>OZ038453.1:24748453-24800484 GCA_964036195.1 Sphaerolaimus hirsutus | reverse complement strand
AATCAACTCCAACTTTTTTGATATGGGTGCAGGCATGAGGGAGGGGTGTGAAAAGATGCACCACATTGTGGTTCATATGTTGCTCAAATTTCAGTTGCCTTGTAGCGCTGTACAGGCGCTGGCAACTCACTTCAACATGCCCAGAGCATGGGCAATTTCACGAAAGGTTATTTAATCTGCCTCACGGAGGCAGATAATGTTGGCAATCTGTGCTGGGCATGTGAAGCAACCCATATCTGCAATTTGGGGGGTTAGATTCCGCTGGATGGTTAGAAAATAACGTCAAAAATTACCCCAAACTCACCAGTCAAAGCACGACTTTCAACATCATTTTGGGATGCAAAATATTTGGATTCATGCTTTGAAATTGCCCTATAAAGAAAGGGCGTGAATTTCTGCACCAGAATATCCAAATACGAAACACTTGCGCTCTTTACACTTTGCGTGTAAAGAGCGCAAAAAAAAATTATTCCAAAAACCCATTCATATTTGCCAGCTGGAGTTTTAGAATTTTTTACGGGAGGCGCCCCTGCAGCTGCACCTGAGCAGCTACAGGGGTCATCCCGGGGGTTCCTGTAGAGAAATGTTGGGGCTACAAACTGAGCTGGGTGGCTCGTCCCAACTTTTATTTGGGGTCGAATGAAAATTGATTAAATTTTTCAAAATCAAAAACCCATTCATATTTGCCAGCTGGAGTTTTAGAATTTTTTACGGGAGGCGCCCCTGCAGCTGCACCTGAGCAGCTACAGGGGTCATCCCGGGGGTTCCTGTAGAGAAATGTTGGGGCTACAAACTGAGCTGGGTGGCTCGTCCCAACTTTTATTTGGGGTCGAATGAAAATTGATTAAATTTTTCAAAATCAAAAACCCATTTATATTTGCCGGCTCTTTATGGCGTGCGGGTACACTACTTCGCTTTCAACTATTTACTTATCACATCTACCGTATATCCTCGAATAAGACCCCCCTCGAATAACTCCTCCCCCTTGAATAACTCCCCCCTCAAAAACACTGACGAAAAAATCACTCCTCCCTCGAATAACTCCCCCCTCTTGAATAAGTCCCCCCTCTGGGTGAAAAATATGCTATAAAATTTACAAAAATGATCGATGAAAATACAAAACAATGTTAACGTATGGCAGCTACAGCAGATACATGACATGTACGCAGTGTATAAACACCTTTTTGTTGTTGTTGAACTGTTAAATACATGGATTACATGAGTTGACACAATGCGTTCATACGATGAACTCAGTCCAAGTTTCTGAGGAAAAAATAACTCCCTCCCTTGAATAACTCCTCCCCCTTGAATAAGTCCCTCCTCAAAAACTCTGACGAAAAAATAACTCCCCTGGGGGGGTCTTATTCGAGGATATACGGTAAATTGCTTTATACATCTCAACTTGACCGTTGTTCAATCAACCAGTTGACATTTCCAAACACCCCTGTCAACTCAGCCGACAGCCCAACATCCGACCACAAAGAGCCAGCCTGGTTTGCACCATTGCCAAGACATAACCCGCAACAAAATCACAATTTCGGACAGGGGTTATTTGGACCGTTTGCACCTAGAAACCCCCCGAGAAGCAAACCGAAATCGATATTCGATTTGAATCAGAACGATCCGTTGAATAATTTCGATTTGGCGGGTACTTTGAGTGAGTTTTTTTTATAATTTTTTTTGGGAAAATGGTTGAGCAAAAATTTCGTGTAGTGTAAAAATAGAGCAAAAATAAAGTGTCCAGATTTTATTTATATTGATAGCGCAAATGGCAATGGAGAAAGTACGGTCCAAACGGGATCCCGATCCCGAATCCCGAAAAATTCCGGGATTTTGTGGTCCCGATCTCGATCCCGAAACCTCAACCGCGATCCCGGAATCTGAAAAGTGCAATCCCGATCCCGATCCCGAAATCTGAAAATTGCAATCCCGATCCCGAAAGGTCAATTCCGATCGCGATCCCGAAATCTCAGAAAACCAATCCCGATCCCAAGAAATCAATCTCGTTTGAACCCTAGGAGAAATCCACTGAAAATACCACGAAAATGTGAAAAATAGCAATAAAATATAAATGTGAACAGGCGTGTACAACCGAAAATAGTTGGCAGTAGGCCAAATTCATGTGAAATGAGTGATTTTGAAAGAAAATCAGGCTAAAATCAAAGGATACATGCCCTCCGCAACGCAATTAGGGGAAAATGCCACACGAAAATAGCCAGGCAATATGGGAGAGAGAATTAAGACTATAGACAGTGAAAACAATGGGTCTTGTAGATTTTGTCACATGCGGATGTAGCAAAAACTAGGCAATGAGACAGATGAACAACGATTTTAAGCGAAAATGGGACACAATTTCATACATTATGACCATATACATAATAGCTGGCCCAGGGGTCTCGGATGGGGGGGGGGGTTAGGGGGGTTACCCCCCCCCAAACCGCCCAGCTATCTATCTATCCCAGAGGCCGCTCAGCTATCTATCTATCCCGGAGGCAAAATTTTGGGCTACTACCCCCTAAACCCCCCCCCCCCCCCGCCCAAATCGCTATCTGGAGCGATTTTTCAGAAACTATACCCTAATTTTCGCTCAAAATCGCTATTTTTCATACCTATATATAGATTTTCACCTCCAAAATCACTGGTTCATGCGTCTAACTGCCTATTTTCAGCTATTTTAAGTACCATATGCTCTTGTATACCCATTTTGAGCTATTTTACACCTACTTTTAGCGATTTTTCTCCCTTCTATGCCCCGAAAAAGCCTATATATCGAACCACCACAACCCCCCCCCAACCCCCCCCAGAAAATTTTTCAGCTATCTATCCCTCCGGAGGAGCGATTTGCTATCTATCCAACCACTCGGAGGGTCAAAATTCAAGATACCCCTGAGCTGGCCAATGGGGGGGGGGGGGTGGTTCAGGCTTCAGGGGCTTATTTAAAAATAGTGATGAAAAAGCGCTATGGCGCTGGCGCCAAAACAAATAGCGCCATGGCGCCATTTTGCGCTGGCACCAACGGCGCATGGCGCCAAAGTTCTGGCGCTTTTCCATCACTACTCAAAAATGTAAAATCATCTAAAACCACCCAAAAAGTTTCAACTCATAATTCAACCTCAAAAATGCCATTTTTCCACAGACCGTCTATTCGACGTGTTCCCATCAGCTCCAGTG
The DNA here is from genome assembly GCA_964036195.1 of Sphaerolaimus hirsutus. Classification (NCBI taxonomy): domain Eukaryota; kingdom Metazoa; phylum Nematoda; class Chromadorea; order Monhysterida; family Sphaerolaimidae; genus Sphaerolaimus; species Sphaerolaimus hirsutus. Next base: position 24,797,313 of record OZ038453.1, on the reverse strand, counting down.
GGCAGAACTCAGCCATTGGTAGCGGAATATGGCGGGCCGAAAATTGCAAAAGTGGCGCCGTTTTTTGAAAATTTGGAACTGGACCCAGAAGGATTGTTTGATCAATTCGGCAATATGCTACGTACGTTTGCAATTTTTTTTATTGAGATTGAGGGTGAACAGACACGTCTTTTTCTAACAACCTAGTCTTTTCGGCCCTACGTACGCCAGTTGACAACGACAACAAATGTCAACTGGTTCCCGTCCCAATTCAAATCTTGCTGTTCGATAACTCTATGTATTATAGTATACAAATATACTCCATGCCCGCATTGTACATTGTGCATACCGCATATTTTTTTCAACACTACAGCTTCATTTGGAACATGATTAACGACATTTGCATTTGAACGTCGTTCGTCGGCAAGCTTTGAATTGGGACGGGAACCAGTTGACATTTCGAGTCTTTGTCAACTGGTGTATGTGGGACCTTTACAACATAAAAATAAATGACACAAAATCGCAGAAAATGTGATGGGCGGCTTCAATGCTGGTTTCAATGGAAAACCGGCGAAAATCGAGAAAAATAATTTGTGGAGCGGTCTACCGGAATTTTCGTTCAGTTCCGATCACGACAGAACATTGACTCATGAGAAGGTGAGTAAACTAAAAATTTGGTAAACTCATAAATCAACTTCGAATGGCATTTAAGTTTGCTGGAAGTAGTTGTTCGTCAACTAGTTGACAGAAGAGAAAAAGAACTCATTCCAGTAAACTCAAAAAGCGTTCAAGGCTGATTTATGAGTTGACTAATTTTTTTACAATTTGATTGGTAAACTAAATAGTGCGTGCAGCGATCATTATTATCCATATTTAGTTTTTCCACATTTGTGGATTCGCGCGCAAAAACTGTTCAATTGCGGAAGGAAATTTTACACTATGCACCGAGCCTATGTCTCGATTTTCCGACAAAAAAGATATACCGTATTTCTTGTAATAGAAAAGCGTCGTTCTATTTTTTCGTCAACTTTTTTACCTGCCGTTCTATGGGAGGCTGCCGTTCTATTTTGCATGCATTTTTCATTTAAAACAGTCTTATTTTAATGAATCTTGAGCAATATTTCGACAACAGAGCACCAATCTAAACTTCGATATCTATTTGAATGTTTTCCCATCCATTCTGGATTTTTGTGTTTTGGCAAACTTCCAACGTTAGTTTCAACTGCCGTTCAATTGGAAGTTGCCGTTCTATTGTTTTCGTGAGCGAAAAATCTGCCAGATTGAAGGTATGCCGCTCTTTTCAAAGAAATACGGTAAATCACATTTAAAAAAATAAACTCCGCCCCCTCCCCAGATACCAGTGGATGCGATTCGTTCAATAACCAAACCAATCCAGCCAATAAATGGGCCAAAACCAACATTGGACAACTCTAAACCAGACAATTTCAACAGCATAACTATCGAAGAAACCATTGAAAAGCCAGTGGAGCCAAAATTTGAAGATTTAGAAAAAAGACCGATTTTTGATGCCCAACACCCCGATCAGCCATATAGCATAGACTTTTTGTATGACCAGGAAAGTAGCGGTATGGGTAGCAGTGAGGAAATGAGATAAATTGTAAAAGTGTGACATTATTAAGGGTCTCCAAGATTTGGAAATTTTGTGGAGTTTATTTACAGTAATACCTTGAATAAAACCCCCCTAGAAATGGCCCAGGTTTGAGAATTATGGGGGGGTGGGGATTAACCCCCTCCCCTCGAAATACCCCCATCCAAATTGTAGTGTGCCAATGAAAAATGTGGAATGTGCATCATGTATCTTTTCACAAATATAAAAGAGTAACAAATAAAAAGCTGAAATAGCTTACGCAAGAAATCGACCACTGACTTTCAAGACACCCGGGAATTGACCCCATCAAATTTTGTTGACATAAGCACCAATTAATATTTGGGGCTATTTAGAGGTTTAACGGTAGACAGAATCCCGCGTTTTTGACGCATCAAAAATATCTAAACTTTTTGAAAGCACATGCTGTAATGGCCCCACACGCTAGTTGACATCGACACCAAATGTCAACTGGTTCCCATCCCAATTCAAAGATTGCGTTTGAACGTGGTTCGTCCACTCGTCAGCAAGCTTTGAATCGGGATCGGCACCAGTTGACATTTGGTGTCAATGTCAACTAGCGTGTGTGTGGGCCCAATCCAAGAAAAATTGTAAATTGTTTTACCACAAAATAGATAAAAAACAACACAAAGTTAAGAGTAAACCTCTATTTTTTCATTGGAGACCCTTGATGCAATATTGATTATACTAAATGTCTAATAAATTTGTATCCATACAGAAGACATTGTTTATTCTATGCAAGCAAATTAAAGATGACAACAAAACATAAAAACAACAACAGAACCCACCTTAAAATTTGGGAAAATCGACCATTGATACAAACATGAACCGATAACAATATCGATTTTATCGACTTTGAAATACAACGATCAGTCGGTAACCATGGGTTGAACTTTTTCACTTGACAATTTTTCAGCCTCGTGCATTTCCCGTCGAATTTCCCCACTGATTTGATGATGACTGTGAGTCTGAAAAAATGGAAAATGTGGGAATTTTAAAGTTCCAAAAAAATTCTCAACGGTGATCCAAAAGTATACGTTTGACACTGAATTTGAAACTTTCTCACATCTCAGTTCAGCAGAAAAATACTTTGTTTGAAACTAAGCAGGGAACACTCCCAGACCCTGTAAAAAAATGCAAGAAAATAAAATAAAATCTGACATTTGGCAAGGCAATTTTACATGACATTTGACACTTTTTACCCCAAGTCATACAAGCACACTTTACCTTTATCAGTGCCAGTATAGCGTCTCTCTGTTCAGAAGACATGTCGCACTTGTACCGCTGGCAAAATGCCAACAATGCTTGGTGCCACAGTACAGGCAGTTCTCGTTTGTCCATTGAGAACCTGAAATTGAATACAGTTTGTTGTCTAAACACGTGCCAATTACAGCCAAAAACTTCTTAAGGTGCAGGATGTGAGAAGAAAATTGGCACTAATACAAAAACGCAACATACTCGAATCTCAAATAAAATTATTAAAAAAATAAAAATACAAATGTAACAAATCATAAAGTGAACATCAGTGGACTGTAGACAAAAGTATTCGTTTTTAACTGGTCCACACTTGCATACCGTATTTCTAGTAATAGAAAAGCGCCGCTCTATTTTTTCGTCAACTATTTTACCGGCCGCTCTATTGCAGACTGCCGTTCTATTTTTTCACCATAATGTTCATTTAATTTTTTATGCGTTTTGGCACTTTTCCAATGAAATTTCGCGCTGCCATTCTATTGGATGTACCCTTCTATTGGAGGTATACCCTTATATTACAATAAATACGGTACCGACTGCCAGTTTTTCAAAAAAATTTCAACACCAAACCAACTTGACAAAATGTGCCACCAATCCGTCAATAACCCTGTAAGGCAGGGTATACTTTTTATCGATCAAAGTTTTTAGAAAAATACTGTTCGCTCCAGAATAATCCATTTCAGCCAATTTGAGCATAGCAGCCGCCGAATGTAACATTGGCACCGATTTTTTGGTCATAATTGACGAAATTATAACTGCCTCTCGAAGTGTGCAGGTGCCACTCTGCGTTGTGTTGTTTTTAAAGTGACAATTTACGTTTTTAAAATTTCTAAAAAAGAATTTACAATGGACGCGGGTATTTAGAAACTGCAATACCTTTGGTGAAATTGCGCACTTGCGGATAGGGTTCAAACGGGATCGACTTTCCGGGATCGTGATTGATTTTTGTTATTTTCGGATCGGGATAGGGGCTTAAGGAATGCGGATCGCAAAATCCCGAAAATTATGGGGTATTAGGAAAGTGATCCCGTTTGAAACCTACTTGCGGACACAATGTTTTCAATAATGTTATTCCACAAAAAAATTAATAAAACGTTTAAAAAACCCTTTGAACCCTAAATATATAAATAAACATAAAAACACACAAACCTCAGCCAACGGCAAAACAATTCCTTTGAAAAAAGCGGCGGGTTTAAAAGTGGCCTTCATCAGAGCTTGGTACAGATGAAAATTTAATTTTTTGTATTCATCAATGTCATCTCGTATTCTGGGCAACAGCGCAAGATTGAAGTAGCTGTAAAATGTTTTGCATAATTAAAACTGATTAATAATAATTAATGTATAATTTGAAATGTGTGTATACTTCACTCTTTAGTGAAATGACACTCTGTAGGCGCAGTTATTCATGTGTCACGTTGGAAGCGTGCCAATGATTTTTGATTTTTAACATCGAAGTTTTAAGATTTAAGTTAAGTTTTAACATTTTTTTATTAAAATCGCAAGTGTTAAATACATTGGCACGCTTCCAACGTGTATTGTGTAAAGTCACTGGGGGTATAAAACGACTCACCGTTGGCACATTTTGGCATTCAAATTGCTAGTGAATATTCTAGTCGCTTGATACATCGCAGCCGCCGACCAATTTTCCGGCTCTGTCAGTGACAAAATTTGCTCCCAGTTTACCTGAAAAATGCAGGCATAAATTAATGACGAAATATCGAAAATAAGTAAAGGCATTCAAAAATAAAAGAAAGTACGTAAAGATTGAAGGGTCTTACTTCTAAAAGTCGATAACTCCAAAAATGATTTCGAGCAAATAACTTATTATTTCAAGTTCTCTGTCACCGATGCATGTCCAATGGACGCCCTAGCTGACTATCGTAAAGTTCCAAATGTTCATCATAAAGTGACTAATTTTCCGCCTCTGTTCCGAACGTATATGGGAGCAGTGCCCACTTTAAAAAATGGGAAATTTACGTAAAAATTCAGAAAAAGACATAAAATGTGAGGGACCAACCGGGTTCCGTCCTTAAGTTAATTTTGCAAATTTGATCGACTTTTAGAAGTAGACGCGCCAAATTTAAAATTACCATTTTCGGTATGACTTTGAATGGCTTCGGCATGGGTCCACTGCGATACGTGGAAAGTAATTTACCAACACTCTCGTACATGTCGACGACTCTGGGATCCATTTGGCGCGTCGCCAAGTGAGTGTCTGAAATTTTTGGCACACTATGGCACGCAATTTTTATGTTGAACAATAGAAACAAACACCTTTTTGCTATTTTAGTGCCAAGAAACTCGTGATGCAAAAGCGCCATGGCACTAGAGCCAAAATACAAAGCGAGATAATATTTTTGGCGCCATTTTGTTGTGGCGTTTGGCGCTGACGGTTGGAAAAGGAGCGCCATGGCGCTTGGCATTGTTTTAAGTGGCACCAGGAACAAAATGTCCGGCGCTCGGCGCTGGGTGTCGAAAAGCACCATGGGGCTTTTGGCGCTCGGCGCCAAGTCCTGGGGCCAGTTCCGCAAGTTGAGAAGTAAAATGGCATAAGCGAAGTGAAATGGCAGAAGTGAAGTGAAATGGCAAGTAAATTGGCAAAAGCTAGGCAAAACCGTCTTACTTAATTGGTAAACAATTGGTTTACTTAATTGGTAAACAATTGGTTTACTTAATTGGTAAACAAAAAAACTAATTTCCTTTCGCTTTTGCCATTTTACTTCTCATTTCACTTCGCATTTGCCATTTTACGTCTCACTACTCCACTTGGGGAACTGGCCCCTGGTGCCTTTTACACGACATAAAACAAACCAGACAACTGCGACGCCAATTCCGTCTGTTTGTCTTTGATTTTGTCCTCGATAATTTCCGCCAATGTCCGCCGCTGAAGTTCATCTTTGGACAAAAATTTGTCAAAAATCGACTGTTCCTGGACGCTCAGTTCCTGTTAAATTTGATGTTGGACATTGACCGGACAATGAGAAAGCATCGAAAATAGTGAAAAAAGTCAGAGGGTGGGAATGGAAAAAAATGTATTTTGAGGACCTTGTTATTAAAAAAAATTTTTAACGTTTTTTTGTGACGACTCAGGCATAGGGTGTCAACAAAAACTTTTTGGCGGAAAACGGAAACGGAAAAAAATTTGCACTTGCCGGAAAACGGAAACGGAAAAATTTTTCCACCTGCCGGAAAACGGAAAAATGAAAGCCCGGAAAACGGAAAAATTTGCTGAAATTATGCCGGAAACGGAAAAAATTTGCTGAAATTTTGCCGGAAATGGAAAAAAATTGCAGAAATTTATCCAGAAATCGAAAAATTTGCAGAAATCTTGCTAGAAATAGAAACAATTCACATAATTGAGAACCTGAATGCATGTTTACCAGTTTGACTGAAACAGAAATCAGAGAATTGAGCCAGAAAATGAAAAAAAGTTGGAAAAAACAGACAATTGAGCCGGAAAACGGAACAAAGGCGGAAAAACTGAAATTTTTGCCGGAAAACGGAAAATGAGCCGGAAAAACGGAAAAAAAATTTAACAGCCGGAAAACGGAAACGGAAAAAAATTTGCCTGCGGAAAGCGGAAACGGAAAACGGAAAGTTGACACCCTACTCAGGCAATACTAGAAAAGTTTAATAAGCCGAGTAACAAGTTGCATATTCATGAAAAATGATTTTCCCATTTGAATGACAATTTATAATTGCTGCTACATTTTTATAGAAACTAGAGTACGTAACTGTTTGAAAGGGTCAGAAATTTTTTTTCGAGCCAATGTCAATATGAAAGGCCCCCGCCCAAGTTCAATAAATCACACTGAAAACCGTCAACACAAAAACCAACCGGCAATTCAAACTGCGTATCCAAATCCCCCTCTTCCAAATCGCTAAGATCTTCCATAGTCCCAGCGGTATCAAGTCGATTTCTGTCATCGCGTAAAGACACGATTTTTGCACTTTTGTCATTTTTGTTGTCATTGTCATTGTCGTCAGATCCAGATTCGAAAGAAAGTTCCTCTTGTTGTCGTCTGGCCGATGTGAGGATTTTTCGCGAAACGTCAGGTTCCAAAATCTGCGAAAAAAGTGAAAATTGGCATGATGCCAAAGAGTAATTTTTGAGTGAACCTGCGCCTCATCGCTGTCCTGTCTTTGTCTTTTTAGGCCGCCCTTTTTTCTTGTAGGTTTAGAGGTTTCTGCATCGGGAATTAGTGATTTTGGCTCTGCGATTGGGTCCCCCTTCGCGACTGAAAGACGCTGTTTCTTGCCCATGTTTTTATATTTTTTTTGTAGTATTTCGCAACCGGGGATGCCCCTTTATGAAAAGTTGGCAGTAGTCCAGGACAGTTTTTGGATACACCCTTTGTATACGGCCGTTTTCGATGCGCGGCATTCTTTTGTCCGGGCCACCGTTAGCGACCATTTCCTTTCGCTTAATTACATTCCGCTGCCATTACGGTGATTCCGATGGAAATCCTACGTTTTAACTCTCTTTTGTACAATACATAACAATGGTCAAATACAAAATTTGGGGAGTTCCACTCCAAAAGTTCACAAGCACCAAATCCAGAAAAATCGAGTTAAGTGTGAATTTGACCTCCACATATAGTTTTTCACATTTTAGAAAACAACCAGCGTTATAGTCTATTTCGTTCCGGAGATACAGTGGTACCAATTGTCAAAAAAATCACAATTTTCACATCGAAAATTCACATATCCATGACCAGTCCCCTATGAAAAACAGGACTTTCACATCTAAAATGCATAAATCAATCTCAAACCGCCAGAGTTTAATATCGAAAATGCACATATCCAAAAATTGTTTAATTTCCAAAAATGCATGCATGCTTCAGAGCGGTCATGAAGAGCTGGCAGAATTCCCATACAAAATAAAGTTTCATTTCCAAAAATGCAGTTGTGAATTTCCAAATTTATTTTGCACTATAAATCAAATATGTGTGTATATATTGATCTGAAAATTGAGGTTGAGGTACTTTTAGACACGAGCTTTGCAGCTGTGTAAATCGTTTTTGCCTACAATGCACCATTAAGAAGTTATTTAACATTTAATGTCAAATGTTCAGATTTGTTCCCAATTTTGGGTGATTTACAAAATCTCACATAACTCCCTAAATATTTCCCAGCCAACAAAATTTGTGGTTACAAAAATTGTAGAGAAATGTCGGATCTATCTGAAAAATTTAAGGCAAGCTTTGTTGCCCAAACATAGCGCCGTCGGGCCATCACCAAACTTTAAAATGCGATTTTGAAAAATTGAAAATTGTGGATATATGCGTTTTTGGAATGAAACTCCCCATTTGGACGTGGGCCAACATCACATAGACGTGCTTAAACCGTTGTTCGGTACAAGCCCTGCTTTTTTGGAAGATACCCAATGTGCTGACTTGGCAGGTAATCAAAGTTTCGTAATCACTGTAAAAAGACAGAAAAGTAGCTCAAAATACGTATATAACCATGTATACAGATGCAAATAACGATTGTGAAGGTGAAAATTAGCAAATAAAGGACATCTTAGCGATTTTAAGCAACAATTTGAGAACAATCGCTTAAAGTACAACACGCAATCAATTACCTGGACGTGGGCCAAGTGTTCATGCGTGATTCCTAATCCCGACATTATGTGAACTTGGCAACTGTCCAAAAGCGGGTATTTATACCCCGTATATATACCGCCGTTGACGATGGGGAACCGGCGCGGCATACCAGTGTCGGCGGCCATCAGCGACCACATCCGGTGGCTTTTTCACATTCCGCCATCATAATCAGTAACCCGGACGGAAATCCATTGTCTTTTACTCTCGTTCGTACAATATGTAATTGTATCTAAATACACCATTAGACTTCTTTGGAAAAATGCCAAGTTCACATAATGTCGGTGATCCCGTGATTCGATCCATAAAGTCATTTTCACCACAAAAAAAAATTCCGCCGAGATAAGTGCGGGTGATTGTTGTTTGTCGTTTTCTTACACATTTAGTATTTTTAATAAAACGAAATGGCTTGCGAAGCTTCTGGCGCGTCTGGTGAGTCCATGTTGCCATTGCAAGTTTACTATGTTAAAAGTTTCAAATTTTACAAAAAGAACACATTGCTTGGGTGGGGTTGGAAGTAGGGTTGGCCGATGTTTTTTAAACGTTTTATTAAAAAAAAACACGAGGTCCGACACGTTTTCTTTATTAAAAAAACATCGGCCGAATGTTTTAGTACTAAGCACTAGGTATTTTGCAAAACTTTTGCGTGCAAGCGCGTAATTTCACCCACAAATTGACATTGGTGGTTGTTTTCATTGGTTTTGTGGCATTTTTAGTATCAAAGTATCCATTTTATGTGCTACCGTGGGTTAATAAGCCGTCATATGTTGCTGTAGTATATAATATTGAGGTAATGTGCTTCCATGTACCTCCACAGTGTGTAACTTCACTCCCAAAGTAACAACCTCCTTTTATAACCTTGTTTGATCACTATTCCGTCCGGAATTTTACTTGAAGTAATGAACATTCGACTATAAGGCGATATATGAACATGCCGACAAAAAATGGACATTTTTGACACAAATCACCACTTATAATGCTATCCCATGGCTCCACAGCCATTATATGGTCATTTATAACATCACAGAGTATTGTCACTTGTCTGATATACGTATATCTGTTGACCCAGGAACAATTATGGCAGCTTTTAAAAAAAACGTTTTTTTCCAACCATAGTGGGAAGAGGCATTTTTTACATTGTAAAGTTTCAGAAAATAGTTGTTTCGATCATTTTTTACTGCGGAAAAATACATCCACTGTTAATATATTTTGAATTTTTTAGCTTTGACCAAAAATTTGATATGTGACAGTGTACTATTCCCAGTCCTTGTAAAAAATGTCAAATGTCTTCCAAAGTGTCCAAAGTCATGTAAAATGGCCTTGAATATGTCAAATTTCATGCAAAGTGTCAAATGTCATGAAAAATCTCGTGAAAAGTGTCAAAAGTCAAAATGGAAAATGTCAAATACCATGCAAAGTTTCAAAAGTCATGGAAAATACTGTGAAAATGTCATGGAAAATGTCAAATGCCATGCAAAGTTTTAAAAGTTTTTTGAAATGCCCTGTAAAATGTCAAACGTCATGAATAGTGTCAAAATTCAGGGAAAATGCCCTGGAAAGTGTCCAATTTTTCACCCATACAAAATTCACCCATACATTTCACCCATTAAACCCCCACAATTTTCCCAGACTTCTCACACTGCCTCCAGTCGAAATTGTGCATCGTAGCCGAGATTATTTACGTTCTGTGCAAAACTATAGCTCTCTGTTTGATTGGCGCAGTAAAAGCGTGTTTACCGGCCATTTTACTTGGCAAAAAGAGTGTTAGCGGTTGGTTTTTGTGGTTGGGGAATTGTTTTTTGTTGTTTTTATTTTGGGTTCAATTGTGAATTGTGAAACAATTGTGAATGTGAAATTTATGTTCAATGTTACGTGTTTTAGGCTGTTTAGTTTTGTCGTAATACTGCGGTCTTAGCAAGCGTTGACTGGTCAGGTTAATAGTAGCTGAAAATATGTATATAAGAACATGTAGCTAAAAATAGGCATTAAACTAGTTATTTTTAAAGTGAAAATGTATAAAAAGGCGTGAAAACTAGCGAATTTAGTGAATTAGCGATAATTTCCACAAAAAAAACGATCCAGATAGATATATGACCATGTTTTTGGGAGGAAGTGAAGCAAAGATTTTTGTTTTGGGCTATATATATACTCAGCGTTTTGACTAGCCTACTTGTTTTGACCAGCGTACTCAGCCTACATAGATACTTTTTGGGCTCAGCCCCCCCCCTAAATTTCACCTATAAAGTGACGGAATGGCGCCAGGCCGCTGGCGCCGTTAGTAGGCGCCACGCCATGGCGCCAAGGCGTTAGCGCCAGCGCCATGAAATTTACCCCTGATCCATACTCAAGAGAAAATTTCCATCAATTCCCACCCCCCCCCCCCCGAAATTTCAGGAGAAATAATCCTTATAACTGGCGCTGGTTCAGGATTGGGGCGTCTTTTGGCACTGAGATTTGCAAAACTGAAAGCAAAATTGGTCCTTTGGGATTTGAATGCTGCTGAAAATGAGAAAACTGAAAAAATGTGCCGGGACATTGGCGCATATGCGTATGCTTTTTCTGTCAATGTTACGGATAGAAAGAGTGTATATGAGTGTGTTTGGGGGTTTTTTTTTTGGCGTGGTGCTATTTTGAACTGATAGTGTTTTTTTTGGTTTTATAGTTGTTTTACTTTTGATACTGAACCGGGCAAAATTTTGGTGAGTAAAATAACGATGAAATTAAGCATAATGTCAAGTGCAAGTGAAAACATTTGCATCTGATGATAAAAAATGGCCCTTTATTTCGCTGGGATTTGGTAGATTTTAGGGTTCAAACGATATCACTTTTCGATATCGATATTCGATATTTGATATTTTTTCAAAATTTTCGATATCGATATTCGATATTCGATATTTTTTCAAAATTTTCGATATCGATATTCGATACGATATGGACCCTCGATATCGATATTCGATACTAAAAAATGGTCGATATTCGATATCGATATTTCGATATTTTCGATATTCAATATTTAGCTTTTGGTATAGCAAGGCATATTTCAAGCAGCATATTGTATCTTCATATGGTTGCAAACATGGTAGATTATCTCTTTACTGAAAAGTACAATTGATTTTAACAAGGTTTACAATGGTCAGAATGATAAAATCGAAGAAAAAACATGACAAATCAAATTGTATCAGACAAACAAAAATTGGTAGATATTACAATTCATACTTATAACCCAATTGTTTAAGGGCATGTTGCAAAAAAGCAGCATATCAGCATTTTCTGGCTTCAAATTTGAGCTAGGTAGTTCAGTAGGTATGTGGAGTAAGCACTCCAACAAAGATGACATTAAATACTTTGCTTTTACTCATCAACTTATATACTATAAGCAAATCAAATTAATCACAAATATCTCAAAACAAAAATAATAACTTAATTAAGGACATTATACAGGTTCGATATATCGAAAATATGGTCGATATTCGATATCGATATTCGATATTTTTTCAAAATTTTCGATATCGATGTTCGATATTCGATATTTTTTCAAAATTTTCGATATCGATATTCGATATTCGATATTAAAAAATGGTCGATATCCGATATTCGATATTCGATACGATATATCGTTTGAACCCTAGTAGATTTCACTGTAAAGTTGTTAAAATCTTTGCGGTGCTTGCTTTTTCACGTTTCCCGGTAACGCCATTTCACTTTGGCGCCAGCGCCATTGCTCTTTCACACCAGTATTCAAAATAGAAAATGCAAAAGCCTGTTTCACTACCGGATTTCCTGTTAAAAATATCTCATAGCATTATTAACTTCCATTATTTTTCAGCACAGCCAAGCGCGTACAAAAAGAAATTGGCCCAGTTTACATGTTGATAAATAATGCGGGAGTTGTGGGGGCGGGGCCTCTGTTGAAAATCACCGATGAACAAATTGAAACTACTATGAATGTGAATGCTATGTCGCATTTTTGGGTTGGTTTACTTTGCCTTTTTTATTTCTTTTTTTAAGTGTAGAGGATGAAAAAACGTAAAAATGTACAGTACTATCCGTTTTTTTTATTTTAGCAAATTATCGTTCAGCGACTTGAGTACAAACTTTGTTGTTTGCGCAATATTCTTCGTGCGTACACCCCGTATTTTGTTTCAGTTATATGACAAAAGATTTTCTCTTTTCATTACTCACACATCGCTGAAAAGCACAGCCTCTGAAACCATATTTGGGACAGGGGGGGAGGGCTGGGGGGGGGGGGGGCTGCCCCCCCCCAAATCGGCTAGCTATCTATCTATCGCGGAGGCCGCTCAGCTATCTATCTATCCCGAGGCAAAATTTTTGGCTACTACCCCCTAAGACCCCCCCCCAAATCGCTCAGATATCTATCTATCTCAGGGGTATCCTAGGGGGGGGTTGGGGGGGCTGCCCCCCCCAAAATCGGTCAGTTATCTATTTATACCGGAGGCCGCTCAGCTATCTATCTATCCCGAGGCAAATTTTTTGGCTACTACCCCCAAAGATCCTCCAAATCGCTCAGCTATCTATCTATCTGGAATGGTTTTTGAGAAATTTTGTCCCAATTTTCGCTCAAAATCACCAATTTTCGCACATTTTTATAGTTTTTCACATTCAAAATTGTGCTTTCCGGCTATATGCATGGTTATATACCTATTTTTAGCCATTTTAAACCTACTTTTGGCTACTTTTAACTTATTTGCGATTTTTCCCCTTTCTGCCTTCTTAACCTTGAAAAAGCCTGTATATTGTGCCCCCCAGCCCCCCCCCCCCCGAAAAATTTTCAGCTATCTATCCCTCCGGAGGAGCGATTTGCTATCTATCCAGCCCCCGCGAGGGCCAAAATCTTGGAGATCCCTGATTTGGGATCATATTAAGCGTTCCAAAAATAACGTGAAATTGGGCCCACACACACTAGTTGACATCGCAAATTCGCGTCAACTCAGTGTCAATTGAATAAAACAAGAAGTTTGTAAAAAGCATCACACTTAACAGGAACAATGAAAATGAAGTGTCATGATGTAAAATCAACTATGCTCTATCAGATAGATAAGTTGAAATCACAGTATCACTTAAATTCAGTTGACATTTAGTTGACACGAATTCAGTTGACATCCAGTGTGTGGGGGCCCATTAATATTTCAAAAAATAAAACATTTTCTCCAGGTTTTTCCAGAGAGATAAAATTATATTTTATTTAATGAGTATAAAATATACAAAATGTTATTTATATTTTTCCGCGTTTTTTCCTGAAAGACAATCATATTTTCTTGAGAGATTTTCTGTCATTATATTTAATTATATTTCCACAAACTTACCCTTTTTTAACGCTCACAAAAGGTCGATCACAAAACTTATTTGGATGAAAAAATCACATCCCAATTTTCAACCATGTAATTTGAGATTTATATTTACGATAGTGCCCAAACATGCAATTTCCTGTTGTTTTTATGTCATGTTTTGATGACAATCACAAATTATCACATGCGATCAAATGCATGAATGTTTACGCGCATGTATTCTCTTGTTCAATGTCAATTTCCGGTATTCATACAATTGAATTGGAAAGGTAATGCATGAAACCTTTCATGGGTTGCATGTAAAAAGTGACCTTGTAAAGATGATGAAACAAAAATGGTTTTTCTGACGGTTGCTAATGTAATTTCAGACTGGTATACATGCTGTTGTAATTTTTAACTCAAAAACTCATGAAAAAGGCATCCTCACAATGGCTGCAGTGCGCAATTTAACATTTACAACCAATAAAAATGTTAAAAGTCTGACTGTAACCAAAGAGACAAAAAATACTTCGTATTTAAAATTGAAAGGGGCGTAGCGATTATGAGGTAAATAAATATGATGAATAAATTGACTTATTTCAATTTCACAAAAAAATATTATGTAAAAAAGTTCGATTTAAACTATTAAATCTGTATTTATTAATTAAATGGTGTATTTTTTCCAGATGATCAAAGCATTTCTACCAGAAATGATCGAAAATGACAGGGGCCATCTCGTTTCCATTGCATCTTCTGCGGGATTAGTTGGTTGGTTTTGTTTTCACTTTTCATTCATTTACTTTTCTTTGACTGCACAGTATGCGTGTGGACATACTTATGTCTTTGTGCCAACGCCATACTTACATTTTACATGCATTTTTACAAGAAAGGAAAATATTTTAGGAAGAAAAAGGCGTAGGAACCAATAGGGTTGGCACTTGATATTTTTAAACTGATTTTTTTTTAAAAATCTGATTTAAAAAAAAAATCAAAGGGTGGAAACTGATTTTAATTTAAAAAATCAAAAGGCAAAATTTCTGGTAGACTTGCACTAGGTATTTTGCATTTTTTTTGCGCGCAAGCGCGCAATTTCTCATACATATTACCATTTGTGGTGTTTTCATGGGTTTTGGGGCATTTTTAGTGTAAAATCTTCTGTTTATTCATGTTACCATGTAATAATAAGCCGTGATATGCTAGTGTAGTATGATATCAAACCAATGTGCTCCCACATACTTCTACAGTGTGTAACATCACTGTCAATGTATTAGCCTTTTTTATTTTTATTTTATTTCATGAAGGGTTTTGCATCACAAGTAAAAATATACATGATCTGCTGGATCTACCCAGAAACATTTCTGTCGCTGGTTTTGGTGAGATCCACCCACAACAGTGGGCCTTCTCTTACAACCTTATTTAAGCACTATTCCATGCTGAACTTCACTTTAAGTCACGAACATTTGACAAAAGGCGATATACGTAAAAAGTCGACATAAAATGGATATTTTTGAAAGAAATCGCTGCTTATAATGCTATTCCATGACTCCACAGTCATAATATGACCACAATAGACATAACAATACATTGTCTGACACTTAACATACATATATTTTTCTCTATACCCCCATTTTGGGCGATTTTAAAAAAATCTGATTTTAATTTAAAAAAATCAATTTTTTTTAATTGATTTTTTTTCAAAAATCAAGGCGTTTAAAAAAATTGCTTTTTTTCCAACCCTAGGAACCAATACAAATAAACGTTTTGTACCTGTAATCATTTTTGGAACAAATTTATTTTATTAATGATGTCGTTATGTTAAAGTTTCTTGTTCAGCAAAATGCATATAATATGGTAGGGTTGGTTAAAAATAAGCTTTTTAAATGATTTTTTAAGCTGTCCGATTTTTTCAAGTGATATTCCCGATGCCCGAGTCGAATTCAGTCATATTTTATGCGAAATAACCTCTGATAGAATTAGGGACGACCAAAAAGGTTTTTTTTCAACGACCTGTTTTTTTATATTAAAAACAGTTGTGTTCAAAAAATTTTTTTTAAATTAAAACCCCCTTTTTTAAAAGGCTCCATACTCCCCATTTCCAGGCTGCAACAATTTAGCAGAATATTGCACTAGCAAATCGGCTGCAATTGCGCTAGCGGAATCCGTGGCTATGGAACAATACAGGGCTGGGAAGGACAAAAAAATTGAAACTACTATAGTGTGTCCTTTTTATATGGACACTGGCATGTTCGATGGCGCTACTACTAGGTTAATGGGAATTTTCGATGGGTGTATGCCATTAAATTTCAAAAGCAAGCGATTTAAACAAGTGACAGGCAGTCTCTGTCAAATGTCAAATTTCATGCAAAGTGTCAAAAGTTTTGTAACATGGGTTAACCCCTGCCTAATGGGTTGACATTTGCCATGACTTTTGATGCTTTGCATGAAAGTTGGCATGACTTTTGACACATTGCATGATATTTGACATTACCTTTGACATTTTACATGATACTTGACATTTTACATGACTTTTGAGTTTTGACACTGCATAACATTTGGCATGACTTTTTTACACTTTGCATGATATTTAACATTTTACAGGGCCCGGAGTGACACCTGCACTCTATCCCGTATATCTTCCAGATTTCTGTATATTTTTCAGATTCAACTGGCTGTTGCCCATCCTGAAGCCGGAATATGTTTGCGATAAAGTGGTTGAAGCAGTTTTAACGGGTCAACAAATGTTGTTTATGCCCAGAATCATATACGTATTGCTGTTCTTGAAGGGGTCTGTTTTTACTGATTATACATCTACCTAAATACTAGGAATTAAACTGGATCCCGATCCCGAAGCTCCAATCCCGATTCCGATTCCGATCCTGAAAATTTGAAAAAACAATCCCGATCCTGGTAATTTTCAAATTCCGATTTCCCTTTCCCGATTTTGGAAAAATTTGCCAAATGGCACTTTTCGCACTGATAAGTGTGAACAGAAGGCTCCAGTGTTCATGTTTGCAGGGGTCTCGAATGGGGGGGGTTGGGGTTGGGGGTAACCCCCCCCCAAACCGCTCAGCTATCTATCTATCCCGGAAGCCGCTCAGCTATCTATCTATCCCGGAGGCAAAATTTTGGGCTACTACCCCCTAAACCCCCCCCCCCAAATCGCCCAGCTATCTACCTATCTAGAGCGATTTTTCAGAAACTATACCCCAATTTTCGCTCAAAATCGCTATTTTTCATACGTATATATAGATTTTCACCTCCGAAATCACTGGTTCATGCGTCTAACTGCCTATTTTCAGCTATTTTAAGTACTATATGCTCTTGTATACCCATTTTGCGCTATTTTACACCTACTTTTAGCGATTTTTCTCCCTTTTCTTCCTTCTATGCCCCGAAAAAGCCTATATATCGAACCACCACAACCCCCCCCAAACCCCCCCCCAGAAAATTTTTCAGCTATCTATCCCTCCGGAGCGATTTGCTATCTATCCAACCACTCGGAGGGTCAAAATTCAAGATACCCCTGCATGTTTGCCACTTATATTGCATCCAATTGTGTCTTGTATGTATAGAAATAGAAAAAATCTGTATACCAGAACTTTGTCTAAAATGGTAAGACCCTGATCCCGATTCCGGAAAGTTGATCCCGTTTGAACCGTACTAAAAAACCCGTTATTAATCAAATTATTTTTATTCAAAATTTACAGATTTCTCCCCGTGGAAGCGGCATTGGAGCTGGCGAAATTTTTCGGCATTATGAGTTCTATGGAGGAATTTCGGGGCCACGCTGGGAAGAAACATTGGTGAATTAAAAACGTTTCGGTAAAAAGGAAAGTTGTTGAAGTTAAGAATCAAAATGTGGTGACCATTCAAAATTGGGATTTTTTTGTTATCATTGTGGCCACACTAGTACACCGTGGAAATTTCGGAAACTCATAGATTTTAGTTTACCGGAAAGGATTATTTATGTTCGCCGCCAACAGTAGTTGACAAGCTCCCCATTCTCGTCAACTCAAATGTGTCAAAAACAGACATACGCGCCTCAAAAATTCCTCTGGTTTACTAGTGTGCGCATGGCCATTATACATTTGGTATACTATTTAGAATACCCGTATCGGCGGACGGCGGTTCATGTCTATTTGGTGAAACGTAAACATTTACTTTATTAGGAATACTAGGCCAGGAATACGGTACCTATCTAAGAGGAAAATTATCCTTCCCTGAAATCTTTTCTTATCATTGGTTAATTAATCAACTTTTATCTAGTGTGCAATTAGCCACATTTAACTCATAAATTATTTTGTTTTGGTTTTCCCATGTACTTTTGAAAAGGGGTCTTGTAGATTTTGGACCCCCGCGGGGTATCAGATGGATTGTATATCGCCACTCCGGAGTGATAGATAGCTGAACAAATTATCTGGGGGCAGTTTGAGGGTGTTCATTATGTAGGCCAGGGGTATCTTGAATTTTGACCCTCCGAGTGGTTGGATAGATAGCTGAGCGGCCTTCGGGGTAGATAGATAGCTGGAAAAAATTGGGGGGGGGTTGTGGTGGTTCGATTAATAGGCTATTTCAGGGTGTACAAGGAAGAAAAGGGGAAAAATCGCTAAAAGTTGGTGTAAAATAGCCCAAAAAAGAGCATATAGTACTAAAAATAGCTGAAAAAAGGAAAATAGGAACAAAAACTGTTTTTTTTGGAGGTGAAAATCTATAAAAAAGGTACGAAATATAGCGATTTTGAGCCAAAAATTGGGTATAGTTTCTCAAAAATCGCTTCCGATAGGTAGATAGCTGAGCGATTTTGGGGGGGGTGGGGGGGTTCGGGGGTAGTAGCCCGAAATGTTGCCTCCGGGATAGATAGATGCTGAGCGACCTCCGGGATAGCTAGATAGCTGGCGGTTTTGGGGGGTACCCCCCCCCCCCCAAACCCCCCATTCGAGACCCCTGTAGGCTTTTTCAAGGTGTAGAATGCAGAAAAAGAATAAAAATCGTAAAGTACGTTTAAATAAATGTAGCTGAAAATACGTATTACTATGAATACACGTTTTGCAAAACATGGTGATTTTGAACATGAAGAATACCAGAAATGTGCAAACTTTAGCGATTTCGAGTGACAATTGGGAAAAATCACTCGAAATTTGCTCAATATAGATAGATCGCTGGGGCGCTTCGGGGGGTAACCCCCCCCCCCCCCAAGGCCCCAACCCTACGGGAGCCTCGTTTTTGATTAATATTGTTAAGGGCTTTTGCTTTATAACTTTTTTGTTTCATCTATGCACAGGTGAAACTATCACCTCCTTTTGTCGTTTTTCGATGAAATTATCTATTGATTTCAGATTATAAACTATAACCCAGGAAGTTCCTATCCATTGTATTTCGTGATTATTGTAAAAAAATATTCCTGTAAAATATATACGCTATTTTTATTTACAAAATAAATACTTGTTACTATTCGATATGGAAAAGTGATTAAATTTCTGATATTTAAATCTGATAAAATATAATATACTAGCAGAACTCTGGGCTAAATAGTAGTCACTTTAGTTATTGCGTTTTACCGTTTTAGTCTTTGAATAAGCCTGTCCCTTGAATAACTCCCCCACTGTTGTCTGAGTGATGAAAAAATACCCCAGCCATTGAATACCCCCATGTGGTATGGGAATATGTATTATATCATATTTTTTTTGGAAATTTGTCGATGTTTTCACTCATTTTGCAGGTCATTTTGACTAATATTGGTTTTATTTATTGGTTAATTGTATTATTACCTTTCCTTTCAATCAATTGATTACAAATTTCGCTGAAATCTTGCATAATAAAAAAATCCTTTTTTCGATAATTCCCCAGTCAAAATACAACTCTCTGGGAAGTTATTTGAGGGTTTCAGTATTATTTTTCTTACTAATTTTTGTCCAGTTGTTTCATCTTATGGTGTTAGGCAATATTTATATCACGCAGTTTTACAGTAGAATATCGTGTATTTTCAATATTTTCGGTTTGGGATATATTTTTAATAGTTTTTTTTTTAAATTCATAATTATTTTTTATCGTTTCTGTATAGCTGTGGCTGGTACTTACCAATAAGTTAGTATTATTTTAACCTGTTTAGTATTCATTCATTTGGTGTTTTGTATTGTTGTAATTTTGACAGCTATTAACTCATATTTATATCATGGTTTCACTATAGCTTGTGTGTTGTTGTCATTTTACAGTTTTAATTATTTATTTGGCTTACGACACACTTTACTATAAAATCTGTCATCACATTTGTAAATATAAAAATGTGAAAAATGCTTCACGCGAATTTATTGATCAAAATACGGTAGCATTCTTTTCATAGCGTGTGATCCATTCACATGACAATATCGTCATTTCACTTGTATTTAATAAAATAATTAATTTTCAAGTTAATTAATTTTCAGATCCACTCACGAATTAGAGCTAAGCTAATAAGTTTTTCAGGCATACACATTCTCGCAGAGAATGTTACCGCAATGTGATAAATTAAGTCGTGTTATGTACCGTATTTCCTCGAATTACCCCCCGGGGGTTTATTTTTTCAGAGTGAAAATTTTTAGAGAAAAACGTGAAAAATGCAACAATAACCACCACTTATAAACGATGTTCTTACGTAACACAGTAAGTGTTTTGAACGTCTGTTATGCATTTCCCGGACCACAAATTCATAGTGCCCATTTTGAGGGGGGTATTTCGAGGAAATACGGTATTCAGCTTTACATTATTCAAAGAATGTTACCGTATATTGTTGAATAAAGTCACGTGGAAATTTTTCACGAAAATCATTTTTCACGAAATTTTTCGCGATGTATATTTATCCGTGACCAAAATTTATGTCGTTTTATTCTGATGGAGTATGGTGGATTTAGTTGTAAAGTGTGCGGTCTGTGTACATACGAAAATATGCACATTTCTGATTCTATGGCCCCACACACGCTAGTTGACATCGACACCAAATGTCAACTGGTTCCGTTCCCAATTCAAAACATGCGTTTGAACGTCGATCGTTGGCTCGTCAACATGCTTTGAATCGGGATCGGCACCAGTTGACATTTGGTGTCGATGTCAACTAACGTGTGGGGGCCCTATGCTGCACATTTGAAATTGCTACGTGTCGAATAAATAAAGGTATTTAGGCAAATTCACTGACAAATTTTCTCACTTGATCACAAAATAAATAGTAAATAAATTATCTGTAAACTGACAAAAATACTTTAAATTATCATCAATATCCACAAAATTAGTTTGGTTGGTTTTTTAATTAAAATTTAATTTTTTTTCTGAAGGCTCTAATAATCCCCCACTTTGCAATGGATCTGGACGAGTTGAGTCCACCTGATATTGGTCAGTTTGTTACAATTCGAGAATTTTGTTCCTTTTGCTGGGAAATATTTACCGTACTTCCTTGAATTACCCCCGGGGGGGTTTTTTTTTCAGAGTGAAAATTTTAAGAGAAAAACGTGAAAAATGCAACAATAACCGCCATTTATACGTTTTTACAGCCTTATATAAGGATGTAGATGGTATAAACGATGTTCTAACGTAACACAGTAAGTGTTTTGAACGTCTGATATTCATTACCCGGACCACAAATTCATAGTGCCTATTTTGAGGGGGGTAATGTGAATTAGTGGTGTGTTGTTTTTGAGTTTTTCCGCAAATATGCCGCTTGTTTATCCAGTGTCAAATTTTTTTTGGCTAAAATTGCCTGAACCCCCACCCAAATAGCTCAGCTTTTGACCCAAAATATATTTCTAGAAATATTCCGGATTTTCACTTAAAATCACTAATTTTCGCCCCATATTCACCTTCAAAATCGCTATTTTGGCTAGGCATGTACTAAATTCCTGTTTTAGCTACTTTTGACTTATTTCTGACAATTTTCACTTATTTTTATCGATTTTTCTTCATTTTCTGCTCTCTAAACCTATATATCTAAAACCCCACATATTGAACGCTACTGAACCCCCCCCCCTAACTAATCAGAAAAATCCGTTTGTTTTTCCGCTCGCAGGTGGCATTGGTGAGCTTGACCCGGCCCTGATCGAGGCAGTGCAACATGCAAAACGGTATGTTATCATCGCTGCCGGGGGTCTCGATTTTGACCCTCCTGGGGTTGGATAGACAGCTGAGCCAGGGGTCTCGAATGGGGGGGGGGTTCTCGATAGGTAGATATCTGAGCGATTTGGGGTGGGGGAGGTTGGGGTAGTAGCCCGAAAGTCCACTCCCAATCCGGAAATCTAAAAAAAACAATCCCGATTCCGAAAAGTCAATCCCGAAAAGACTCTAATCATGTCCCCCCAACATCCATTTCAGCACGACCCCCGGCCTTTTCGTATCCGGCTGGGAGCAAAGTAGCAGCGGCGACAAAAGTTGCGGCAATTCGCAGTCGAGTAGGCGGGGCTTGGACGAGGGGGGTCGCATGCAGGTCGATTTGACCCCTCAGGAGGCTCTTTTGAAGGTTGCATTGGGGGGGGGGGGGGGTGTTGTTTGTGAATTCGAAAAAAGAAACTTACCCCTTCATATGGAACTTTGCACGGTTCGGAATATTGCTCACGATGAGTGCAACGAATGCACATGAGGCGTCCAATTCTAAAAGTCGACAAGTCCAAAATATTAAAATTTCGAGTTAGGCCCGAAAACGTCATCTGGGGCTACTTCCGCACATTTTTCATCGTTTTCCATAAATTTTTTGACCTCATATGCCCATACGGCAAAGTGCCAAATTTGACATTTTTGGGAAAAATGCAAAAAATTTGGGCAAGAAGTCGACAAATCCATTTAGTTTTGGGCTAAAAGTCGACAAGTCCACCTTCCGCCGCCTTATTTTATGGGAAAAAACGCAAGAAATGTGATAAGTCCATCATGGACACCGATTTCTAAAAGTCGACAAGTCCATAAATTTCCCATAAGGCAGGCGCAGATTGGACGGGAACAAAAACGTTCTCGAGTGCAAGTCGACAAGTCCATTTTCCTCCCCAAAACGGTTTTGTTCGGTCCGAGTATAATTTTATAGACACCCAATTTTTTCATTATACGTTGAGAGCAGGGGCTGAATATTTGACACTTTATTGTTAACATTTGAAACTTAGCATGAGATAGCCCCATTGGACACGCACCTCGGACCTGGAATTGGAAATGAAACTTAAAATGCGATTTACTCAAAATCGCATTTTGTTGACCTTTAGAATTAGACGCCTCACATATATTTACATGAAAAATTCTATTCACCTTGTAAAAAGAGTGCAAAATTTGCACTACCAGAGACAGGAATCGAACCTGCGCGTCACGAATAGAACAAGAGCGCCCTAACCACAGACTACGCTAGACCACAGTGTCGGCTGGACTCTAGTCACAGTAAAGTGGTTATTCTGTGCGACCGCAACACTCTAAACTCTAACAAAATGACCCCCCCCCCCCCCAGGCAGCGGAACGCGGCGACTCCAACACAGTTTTGGCACTGATCCAAAACCACGGAAACTCCCTAGTCAACTCATCCACGGATGAAGACGGCTACACCCCCTTACATAGGGCCAGTTACAATGACCACGAAAATGTTGTCCGAACTTTGCTGACACACGGGGCAGATCCGATGAGAAGAACTATAGATGGGTGGACGCCCTTGCATTCGGCTGCTTGTTGGGCTAGCGTGGGGGCGGCGCAAGTAGGTTTTTTTTTTTTGGGGGGGGGGGGTTGTTGAATACTATCCCCTGACCTCCCCTAAATGGCCAGATATCTAGCTATCTGTAGCGATTTTTGAGAAATTTTCCCGAATTTTACATCAAAGTCGCTAATTTTTACGAGTTCTTTCCCATATTCACCTTCAAAATCACTAGTTTATATGCTTTATTGTCTAATTTCTGCTATTGTCTATTCTCAGCTTGTTCGTAAACCCATTTGTGTAGCTATATACCCATTTTAAGCGATTTTGAATGCGATTTTTCCTCTTTTCTACATTTTGCACCTCAAGAAAGCCTATAAATAAAACCCCGGCCAACTGCCAGACAAATTTTCAGCTATTTATCCTTCCGGTGGAGCGATCTAGTATCTATCTGATACAGGGGTCCAAATTTACAAATTTACCCCGTCCCCAGTTGTATTTACGCCCCCATCTTTTATGTACGGTACAAACGGGATTGAGTTTTCGGGATCGGGAATTTTCGGAGTCGCAACCGGAATCGGGATGGGGATTTTCAGGTTTCGGGATCGGAACGAGCCCGCTGAATCCCGGAATTGATCGGGATCGGGATATCCGATTTGAACCGTAATATACACTAGGTTTTGTACAAATAATAAAAACTATCCTTGTGAATATTCAAACTTGAAAAAGTGATCAAATATCCCATTTAAACCCCGTTTGAACCCTACTTTTACGTGTTATAATTCACATTCATCTAATCACTTTCCCAGATTTTACTACAAGACCCCCGCGTGGATATAAACGCACTTACTTGCGGTGGGTTGACCCCTTTACATTTGGCTGCTGGGTGTCATGAGAATAAGGATAGGGCTGTCAGTATTAATAGGTTGGATTTTTTTTTTGGAGATTTTGGGATTGAGGTGGGAGGTTTTGTTTAGTCATCTTTATGTGTCATCTTCCCAGGGGTTTTGTAGATTTGGACCCCCGCGGGGGTTCATATAGATAGCAAATCGCTCCTCCGGAGGGATAGATAGCTGAAAAATATTGGGGGGTTGGGGGGGTTCGCGGGGGTTCAATATATAGGGTTTTCCGTGGTATAGAGGGAAGAAAAGGGAAAAAATAGGTGAAAAGCTTAAAGTAGGTGAAAAATGGCTAAAAATAAGTATATAAGCACAAATATAGCCAAAATAGGCGATAATGAACATGAACTAGCGATTTTGTAGGCGAAAAACTATAAAAAGGTACGAAAATTAGCGATTTTGAGCGAAAATTGGCTAAGAATTTTCAAAAATCGCACCAGATAGATAGATAGCTGGACGATTTGGGGGGCGGGGGGGTTTAGGGGATAGTAACCAAAAAATTTGCCTCCGGGATAGATAGATAGCTGGCGGATTTGGGGGGGGGGGGGTAACCCCCCCCCCCCCTACTAAACCCCTGCATCTTCCAGACCTCGTAAATGCCCTGTAAAATGTCAGGTATCATGCAAAGTGTCGAAAGTTATGTAAAATACTCTTCGAAATGTCAGGTATCATGCAAAGTGCCCAAAAGTCATGTAAAATGCCGGGTAGAATTCTCTGTGCCGTGTAAACGTAAAATGCCCTGTAAATTTTATTTATTTTTTACCAGTCATTTGACATTTTACAGGTAATTTTATTTACATGATTTGTTTCACTTTTCATGACATTTTACGGGGAATTTTACAGGGTCTTACAGGCCCCTGGTGTAGTGTTTCCCGGGTATGCTGTCACTTGACAGAACCTACATTGACACATTGTAATTTACCAATACTTGCATTTATTTTTGTATGTATAAAACTTCTATTTTGACCCCCTGTCTAAAACTCTTCCCCCCCAAACCCTCCAACCCCCCCCCCAACCCCTCTCCCCAGACTCCTACTCTCCGTGCCCAACATTGCCACCGACTTGGTGTCCGGCGCGGGCGACACCGCCAAGCAGATCGCTCGAAGGACTGGCGGGGCCGTTTTTGGGGTGTATGAGAGTTTGTAGGTGGGGGGGGGGTACGCGGATACCGTGGAGTTGGTACTGTGCAGTTGTTGTGAGTTGTGGCTTGTGTTGGAAGCGTGCCAATGATGGTTGAAGTTTGCGATTTTTGATGGTTCGCGATTTTTGTAGAAAGGTGAAAAAATTCAGTGTTGTGAATACGATAACGTGCGATGTTACAACGGAAATTAACTTTTTCCAACTTTTTGAAAGCTGCATGCGTTATATATTGTTGGCACACTTCCAGCGTGAACCACACTTGCAAGGTGTCAAGTCATTGGAGTATGCATATGAATGCTTTATTCATTGTGATAAATTTGATCTGTATTTAGGCGCGGACACGTTTTACTTTCCACATTTCCGCAACCGATTAATCAGCTTTGAATGCACTTTGAGTTAACCGGAAAAGGTCTCTATCATCTACTGTAAACTTCGTTCTGGTAAACTCACAAAAAGATAGATTTTCCAGTTTCGGAAATTTGATCTGTGCGCAGTCATATTGGGCCCACACACGCTAGTTGACATCGACACCAAATGTCAACTGGTGCCGATCCCGATTCAAAGCTTGCTGACGAGTGGACGAACGACGTTCAAACGCAATCTTTGAATTAGGAACGGAACCAGTTGACATTTGGTGTCGATGTCAACTAGCGTGTGTGGGGCCATTGATTGCAATTGCAATTTTTGTGTGTTCCGTACGTATTTTGCTTGTAAATATATTACGCATGCAAAGCCATGCGTAATCATTACGTAATCGTAAATGCGTGACTAAACATTTTTCACGTAAATATTTTCGCTTTCCTCCGTCTGTCTCTGGTTGTTCATGATAAAATACGTTTACATCTGCAAATATTGTCATAATGAGATTAGATACTATTGTGAATTATTGTTGTACAGCTACCGTATTTCCTCGAAATACCCCCCGAGGGGTGATTGTTTCATAGTGATCCCGAGAGGGCGGGGTGGTTAAACGAGGGGGTGGTTATTATTTCACAAGGAAATTTTTGAAAACCAAGTACGAAATTGTCGTCTGAAACGTACGCAGACGTCGAAAAATGCAAAAAAAACGCCATTTATGAGGTTCTGTAGACTAATATTAGTATGTAGATGGTATGTACACTGTTCTAACGTGACACCGACCTTGTTTTAACGTGTGTTCTGCACTACGCAGAACACAAACTGCAGTATTTGTCATGTACGTTCTCTTTACAC
Organism: Sphaerolaimus hirsutus; assembly: GCA_964036195.1. Classification (NCBI taxonomy): domain Eukaryota; kingdom Metazoa; phylum Nematoda; class Chromadorea; order Monhysterida; family Sphaerolaimidae; genus Sphaerolaimus; species Sphaerolaimus hirsutus. The sequence continues at coordinate 24,770,695 of OZ038453.1, read as the reverse complement.
TCAATCTGGGGGGGCGTATTTCGAGGGGGGGGGGTGATTGTTTCATAGTGGTCTCGAGAGGGGGGGGGGTCAAACGAGGGGTGGGTATTTCGAGAGGGGTATTTCGAGGAAATACGGTATATAAAGTCGCCGCTGCACACATTAGTTTTTTCAAAGCAATTTGTTTAGTAAACTCATAAATCTGCCTTGAACACATTTGAGTTTACTGCAAAGAGTAATTTTACCAGTAAACTCAAATGCCATTCAAAGTTGCTTTATGAGTTTGCAAAGTTTTTTAGTTTACCGGCAGTAAACTAGTGTGTCAATGAACGAGTGAATAATTCGAACATAACTTCCTCAAATTTGACTCGACATTTCGCATATTCGCTGGTTTGAAGATGTCACAGCTGTGAAGAAAAACCGGAAGCACAATGGTGCTTTTAAATGTCAATTATTTACAACAGTTATCAACTTATCACAATTTAATTATCATCTTTACTGCAAAGTGCCGAGCGAATTAAGTGGTCGCAAAAGTGATCTACCGTATTTCTTCTAATAGAACGGTGGGTTTTGGTAATTTTTATCACTCGCGGAAAAATGGAACGATACCCTTCAATAGATAGTGGGCTATGAAAATTAACGGTTTTGAGCAAAAATTGGAAAAAAGTCTCAAAAATCGCCCGGAGAAGGTTTTGACGATTTACGGGGGGTGTTCAGGAAGAGTAGCTGAACGTTTTGCCATAGGATAAATACCGTATTTCCTCGAAATACCCCCCCCCCTTGAATTAACCACCCCTCGAATTTCCCCCAGGTGTTTTTGAGCTGGGGAAAAAATACCCCCTCCCTCGAAATACCCCCCGTCTGGAATGATGTGCATCATGTATTTATACAATGTACATGATGTATTTATTGCTGCTAGTCTGCATATATGCACTATAAATATATGCACCACATATACACAGTTTGTATAGCGATGTACGTTTATAGGTCCAATATATCCTATTTTGTCATGTTGATTACCGGTTGCCCCCCCCCCTCGAAATACCCCCCAAAAAATTTCCACTCTGAAAAAATCTAGGAAATACGGTATATGGGTAGCCCCCACCCCCCCCCCCCTACTAGATCCATGTGACCTATGTAAATGTTTAGTCCATCAACTTTTTTCAGATGGCACCAAAAAGCGACTTCACGAAATTCCTGGAACGTTACGTTCCCTGCTTTTGGACGCCCGTAGAATTTCTAAACTATTTCGGCGTTTTCTACACATTTGCGGTAGTTATTGCACTATTGATTGCAAATGCAAATATTACATGTCCTAGAATTATGGGCGGGAAGGAAAATTGCAGTAACTATATTTGGGCAGGATATTTTGTGATAGCGCAGATTATAGCCAATTTTGTGTGCTTTCATTATTTTAGGTGAGTTTTTTTTTTTGGCGGGGGGGGGGTTGATTTTCAAAATTTTCATTTTTTTGGGGGTGGCTGCTTCAAGTCTGAATTGATATTGGAGCGTAAAACAGCTTGCTGAGTAAATACCCGTGGGTACAAGTACAATACTTCTATTGTACCAGTACCCATTGTACTCAGTGGTTTTCACAAGTACTGGGCACTTTTGAGTACTTCAGAAACTTCAATAAAAGTGTGCAAAGAGCAAAAAAAAGTGATAAAAAGTGGGAAAAAGCCTTTGAACTAAAATGGAATGGCATCATCAAATATTTATTTCATGTAGTTAGTTAAGTTGTTGCGTTCATAGTGGATTTTTCGCAGATTGGTAATTTTTGCTTTTTACCCTCGAGTAACCCCCCCCCATTTTGTTTGAGTCATATTCACTTCTCTGGGGATTCTCTTTTATAAAACAACAAAAATATGCCATTTGACAGCGATAAAAATAATAACGCTAATCACGTCAATCAGAAATCTTCATATTTCAAAGTTAAAATCCTCATGAAGACACTTAATTATTTTTCACAGCAAACGCAACCGCATGTCCGCTTTGATGCCGGGAAAGTTGGCCGTCGATGAACGCCAAAAACATTGGGCCATTTTCGGAAAGGCGCCCCCTGAGTGAGTTTGGTTTTATTGACTATACACACGCTAGTTTTCAACAACAATCTGAAAACTCACAAATCAGCTTTGAACACATTTGAGTTTACGAGAATGATGTGGCTGTCAACTACAGTTGATTCGGATTTAATATCACTCTTTTCGGTGAACTCAAATACGTTCAAAGCTGGTGCCAGTTCCGCAAATTGAGAAGTGATATGTAAAATGGCAAAAGCGAAGTGAAATGGCAAGCAAATTGGCAAAGTCAAGTAAAAATATTATTTCCCTTCGCTTTTGCCATTTTACTTCTCAATTCACTTCACTTTTGCTATTTCATTTCGCATTTGCCATTTTATTTCTCAATTTGCGAAACTGGCCCCTGATTTATGCGTTTTCGAAATTTAGGTTACAACCAGTTTGTGAAATCGTGAGGCCACATTTTCATCACTCAAACCGATATTCTCACAAAGTCGATAGCCATTATACGGCCCCCAAAAGCGATACCCATTTTACAGCGGCAATGGAAATGGTCCCCCATCTCCTGAAGAAATGGCATCTTTCGGCGGGGGCGGTCTCACAAAATTCTGCGTGCCTTGTAACGAATCCGTGCCGGCTAGAAGTCACCATTGTTCGCTGTGCAAATATTGTGTTTTGAAACCCGACCACCATTGTTTTATGGTGAGTATTGATCACGCATATTTAGTTGACGGGCGAAAGTTCGGGAACTGGTAAATCGATTTTGCATGCATTTCTGTTTACTAGAGAAGCCTGTGAACTAAAGTTGATGGAGTTCGAACAGGATTTATTCTGGATAACTCGGATGGGTTTAAAACTAGTTCACCAGTTTCATAAATTAACTTTGTTCCAAAATTCCAAAACTCAAACTTTTGAGACGGAACTATTGGGATGAATGATTTTTTTGTCAAAATATTCAAGCACGTTTCTATCATCTAATTTCACGAAATATGCTTTATTACAAAAAATTACATGATATTTTTGTTCAAGTTGGACACAACAAATTGATTGTATGCCTAAAAGGGGGGGGGGGGATTATTCAAGCAAATGCGGTTAATGTAACTGTGTGAAATTACCACATTACAGGTAAACGGCTGCGTGGGCTTCGGAAATCAACGCTATTTCATCGTTTTCGTATTTTGGGCGACAGTGGGAGCCGCTTACGGCACGGCATTCACATTCGTGTACCTGAATCGATTTTACAAGCCCTTTTTGCCCTTTGGATGGATCAATTATTTGGTTGGTTTTTTCTTGTGATGTTTTGGATTTTTATTGTATATTGTATTTTCAAGTTTCGGTTTCGTAAAATTTGGGCTGTGAACTACGGTTCAAACGGGACCGCGGTCCCGGTACGTGGTTCGGCAAAAAGTCGGGACTGGGGCGGTCCCGGTCCCGACACCCCAGTCCCAGTCCCGACAAATCGAAAAAGCCAGTCCCGGTCCCGACCACCCAGTCCCGGTCCCGATACTAGAGAATTTCTGGTCCCGGTCCGAAAAACTGGTCCCGTTTTAACTAAAACTGGGGCCCCTAAAAGTCAACGTTGAAAGTTGAAAACCGAGGGATGACCGGTATTTTTCAACGAATTTTAAAGTACCGATGTAAAAAACCAGTATCGTTGAAAAAGTACATGTTTACGATGCCTAGTTAGGGTTCAAACGGTATCCCGATTCCGAAAACTTCCCATACGAAACCCGGTCCCGAAAAGTCAAAAAACCAATTCCGATCCCGAAAAGTCAAAAAAAACAATACCGATCCCAAAAAGGCAACAAACCAACCCGATCCCGGAAACTAAAAAAAACAACCCAACCCAAAAAGTCAATCCCGTTTGAACCCCATCCCCAGTCCAACCCCCCCCCCCCAATAGGCGCCGATAGCGATGCGCAACCTCATGTTCACGTTCGACCCGGCCGCCATCGTGGACGCCAGTCTGTGCATGCTCGTCTCGCTCGGCTTCGCCAGCGCCGTGGCCGCCTTCCTGTTTTTCGCCAGTCAGATGTGGTTCGTTGCTAGTGGTTGGTGGGGGGGGGGGGTCATTTGGGGGGCTGTGGTAGTTTGGGGGGTTGAAATTGGGTTGCGGTTTTTTTGTGATGCTGATGGCCGATTTTCGATAATTTGAATTGTCGATATTCGATCGTGAATACTAAAATGTATATTGATCGGACCATAGGATTCATTTACAAAAGTGTACCATAGTGCACTCCCGCACCCTGTAAAGCCTACTGTTAAATGTCATAAAAATTTTGTCAATTGTCACGAAAAAGTGTCAAAAGAAAAAAATCTTTTCGTTTTACTCTACTTGACATTTCAATGACATTTGACACTTGACTTTACAGTGCGCGGACTGACACCATATAACATCCCGTGATCTATCCACCCAAATGCAAAACACACACAACACACAGGCACCTCCATGAACGAGTGCCTAAAACGTCGCAGGGCAAAAGATGGCGTCATGGGTCATTCCATGCGAAACCCATTCGAACCCACTAGCGTGGGCCAAAGAATTTCGGCAATTTTTGGCCCATTTTGGTTGGGCAACTTTTTGGTGCCAATGGTTTGGAGTGAGAATAAATTGAATAGGGCCTATGCCCGGGCGCTGTATGATTGTTATATGAAGGATGTTTGAGGATGTTATTTTGGTGTGTTCTTTTTTAATTGTTGTTTTTTTAGATATGATTAGATGGTTTGCTTTGCTATTTACGTTTTTGCTACCTTCAATTGGGCCCACACAAATTAGTTGACATCGAAATTCGTGTCAACTAAATTTAGGTTTAGTATGTGATTTGAACTTTCCTATGTGACAGCATAGTTAAATTTATATCCTGACATAATCTTCATTTGTTTTTTTTTAAATTATGTGTGGCGCTTTTAAAATCTGTGTTATTTAGTTGACACGAATTTGAGATGGCAACTGATGAATGTAGACTGCCCATCACCGTTATTTGTCATCCCAGGTTTTCATATTTGGTTTCATACATCCTTTGGTACAGGGACGTAGCCAAGATTTTTGAGCGGGGGGGGGGGCGGATTGTATACGGAGCCCCCCCTAAAATTTTACCCCTATAGTAGGTGAATGGCGCCATGCCATGGCGCCACTGGCGTTGGCATTGGCGCCAAAACAGCAGTATATGCCTGTATTTTACAGGCATATAGAGCGACATGGACAGGAATTGAGTCCATTTTCACTGGCTTTGACGCCGCGGAGACCGGTCAGCCGAAAATATATGTTGTGGATGGAAAATGCGCGCTTGTGCGCAATTTTTTTTCAAACTGTCGACAAAATCGTCGTCTGAAAGTGCCATTTCTGGCACATTTTTTGGTCCGGCCCGGGAAGGGGGGGCGGCCGCTCCCCCCGCCCCCCCCCCCCCTGGCTACGTCCTTGCTTTGGTATATGTTGTATTTAGTAGTACCGTAGCATTGATGTGACAACATTTTTTATTTTGTATTTGCGGTATTGTTTTTGTTTATCTCACATTTTGATATAGCAAAAGCCCATTGCTTGAATTAACTAATAAATTAAAGCCAGGGGTCTCCAATTATATTTATCCAAATCCTGTAGACACCAGGTGCCACTCCCAGACCCTGTAAAATGTCAAATGGCATGCAAAGTGTGAAAAGTCATGGAAAATGCCCTGCAAGATGGCAACTCGGTTGCCATCTTGCAAGGCATTTTCCATGACTTTTGACACTTTGCATGACATTTTCCATGACTTTTGACACTTTGCATGACATTTTGCAGGGCTTTGTCAGGGTCTGGGAGTGCCCCCTGATTAAAGCTCTTTTGAGGTCGATAACATTATAAATATGAACATATCATAATTATTTTAGTTTAATTTTATCGAAAGTACAGTGAAAATTTGTGATAAAATTAGAGCAGAATAAATTTGAAATCCCAACGTTTCGATGGAAAACTTATCTCGCGTTCAAAATATCTAAAAATGTTGAATATGTGTAATAATTTCAAAACGGTTTTTGGAAATGGGTGCGATTTATTAACGTATTTTTGAAGCGTCGCCCTAAAATGTAAGAATTTAATTCTAAGAAATCACATTTCTAACTATACATCGAAACAGATTTTAGGCAAATACATGTACTTAAACCCGACCATACATATTTACATGATTATGTATGGTCGAGTAAAGAAACGTCATTCTGTGAAGTATTTTAAATGCAAATTGGTACAAAAAAATTACACTGCCGCGTGTCAAGTCATGTTAGTACGTAAATTTTTAGATACATTTTGCTAAATATCTTAAAAACGCATGCCTTAAATTATTTAGAAACGCTAATCAGTGACGTATAATAATGTAAATTGTATTTTCATGTAAAAAAGTATAAAAAAAGAAGAAAAAAACAGCACGCACGAAAACAGTAAATATTACAGCCGAAAAGTAACCCATAAAATGATGACACAATTTGGAAAACAACAACAAAACACCGAGAATTCGCTAAGCTCGTCGAAAAGTCTTCAAAAAAAAATTCAGTTTTTTTCTCTCAATATTGTCATTGTGCTTTTAATTGGGTATCCAGGGGCCAGTTCCGCAAATTGAGAAGTGAGAGGTAAAATGGCAAAAGCAAATAGTATAAAATACTTTATATTTAAATGTTTTACTTCACTTTTGCTAATTTACTAGCCATTTCATTTCACATTTGCCATTTTACTTATAACTTCTCAATTTGCGGAACTGATCAATTTTACGTCGAAAAATTCAAATATGGTTCCAATTTGCAACTCAAAAGAAAAAAATTCGGTTGTTCAAGACTTTTCGAACGACCTTAAAAGAAATGGAAAGTTCACCCTTAAAATAAAACCTCACACTGATTGTGTATTATTCCTGCAAATTTGCGCCAGTGCAAAGTTCCAATCTTTTTGCCACGCGACTTAAAAGAAACTTTTTTAAATTATAAACCAAATTTAAAAAATTTAAGTATACAGTAAATGTAAATTATTTAATTAAACAATTATTAAAATTTAAGTATCAGCATTTTTCCTGTTTTCTGGTGATGAAGAAAATGGGATACCAAATGATTGTGAAATATCTATAACCCCCGGGTCATGAGTATTTTCATCAAATATTTCACTTTTCAGTGGTATTCCAGATTTTGACCCTCCAGTGGGGGGGGGGGGTTGAAAGAGCAATTCGTGGTAACCCCCTCCCCTTTCCTACCCCAGCCACTGCGGGTTTTCAGGACTTAGGTTGTAGGTTTGAACCTCTGCGGAGGTTCTGATGGATAATTAGCTAAATTTTCATGTTTGTTTTTTGTTTAATCGCAATCGATATGGACAGAAATCGAGAATCCACAACAAAAAAAAGTACAGTAATTGTTTTATTATGGAACTTTCTAAAATTCATGAAAATGTGTGAAAAAATTGAGAAATATAAAGATTTGGATACAAAAATGATAACACAGGAACGCAGCACAACGAGACAAGACGTTGACAAAAGTGTATTAGGTATTTTGAGCCAATACTCAGCTCACTGGGTGTATTATTGTTAACCTAAATGCTCTACACACATTAGTTGACAGTGAAATTGAGTGTCAACTGGGGGCACTCCCAGACTCTGTAAAACGCCCTGTAAAATGTCAATGTCATGCAAAGTGTCAAAAGTCATGGAAAATGCCCTGCGAAATGTCAAACGAGTTGCCATTTTGCAGGTCATTTTCCATGACCTTTGACACTTTGCATGACATTTGACATTTTACAGTGTATTTTACACGGTCTGGGACTGGCAACTGGCCCGACTGGTTTCCATTCACATTTTAGTTCACGGGTCACCGAACGATGTTTAAATGCACTTACCTATATTAATTCTTTGTTGGTATAGCAGCATGTGCACTTAAAATTTGTCCTGCGACGTGTCAACTAAAATCTGAATTGACATGGAAACCAGTTGACACCCAGTGTGTGTAGCGCCAAACAGCGGATAAATTTTGCAGTTTTTGTTATGGCTTTTCAGTGTGGGAATGGCATTATTTATGATGGGATTTCATATGGTCGACATATTTCTATCTTGCATCCGAAACAATTGTAGAAAAGTGTCAAAAATAAATTACTACTGGCTTTCTGAATTCCACTGCATGGCATTTGACAAATTTGTGCAACATTTTACGTGGCATTTAACACTTTACGAGGTGTTGGACTTTGCGGTAAATTAAATTTCTCACCAGACTTTCCAAGTGCCTCAAGAATACAATGCCACACCATAAACCCCTCACCAAAAAGCCAAAACAACCCCCCAACCCCCCCCCCTTCAAGGATACGGTTTCGCATCATAAGGGGGCGGAGCCAAATTGGCATCCCAAGCCGCAGCGTCAGCTGGCTGCGATATGTTTTGCGTGGAAATCGTCCTACCCCCGGACTGTGTTGTGCCGCCCCCCGCGCGTGCCATCATTGTCGCTCGATCGGCTCTGTGGGGTTTTTTTTTGGGGGGGGGGTTTGGCGGGGGGTGGGGGGGTGTATTTGAGGTTGGGGTAGTGATGGAAGAGCGCCATGGCGCTTATTTGCTCTGGCGCTATTTGCGCTCATCGCTGCTGTTCGGAAAAATCCCATGGTGCATTTGGAGCTATTTTTGTGTGGCGCCAGGAACAAAACTTCATGGCGCTTTTGAAACTTGGCGCCATTTTGGTGTGGCGCTGGTGTTCGGATAAGCGCCATGGCGCTTTTTCCATCACTAGGTGGGTATTTTTTCGATAATATACTCATTTTTAAATTCCAAATTTTGAAAATGATGTCAACTTTTATACGCTCGATTTACTGCGAAGAGGCCTAGTTACAGGTATTTATTATTTTTAGAATAATGAATTCCACATTTTTGACCCCATCCAAATTTCCAAGTGCCACATTAAAATATTGCAGTGACATCCCAATCCCTCCTATCAAAATCCCGCCTCAAATCAAAAAATTAAAAAACCCGCAAAATCCCCAAAACCAACTTCTTTCCCAGCGCCATGTATCCATAAAGAACTCCGCTCACAAAAACCAAACCACCACCCAAAAATGTCGCCAATTCGAAACAAAAAATCATCGGAATCAGACCCAAAACGCAATAAACGATCGCTTTTTGCCAGTGTGCGATCCGTTCCGATAAGTGTCCGATTCTATCGACGAAATCTATGAATTGACATAGAAATGGAGCTTCCAATGCGACGACGAAAAAGCCGGTCGCGCTGAAAATTGGGGATTTTTGGGGTTTTTTTTTGTAAAATCGTTGAAAAAAAGTATTTTAAATACAATGACAAGCTCGGACGTTTAGATATGCATAAGTTTGTGTTTGAAAGGAAAATGGCGGCATACTTGGTACATACTTAGAGTGCAAAAATTGCACTGCCACAGGCGGGAATCGAACCTGCGCCTCGCGTGTAGTACACAAGCGCCCTCACCTAGGGTTCAAACGGGATTCCGATCCCGATCCCGGATCCCGTGAAATTCCGGGATTTAGCAGTCCCGATCCCGATCCCGAAACTTTTCAAATCCCGATCCCGATCCCGAGAAACTCCAAAGTCCGGGATCCCGATCCCGGAAAAATTAGTGGTAATTATGAAACGCGAATAAACGACGTTTTTGCATGCAAAAATGTGAACGCAAACCCCCAGCGTTCATTTTATGCCACGTTTCTGGCATCCAACAGTGTTTTTAGACCTTTATGAACAACTGTGGATGCCAAAACATTGGCCAACATCTCTATCCCAATACCCCAATCCCGATCCCGAAAAAATGCCAATCCCGATCCCGATCCCGTGACCCCAATCCCGGCCAATCCCGATCCCGAACACTCACAAAACCAATCCCGATCCCGATCCCGAAAAGTCAACCCCGTTTGAACCCTACCCGCACCGCTGGGCTCTAATTATTTGTTAAGGCTTATATGCTGCGAGGGTAAGCCCATTACTTTAGCTACAGGGGACTACAATAGTCTCATATCCTTATATTTATGTGAATTTGACGAAATATTTAGGGACTTCCAATTTTTTCACTTTTTTGACTGAAAAATATGTACATTATTTTTTGCTTTGTCAAAGATTTAAATAATCCTTCATTGCCCCATGCTTAAAAGAAGAAAAATCCTACATGGCTTATACTCGGCGGACATCATACTTAGTATGAAAGCCTGCCATAACCTGTCTGAATAATGAAAAAAAATTCAACAGTTTTTCATGATATTTCATGTTTACCATGGAAAAATGAAGAAAGACATTTATCACGGTTTTGTTCATTAAATCATTTCACACTAGGTGTGCTGAAGGGGTCTCCTAGGGGGGGGCTGGGGGGGATGCTGACCCCCCCCAAATCGGCCAGCTATCTATCTATCCCGAAGCAAAATTTTTGGCTACTACCCCCAAAGACCCCCCCCCCCAAATCGCTCAGCTATTTATCTATCTGGAGTGCTTTTTGAGAAATTTTGCCCCAACTTTCACTCAAAATCACTAATTTTCGCACCTTTTTATAGTTTTTCACGTTCAAAATCATGCTTTCTGGCTATATACATGGTTATATACCGATTTTTAGCCATTTTATACATACTTTAGGCTACTTTTAACTGATTATTAGCGATTTATTCCCCTTTCCAGCTATCTGTCCCTCCGGGGGAGCGATTTGCTATCTATCCAGCCCCGCGAGGGCCAAAATCCTGGAGACCCCTGGTGTGCTGTCCCCTGAGTATACCCACATTTTAAAATTGAATTTTGCAATATCACTTTTGCATATGCAAATGCCGAGCTTGCAAAAAAAAACTTACACTTGCAACAGGGCAATCACAATACACCTGGCGCTGGTAGTGAACATAACCCATATCGCCAAAACCATGCACACTGCAAAAGGGAAAGAATTTATGTGAAGTTTTCGTGATTTTCAAAGTTTTTTTGTTGCTAAATCACCTGGTGGGGGGGGGGGTAAAAATTTTTTTGAAGTGGCAGAAAACATTTAAAAGAAGAAAAATTGTTTTTGACTTCCATTTATAAATTTACATTTTACTTATCCACCATGGCGCCATTCCCCTACAACAGGGGTAAAATTTTAGGGGGGGGGGGCGCCGCCCCCCCCGTTCGCCGGGCTCCGTATACAATCCGCCCCCCCCGCTCAAAAATCCTGGCTACGTCGCTGCAGCGAGGTATAATTTCCGATGAAATGACAAAAATCCCGCATCGACAACTGACGAATTACATCCAAAAAATAGGGACATCGAATTACCTTGACAGAATGTATGGCCCTACACACTGGTTGACAAGGACACCAAAAGTCAACTGGTTCCCACCCCAATTCAAAGCTTGCTGACGAGTAAAGTACACTACGCATTATTGTATACAGACATATTTCATGCTCATCGTGTACATAGCGCAGTATTTTCGACACTACAGCTTCATTTGCAACGCGATTCAACACTTTTGCATTTGAAAGTGGTTCGTCGGCTGGTCAGCAAGCTTTCAATTGGGATGGGAACCAGTTGACATTTGGTGTCCTTGTCAACTAGTGTCAGGGACGTATCCAGGATTTTTGAGCGGGGGGGGGGCTGCTTGTTAACGGAGGCCGGCGGGGGGGGGGGGGGGCTCAGCCCCCCCCCTAAAATTTTAGCTACATAGTGGCAGAATGGCGCCATTAGTAGGCGCCAAGCCATGGCGCCATTGGCGTTGGCGTCAGCGCCATGGAACGCTGTATATGTATGTAAATTTATATAGAAAACAGAAAAAAGCACAACATTGAGTGTATTTATAATGATTTGCGGCCACATGGAGCAAATCTGATGATAATACCCTATGTCCGGTGAAGAATGCGCGCAAAAGTTTTTACGCTGACGTTAAAAAAGTCGCATTTTCCGGTCACTTTCTCGTCTCGCCCCGCGAGGGGTGGGCTGCAGCCCCCCCCGCCCCCCCCTGGATACGGCCTTGACTAGTGTGTACGTTCATTGAACCCAAAAAATCCCACCCCCTTCAACTCACAAATCCCGCCCACTACAGCAACAATTCTGGCGCCCCATTTAACGTAAAACGGCGCTTGTTCTGCACCGGCATCCGGTTGTTGTTGCTGCTGCATGGCTGCGAAATTTGTTTTTGGATTTTGATAAATTTTCTGGGTGATTTTATTTTGTCAAAAAATTGGAGGGTTTGGTTTAAAAAATTTAGATTTATACTTTTTAAAGAATAATCTGGATAAAAATATTGAATATTACTTTTTATGATTGATTCGGATTTTACATGAAACTCGTGTTTTTTTCTTCTGATTGTCACTTTCTCCCTTACGATGTTCCAATGATCGTTTAAACAAATAGATTATTTCGAACATGCCACTTATGCACATTTCGTAAATATGAAACCACCTCCAATGGCCTAATTTTTATGGTACAAAATGTACATAATAAATAAATGCACCTTTTTATTCAAATTTCGCGACGTTCGCAAAAATTGCGCCACTCGCAGCCTTTGCAATATTCCCAGTGAATATGCCAGTGAATATCTGCCAGTGAATATCTGCAAAATTAAACTTAAATTTGTTTGTGGGAAAACTTGAACGGCAAACAATTTGTCAGCGTTCGTTTGATAATTGGCTTAGGTCCAAGTGACACTCGTACCTCCTCCCAGAGAATGAGTGCATCACCAAAGCACTCAGACCTAAGCCTAAGCCGAAGCAGAGTCTAAAAAATTGTGAAAATATGGCAAATTTGTATGTAAAGTATGTTTATGCAAAGTACAAACGGTATTCAAATCAAAAATACAAACGGTATTCAAATCGACTTTTTGCCACTTGATAAAAAAATCGTAAAAAGAATGCCGATGAATTGTATGTCATTGTACCTGGGCATTGTCGTCACAAAAAGCGTTTTTGAGGGTAAAACTGACACAATGCCAAATACCATTACATGCCTTCAATTTTCAGCTGATAAATTAGTATAAAATTAATTGACGAAATTGAAAGTAACCTTTTCCGCCGCAAAGCAGCCAAAATATCGTCGTAATCAACCGCAACGGGACACGCGCCGCATGAATTGGTATACTTCCTCACCCCAGGAAAACAGACGCTTTCAAGTGGCTTGGGTGACTCTTTGCAGCTGTTGTAACAGACGCCATGCGAGCCTGCGCATCTTTACTGCGCCATGTGTGCTCACATCACAAAAAACTCAGTCCCCCAACGTCTGCATTTACTTGAGCGCACACTTTCAATTTCGAATGTGCGGCGTGGCCCTTGCGTTTTTAATGTGGTCAGTACAGCATCTATAATCGGTGTGGATTTAGTTTGCCGCCGGGTAGTATGACGCGGGCTGATCCGCCGCGTGCCATTTCGTCGCAGTCCCAATATGACTTACAGTCAGATTGTCAGAATTCAGCACGTCTCCATTTCATATGCCCCGAAATTACACACAGCGCTGATAATTTTTGCTTAAAATATCAGTACCATGACAATTTACACATATATTTTTACACATATGTTACATATAATTACATAGATAGCATCTTTGAGTAAAATTGTTACTCAATAAATCCATGAATACAAATAAATTGTATGAGACAAAAAATTGCAAATCACATGTATCCAATGATTCCCCAAGCCAAAAATCCTCAAAGACTAATAGCCGCTGCGACGAAATAACACTGCGACGCATGAGCACGCGGCATAAGTACGCTCCGCGATATGCTACGCGCCAAACCGAGAGCAAACCCTATAATCCCCTTCTGCTGTAACTTTTGACCATTTGTTTGCGCCGTATGCACGTGTTAATTGGACACACGCGGCACGCATAAAGGGGAATGAAGCATGTGGCATGGATATTGTGGGATTATCACCTGTCGATGTTGATGTGGGGTAAGAATTTATAATGGCACATAATCGCACATAACTTTTTTATTTCTGGTCGGATTCTGTTCAAATAAGTTTTATCTGAAAGGGATTTGTCTGCAGAATACAGCGCACATGTCGCTTTTGTAATTAAACATAAAATACCAAAAATAAAAAAGTTATGTGCAATTATGTGCATACAATCTGGTATACTCGGTGGACATCACACTTATTATGAAAACCTATCATAACCCATCTGAACTATGCTAGGTGTGCTAGTCCTCACATAAAAGATGGCATAAACACAGTAGGGCCTTTGATCTATGCCGATCCGACCCCTCAAATACAAACGTCAAGGCAATGCAGCGTAAACCATTCCAAATGAACAGTAGGGGATTATGGTCATATTTATAACAAACAAAACAAAGAGTTTCCCCAAGCCACAGCGGTAGGCGGAGCTAGCCGGGGTGAGTAAGTATTATAAACGCGCCGCATCACTTCGATTTTCTGATTTTTTTATTATTTTTTTTCTATGACGCCACGTTAGAAAATCTTACAGATTATGATAAAAATCTGACAGAAAACTATCGCGGCGGCGAACTTTTGATGAAATTGAAAGTACTTTTTATTTACCCGATGTAAATGCACCAGATTTCGGTTTATCGGACCCAAATTAGTTGATTCTATCATTTTTCAGTGACACCGAAACATAACTATGTGAAACTTATATTCAAAGGTACAACTGAAATAGTCCGGTAACTGACCGATCGCAATCAGCTTTTTAAGCTTTTTAAACTTTGTACCGCCACGGACTTTGTGTTAACGAAGTAAGCGGTTCATATCATCCCAAGTTTATTATAATAAGCATCAGCAAAAATTGCTCAGGTGACTTTTCAGTGGTTAGTTTACACGTGTAAAGTTAGTTTTGAGACACTGTGAACGATAGTGGTGTTAACTTTGACATTTTGTTTATTTCAAAATTTTGGCACATCGCCAGATTTCAGTTTTTTTCATCTCACTTTTTGATGCCTAGCAGTTTACCCGGTTTTGTTTTATCTTTCAAGTTACTTCACTGCCATTTTTATGATTTTTATTAAAATGTAAAGCTCAGATTGAGAGATTTTGTTTCTAGGTATTTTATATATAGGTCGTTTGAGTTTGAAATTTGTCATTATATTAGGTTGTAAACTAATGAAGTGTCTTTTTTCGATTTCATACAAATATACATTTGTGCATCCCACATTCTTTTGTACGTTGACCGATTTTGATGCCATTTGAGTATGTTGTGGTTTGGGGTCTGGCCTATGATGAAATGTTTTTGTTTCCTCGAATAATCCCCCAGTCCCGAGATAAGGGGGGTCTATAAAAAGGTGGTCATTTTGCATGGCCGATCTACACATTCACTTTGAACCTTATGCACTCAGCCATTTCTGAGCCAATTTGGATCGTTTGACACTTAAAATGATCAGCACAACCTGTAGATTCCATTTTTGTGGTCGGATTAGTGATGTCTAAATTACGTATGCCGATTTGACCCAGTTTTTAAACACCAAAAATAAATTTTTCTAAACATGCTATCATATACTTTAGACAATGGGGATTCATATACCAAAAAAATTATTTCAATATCTCTTTCCAATCAAAAGTAATAGAACTTTAAACTTCCGCCTCCCATACATGTAAATAACTAATCAAGAACGATGAATACAGATAACCTGAGCATAAAAATGAAACTTACAGGTTTTTCTGATCATTTTAAGTGTTCATTGGTGGAAATTGGCTGAGAAATGGCCGAGATATGGATTTCTGAAGTCACATGCATTTGCTCGTCATGCAGATTTTTCTATTTATTGTTGGGAGGCGAATGTTTAAAGTGATATAACTTTTGACTGGAGAGAGATATTGAAATGATTTTTGGGCCAGATTTATTCTTTTTGTCTATAGTATATGATAGCAACTTCAAAAAAATGGTCTTGAAAAATTATTATTACGATTATTTCTCATGTTCAGACATCACTAACTCGACCACAAAAATTGAATCTGCGGATTGTCCTGGTTATTTTAAGTGTTGAACGATCCGAATCGGCCCAGAAATGGCTGAGTTATTAAGCTTCAAAGTCAATGTGCATATTGGCCACGTAAAATGACCACCTTTTTATAGACCCCCCTTATCTCGGGAATGGGGGATTATTTGAGCAAACAAAAACATTTCATCATAGGCCAGACCCCAAACCACAACACACTCAAATGGCATCAAAATCGGTCAACGTACAACACAATGGAAAGCACAAATGTATAATTGTATGAGACTAGCAGGATTCTCTCCGACCTTCGGTCGGGTTTTGTGGTTCTCTACAATTAATACCATTGGAGAAAATATGATACTTTAGTTAAGTTTGCCCACATGCTAGGCATGTGTTTTGAAATGCGGTATGTAATCTACCAACAATAACAAGACCAATACCAAAGATGCAATGTTTTGGAATGGATTTTTGTAAACTTCTGTAAAATGGTTGGGCATGAAACTCGGTAGTAAAATGTAGACAGTTTGCGATTTGGTATGATGGTGTGCAGTGTGCATTCTGTGTGGTATAGGTTTTGTGATATGATAGTGTGGTTTTTGCAAGGTGTCAAACTTTGTTGTAATCTTCAATTGGTTACATTTGTGCTTTGCTGTTCTTTTTGTGTTTGTAAATCCTTGTGGTATAAATTGTAGAGAACCACAAAACCCAACTGAAGGTTGGAGAGAATCCTGCTATAGGTACCCACTACTCAGAGGCTTGCAAAAACTGACACCCCAATGGGGACCCCCCTCCAAATGGGACCCCCTGGGGAACCTCCGAAAAGTGGCACCCCCTGGGAACCGCCCAAAAATGGGACCCCCTAGGGCCCCACAAATATGGCACCCCCTGAGGACCACCAAAAAATGGCACCCCTTAGGGACCCCCCAAAAATGGCACCCCCTTGGGACCCCCCAAAAATAGCACCCCCTGGGGACCCCCCAAACATGGCACCCCCTAGGAACCCCCACAAAAATGGCACCCCCTGGGGACCCACCCAAAGTTGGCTCCCCCTGGGGACTCTACAAAACCCAACTGAAGGTTGGAGAGAATCCTGCTATAGGTACCCACTTCTCAGAGGCTTGCAAAAACTGACACCCCAATGGGGACCCCCCTCCAAATGGCACCCCCCGGGGAACCCCCCAAAAGTGGCACCCCCTGGGAACCGCCCAAAAATGGGACCCCCTAGGGCCCCAGAAATATGGCACCCCCTGAGGACCACCAAAAAATGGCACCCCTTAGGGACCCCCCAAAAATGGCACCCCCTTGGGACCCCCCAAAAATAGCACCCCCTGGGGACCCCCCAAACATGGCACCCCCTAGGAACCCCCACAAAAATGGCACCCCCTGGGGACCCACCCAAAGTTGGCTCCCCCTGGGGACTCTCCAAAAATGGCACCCCCCTGGGGACCCCCCCCCCCCCCAAAATGGCACCCCCTATGGACCCCCCGCAAAAAAAAATATAGCACCCCCTGAGGACCACCAAAAAATGGCACCCCTGGGGACCACCCAAAAAATGGCATCCCATGTGGACCCCCTTGAAATGGCACCCCCATATGTACCTCCAGAAAATGGCACCCCCTGGAGACCCCCCAAAAATGGCACCCCATGGGGACCCCCTCTAAATCCTGTAAACACAGCCCCTAGTTTGGAAACTCCTGTAAACTCAGCCCCTAATTTGGAAAATGGTATGAATATTTCAAAAAATCACTATCATAAATCCACAAATGCATCAATTCACAATTTTCAATTTTTTAGCCCCAGGGGTTAGACTTAAAAAGTTATGGTAATGTAGAGTAGAAATGGAGTGCACATTTCAAATCACTGCAATAAAAAACCCACAAATGCATCATTTCACAAATTGAAAGTTTTTGTGCCCAGGGGTTCATTATCAGGGTTTTAGTAATGTGGTGTCAAAATGGAGTGCATATTTGAAATCGCTACAATCAGAAACCCACAAACACATCATTTCATGATTTGAAAATTTTTGGCCCTGGGGGTTCATTTTCAGGGTTAGGGTAATGCAGTGTCAAAATGAAGTGCATATTTCAAATCAAGGCAATCAAAAAGCCACAAATGCATCATTTCACAATTTCTAATTTATTACCCCATGGGTTCAATTTAAGGCTTACAGTAATGTAGAGTTGAAATTGAGTCATTTCAAATCAGTGCAATTAGAAACCTGCAAAATGCATCATTTCACAATAAGAAATTTTTGGGTCTAGGGGTTCAATTTCAGGGTTTTAGTAATGTAGTGTCAAAATGGAGTGCATATTTGAAATCACTACAATCAGAAACCCACAAATGCATCATTTTATGATTTGAAAGTTTTTGGCTTAGGGGGTTCATTTTTATGGTTATGGTAATGTAGTGTCAAAATGAAGTGCATATTTCAAATGAGTGAAATCAGAAACCTGAAAATTTATGATTTCACAAATTGAAAGTTTTTGGCTCCAGAGGTTCATTTTCAGGGTTATGGTTATGTAGTTTTCAGGGTTATGTAGTGTCAAAATGGATTGCATATTTCAAATCAGTGAAATTAGAAACCCACATCAAATCATTTCACAATTTCTAATTTTTTAAGCCCTGGGCATATTTGAAATTGCTACACTCAGAAACCCACAAATCCATCATTTTATGGTTTGAAAGTTTTTGGCCCAGGGGGTTCATTTTTAGGGTTATGGTGATGTAGTTTCAAAATGAAGTGCATATTTCAAATGAGTGCTATCAGAAACCCGAAAATGCATCATTTCTCAAATTGAAAGTATTTGGCCCCATGGGTTCATTTTTAGGGTTATGGTAATGTAGTGTCAAAATGGAGTGCATATATCAAATTGGTGCAATCAGAGACCCAAATTTGAAATCAGTGCAATCAGAAACCCAAAAATGAATGATTTCACAAATTGAAAGTTTTTGGCTCCAGAGGTTCATTTTCAGGGTTATGGTTATGTAGTTTTCAGGGTTATGTAGTGTCAAAACAGAGTGCATATTTCAAATCAGTGCAATTAGAAACCCACATTGAATCATTTCACAATTTCTAATTTTTTAAGCCCTGGGCATATTTGAAATCGCTACACTCAGAAACCCACAAATCCATCATTTTATGGTTTGAAAGTTTTTGGCCCAGGGGGTTCATTTTAGGGTTATGGTAATGTAGTGTCAAAATGAAGTGCATATTTCAAATGAGTGCAATCAGAAACCTGAAAATGCATCATTTCTCAAATTGAAAGTATTTAACCCCATGGGTCCATTTTGAGGGTTATGGTAATGTAGTGTCAAAATGGAGTGCATGTATCAAATCAGTGCAATCAGAAACCCAAATTTGAAATCAGTGCAATCAGAAACCCAAAAATGCATCATTTCACAAATTGAAAGTTTTTGGCCCCAGTGGTTCATTTTCAGGGTTATGGTAATGTAGTGTCAAAATGAAGTGCATATTTCAAATGAGTGCAATCAGAAACCCGAAAATGCATCATTTCTCAAATTGAAAGTATTTGGCCCCATGGGTTCATTAACAGGTTATGGTAATGTAGTGTCAATGGAGTGCATATATCAAATCAGTGCAATCAGAAACCTAAATTTGAAATCAGTGCAATCAGAAACCCAAAATTGCATCATTTCACAAATTGAAGCATTTTGGCCCCAGTGGTTCATTTTCAGGGTTATGGTAATGTAGTGTCAAAATGGAGTGCATTATATATCAAATCAGTGCAATTAGAAACCCACAATGCATCATTTCACAATTTGAAAGTTTTGGCCCCATTTTGGGTTCAATTTCAGGGTTATTGTAATGTACTGTCAGAATGGAGTGCATATTTCAAATCATTGTAATCAGTAACCCACAAATGCATTATATCACAATTTATATTTTTTAGCCCCGGGGGCCTCACTTAAGGATTATGGTAATGTAGTGTCAAAATGGAGTGCATTATATATCAAATCAGTGCAATTAGAAACCCACAATGCATCATTTCACAATTTGAAAGTTTTGGCCCCATTTTGGGTTCAATTTCAGGGTTATTGTAATGTACTGTCAGAATGGAGTGCATATTTCAAATCATTGTAATCAGTAACCCACAAATGCATTATATCACAATTTATATTTTTTAGCCCCGGGGGCCTCACTTAAGGATTATGGTAATGTTATTGTTAACTCCCATAAACTCAGCCCCTAATTTGGCAAACACCCATCAACTCAACTCCCATAAACTCGGCCTCTAATTTGTGAACTTGTGTCAACAGCCCCTTATTTTTAAACTTCTGTCAACTCAACCCTAATTTATAAACACCCATCAACTCAACCCTGAATTGTAAACTCAGCCCCTAAAAACTCAAGTCAACCCCCTATACATGTGCAATTGCATTCTTGGGAAGCAACTTTGCCATCTACTAACCCTGTTTGTCAAGATTGTGGATCGTGTTTGTAAAGGGCATTTGTACTAATAAATAGTGACTGCATTGTGTGCAAAAACACACACGAATTGGGCACAATGAGGCCTGCGATTGTGCCTCCTATCTTTTGCATTGAAGCATCCTTAGCGTGCAGTTCTCTCGAAATTGTATAGGTGGAGATGGCGAAAAAAGACACTTCATTAGTTTACAACCTAATAGTATTTTACAAGCAGTTGAAAACCGAAACTTCGAAAACTCAGCTTTGAACGCGATTGGGTTTACCAGAGTGAGTTACTTTTGATTTCCATCGGTTTTAGTTGACGGATATCTCATTCTGGTGAACTCAAATGTGTGCAAAGCTGGTTTGACAAGAACAAAAGTATGATACACAGTTTTTCATTCAGGAACATTTTCGAGGTATATTCGCTGGGGCAAAATATACCTATAGGCTTTTTCAGCGATTAAACATACATATATTTACAGCGACATGGACACAAATGATTGCATTTTCACACAGCTTGAGGCAATCGCGATCTATGAAGTGAAAATGCCAGTAATGTTAAGCAAAAATGCGCTCGCGCGCAAATTTTTTGAAAATTGACCCCAAAATCGTTGCACGAGAACACATTTCCTGACATTTCCATGTCTCACTCCGGAAGGGGGGGGGGGCAGCCGCCCCCCCCCGCCCCCCCCTGGCTACGCCACTGCTAGCAATGGATGCAAAACTGCAGCAAAAATAAATGAATGCCACATTTCCATATATGCATTGCCATATGCTGTTCATGCTTAGAATGTTTCTTGCTATACACAGAGCTCAGCGATGCAGGCAAGCAGTTGCCATGGTGAAAATTTTGTTTAAAATGAACATAGGAATTGGATATAGACTTTAAAGTGAGATACTGGGTGGCTACTGCCCAAAACAAGAAAAGTCTCAACTATTCTGAAACATGAACAAGCTGAGTTAATGTTTGTACACCAGGAATATATGCAGATTTGAACTCGAGGGGCGGTCATCCTGGGCATGTGTAGTCAACCCCCCAGTGTACCCATGTATAGTATCCAAATGTTTTGCATATCGACCATTTCGAAATTCTGGCAACTTTAATCATGCAGCGCAAAAAGTCTCAACTATTCTGCACGGTAGTGTACATCCATAAAAATGGCGCCAAGGCATCTATCTGTCGCTTGGTACAGTCCCGGCCGATATAGATGGAACTTTTGGAGAAAAAAATTCACCTGTCTGTAACTTGGCCCAAATGCGAGGGGGGTGGTTGATAACTAAGGTTGGGTTGCATGCAGGGGGTGCCTACATGCAGCCCAGGGGGGACCCCCATGCAGCCACCGATTCTGCTGTGGGAGTCCGCCAAAAATTTTCCCCCAAATTTCATCTGATGAATATATCTCACCAATCATTTTTCTAGCTCCATTCCGATAGAATGTGCATATTTGATACAAACTACCGTGCTGAATAGTTGGGACATTTCTCAATAGAGAAATGGGAGGCCATGGGTCCAAAACACTTTTGTCTCCTCCCAGTGACTTGTCTCTTGCCCAATTTTGATCCCATTTGAGTATGTTGGGGTTTAAGGTTTGGGCTACTGGTAAAAAGTTGTTTGCTTGAATAATCCCCCAGGCCAGAGATAAGGGGTCCATAAAAAGGTGGTCGATGAAAATGATAAACATGGCTGATTTGGATGATTGAGTTTGAAGTTTTATAACTCGACAATTTCTGGGCTGTTTTGAATCGTTTAACACTTAAAATGATCGGTACAACCTGTAGATTCCAATTTTGAGGTCTGATTAATGACGTCTAAATTCCGTATGCTTATCTGACCCGTTTTTTGACATGAAAAATATATTTTTCTGAATGTTCAATCATATACCTTAGACAAAAATAATTCATCTGGCCCAAAAATCAGTCCATATCTTTTTCCAATCAAAAGTTATAACACTTCAAAGTTGTCACTGGTGTCTAAATTCCTTATGC
>OZ038453.1:24664320-24748253 GCA_964036195.1 Sphaerolaimus hirsutus | reverse complement strand
ACCGCTGGAAAATAATATGATATTTTTTGAGAAATTCGCTGTCCAGGTATTATAAGCACTGGACAGCCAAAAATAAAAAATTACATATAGAATGTCCCTTGGAGGACAATGTATACCACTGTAAAAAGTGTGTATTCAAAAAGCAAAATTTTAAAACTGAAAAATTTGATCTGGTATGAAAGTGTATTTGACACCATACACAAGTTCCAGATTAAATTCGATTTAAGTCAAATTCTTAATACACACTTTTAAAACTGGTTTACGATGCCTTCTAGGAGATGATTTAAGGTAAAAATTCGCGTAAACAACATTGCCCCAAAAAATCAACCATGGAGGAGATTTGATGGGGTCACTATAATGATAGTCATCGATGACATCATTCCAGGAACAAATATTCGCTTATGTGGGACAGCTTTGTGTTGACCCCCATCAAAATCTCCCGCTATGGTTGATTTTTGGGGTAATGTTGTTTTACATGAATTTTGTATCTTAAATCATATCCTAGAAGGCATCGTAAACCAGCTTTAAAAGTGTGTAATAAAGATTTGTCTTAAATCGAAATTTTATCTGGAACTTGTGTATGGGTGTCAAATACACTTTCGAACCAGATCAAATCTATCATTTTTAAATTTGCTTTTTGAAATACCACACTTTTCTACACGTGGCTATACACTTGTCCTCCACGGGACACTTCTACTGTAATTTTTATTTTTCGCTGTCCAGTGCCAAACCTGGACTGCGAATTCTCAAAAATATCATATTATTTTCCAGCGGTTCCACTCTCAGGGGGGTCGCCAGGGGGCTCAACCTTCCGTGAAAAGTAGTGGGGGGTGTCGTGTACACCCCCTCAAAATTTCGATCAATTCCCCCCAACAGTTTTAGTTTGGCAGCCCGTTATATCAAAAAAAAACAACTGGTGGCGGACCTCGCGTGGACAGCGATTTTTTCAAAAAAACTATCATTTATACGGCGACCCACACTCAGGTGGGTCGCCGACCTTCCCCAGCCCGTGTATAGTAGTGGGTGGGTTTCGAGTATATGCCCTCACAATTTCGAATAAATCCCCCCACTACAACTGGAGATATGGCGTCCGGCACCGACTCAGAATTTGGGTGGCGGACCTGGCGTGCACCCTGTTTATGTTATTTAAAAATCAGAATAGGTAATTGGAAATATGCCAATAAATGCGAATTACGTCATTTGTTGGCATATTTCCAATTTTTCGATGAGACAAATTAAAATGAGGTTCTATAAGAGACTGGCTGCACAAAAGATACTCGTATAATATCTTCAAAAAAATCTAACAATTTGGTGGGTAAATGCCCAATTTTGGTCGATTTTGTTTGCCATCAAGTTTGATACCTGGAAAGGTGTTAAATATGTTAAGTAATCATTTTGAATTTCGGAAAAAATTCAAGTATCATAAAATACCTGGAAATAAACTCGTAGCTATTGCCGTATCCAAATGGAATGTTATGAAGCCTGCAAAGTGATAAATTTCAACTTCCTTTCCAACAGGAAACACGTTTTAAAAATTTAAAAACTTACATGCGGCAACAAAAATCATGATTCCAAAAACGGAACCAAATTATGTTGGATTTAGGATGGCAAAGGGTAACATCGCTTTGATCTTCTTCACTCAACTCTTAAAAAATGCAACCTTGAAAGTTGAAATACATTATTAGATAAATAAATAATTGAAAAACCTTTGATCAGTACCGCAATACCGCATAGTCAACGAAAAAAAAATTAGCGTGCGTAAAAAGTAATTGTCTTTGCACTGTCACTGTGTAATGAATGCTTGATAAATTCATGTGTAAATACACGTGTAAAACGGTATCATTGATGGAGAAATTGTTTAGAAATATGGAGAGAAAAATTGCGAAAAAATTTTGAATGAATATTTTGAAAAACGACATATAAAGGTAGCCCAAAACTAAAACGGGGAAGATTATTTCGTGGGGGATTATTATTTCTTTCAAATTTCCATGACATTTCATGATAATTTTGTCGAAAAAACTCAGTGAAATTTCTGTTTCAACCCACTAAAAATGTAAAAATAAAGTAGTCAAACATAAATAATATTGTCGAAATTTCAACTGAAGTAAATAGCTACGAAAACAAGTAGATGCAAATGGCGGCCATCTACATCACGTAATTAATTAATAAATAATTCATTCTCAAAATGGGAGTAATGCGAGGGGGGTCATTTTGTCCCAGGTCACTCAGATCAGGGGGTAATTCGAGGGAGGTTAATTCGAGGAAATACGGTAACAGCCAAAGGCGCGCTGAAAAAATATGGACCCGATTTATTTAAATCACACCGTATTAATGAAATGTTAACTGGTTAAAAAGTTTGAAATCTCACAAAAAAACAAATCTCTTCACAATGATTCATTCATTTCCACTGTCCTATAAATATCAAAAATACATGAGCACATTTAAAAATTAAATTAAAATTCCCCGCCAATGAAAAATCACAGGTAAACCAAAACACCGAAATTTCTTCACTCACCACCTTGAGCAGTATTTATTACCCATTTTTGCAGCGTCACAATGGCGGTTTGCACAAAACAAAGACAATCAATGATTTTGAAATGTGACGCGCATTTTTTAAAATAAAACGTGAATGCCTTCATTTTTGCACTTTTCAGTGGTCAATTTGCGGAAAATAAATTTCAATTTGAACGGAAGAAAATTGTGGGAAATTTTACAAAAAGGGGATAACAAAGAAAGGGTGGGAAGTGAGCTCGTATTTAAATATACACATTTATATCACATATTCAGATATATTATGGAACACATTTAAGTTCACCAGAATAGGCCGACAGACACTACTTGACATCAAAATTCGTGTCAACTAAATTTTGTTTAATTATGTGATTTCAACATTCCTATGTGATAGAGGATAGTTAATTTTATATCGTGACACCAAACATTCATTTTTTCTGTATGTGTGGTGCTTATGATTTTTTTTTGTGTGTTTTGAGTTGACATTCAGTTGACATTTATGTGCGATGTCAACCAATGAGGTGGCCGTTAACTACAAGTTGACGTGGATTGAAAATAACTAATTTCAGTAAACATTACACGGTGTAAAATCGAAGTGTAAATACTGCGCTAGGTTCCACTGTAAACTAGTTTGCATATATGCGAACTCAAATAAAAAACTTTTCAGGAATCCTTCAAGGATCGTTTAGTGTCACTTCAAAAGAAATCTTAGTTGTTCAAAATAACGCCTGATTTGAACGATTCCTTGAAAAATGAAAATTTCAGTTTCATATGTATGCAAGTCATATTTAAGTATTCAGCAGTCAGTTCACGCCGTAAGTAAACAGTAAACAAAAAAATATGGGAAACTCAAAAATCAACTTTGAATGGCATTTGAGTTGATTGGAATAAATGTGTTTATCAACTACGTTTGACGGAGAGTTAAAACAACCCATTCCAGTAAACTCAAATGCGTCTAAGGCTGATTTATGAGTTTTCAAATGTTTATGAGTTTACCAGGTTTTTACAATTTCATCAGTAAACTAGTGTATGCAGCTACATTGGATTCAATGCCTGCATTTCATCCCAGTATTTACATACCTACACATCTCATAAATGTTTTTTTCTCCCTCATAATTTAAAATGTACAGTTCTTGGATAAGTAACATAACTCTCATTGTGTATACTTATGTACATAAGTACCAAATTTAAGATACAGTATTTTATAGGCGCGCTCAAGAGGTCACAGCTATCTTAGATGCAAAAATAAAACTTAACTGCGGGCTGTAGTGAAGAAATTCACTTTTTGGAGTCAAGTGTCAATTTTGGAAGCCAATTTTTACACCCCGAGAAAACTTGAATCAATGTGAACTTGTGACAGAACATTTTTCCAGAAATGATAGTGTTTCAACTGAAATAAAAATGATTTCAACGTGAAATTAAAATCAAAGCACTCATTCTCACAACACCAACAAAATATTTTATCCACAATTTTTGGTTTTTTCAATTCTACCCCACCCAAAAATCACCAAAAAAACTCCAAAATTCCCCCTCACGATTCCACACTACATTTTTCGATCTAGCTGTCTGAAAACAGCGCCCTTGGGCTGGGCAAACAAAGCTATAGCCTCAAATACAAAGTATAAATTTGACTGGAACTGTGTGCATTTTACCTGTATTTTTCGCCCACGGGTCAGATCGGTCAGTGTATTGTCATATTATTACAGTGTTTTGTGGAATTTAATGTGGGCAGTGAATTTAAGTTGCAATATAGTATTGAAACAATCTGCTGGAGATTTGTATTTACAAATGTCAGAAAATTCAAAAATATGAGATTTTTATATTTATTTTTTGCAGGATTTTCTAGAAATTTACCTAATTATATTTTCCCTTTAATAGTTTTTCTGAGATAATATTTTCTAAAAATCACCCATTTTCAATGCTCAGATGAAATATTTCATTTCATTTTTATTTACATACTCATCATCAATGAATGCAATATCTGCATCACAAAGAATGATCACATTTTCATCAATTGTTTCACATTTGCAATGCCCCAAAATCACTCTGATTACTGTAGTCTCAAAGTACAGTAACCACACACAGAAATCAGCATATGAAGCAAAAATATAAAACTACCTGAAGCCATTTTTGAGTGCCCTGCCTCCAATTTCCAAGTTTTCCCCTTCACAATTTCAAAAGTGTCTCACTGCCTATTTCACTTTTAGCTAGCCAGTTGTATGCTAAATGCACTGTATATAAATAGCATCAAATTGGGTATGGTATTTAGGGATTTGAGGAATTATTGCCCCAATTTGATGCATTTGTGATAAATTTGCAGATTTTAATTATCTCACATTTGTGGAAGCCTGCACCGAGAAGAGGAAATATTTAATTTTATTTTGATTATTTTTATCACTGCCATTAATTACTTGAAATTCAAGAAAATTACAAGAGAAAGCTGCCATCATGCCGGTGAGTAGAATTTTCTACATTTTTATATTATTGGAATAGTAAATGTATGAATATTAATTAGAAATAGCCAATGGCCGGCCACAAATAGAAGTTTTGATAAAAAATGAAGTTTGTGTTGAGTTTTACATCAAATAATATTGAATGTGAAAATATTTCATAAAATTGAAATTTTTTAAAATATTCCCAAAACCACTAGCAGTCAAGTGACCCAGACCAGAGGTCATTCCTAGACCCTGTAAAATGTAAAATTACAGGTAAATTTGGGGAACTTTTGTCGTTTTACAGGGCAATTTACATGACCTTTGACACTATGCGTGACATTTTACAGGACATTTTACATGTTTAAACATTTTGCATGACGTTTGAAACTTTACAGGGCATTTTACAGGGTCTGTGAGTAGCACCAGCTTTTCCAAACTGTCACAATTTATCCCCAATAATTAACCTTTGGTTATGCTCAAACATCCTTTATTTTCTGGCGGACATAGGTATTCATTATAAAAATAAGAAGTATCATGCTTTCAGTTTCCATGTGGATTCGAATCAAAATAGCAATTTGTATGATTGATAAAAATATACAAAATCGTTTGAAAGGCTGCCTAAAAAACATGTCACACTAGAAAAATCTCTACACTGGCGAAAAATGTGCGAAAATATTCCGGTAAAGGCCCCAAAGTACCCAATCGAATCCCAAAATCAAAAAAAAATTAGCGCCTGCACAAAACACTAGTTGACAAGGACACCAAATGTCAACTGGTCCCCATCCCAATTCAAAACATTCTCACGATCCGACAAACAATGTTCAAATGGAAATGTGTTGAATCATGTTGTAAACGAAGCTGATTAAACAGTTTTGCATTTGAACATCTTTCGTCGGTGCTCGTCAGCAAGTTGACAGTTGACAGTTGACATTTGGTGTCTTTGTCAACTAGTATGCATAGGGCCAATTACCCCAACCCAAAACCGTCAACTCAAAATGCAGCAAGACTGGACATACGAGCAATTGCGCGCGGGCGAGACCATGCTCAATGGGCAAACCGGTGTCAACTGGTTTTCGTCCCAGAAAGGTATGACCGGTATCGGCATGCCCAGGAACCAACTGTGGAAAACTGATAAGGGGTGAGCGGGGGGTTGTTTGAATTTTATGGGGGGTTTTAGGTGTGAAAAGGGGTAAAAATGTGGAAAAAGTGAAAAATGGAATGGAAACAGGAAGTGTCTACTCGATGCTGGATATCAACTTGTTAAAATGTCAATTCCGATTTTATTTGTCGGGTCGCATGACAATCCTTAACTACGCATGTAGGGTTCAAACGGGATTGACTTTTCGGGATCGGGATGGGCTTTTTGAGTTTTCGGGATCGGGATCGGGATTGACGTCTCGGTATCAGGATTCGTTTTTTTGTTATTTCGGGATCGGGATCGGGACCGCTGAATCCCGGAAAGTTTCGGGATCGGGATCGGGACCGCTGAATGCCGGAAAGTTTCGGGATTCGGGATCGGGACAGCTGAATCCCGGAAAGTTTCGGGATTCAGGGTCGGGATCCCGTTTGAACCCTATAAGCATGCCGTAATTTCAAAAAAGAAATGAATATTGGTATATGCATTTGAATATCGTCCCGCGACTGATCAACTACAATCTGAATGGAGACCAGTCGTCCCAGTTGACGCCTCACGTCCAATGTCAACTAGTGTTTATAGGGGCATTAAACTCACACCGATTTTTCAGTTTTCGAAATTTTGGCTGAAAAGCAGTGTGAAGGCACAATGTAAAAAAACACTGAAAAAAACAATCCACCAAACCCAAACCACTCACCAAAAAACCCTCAAAATCAACCTCCCTCACCCTCCAACCCCACCCTTCACCCTCAATCAACCCCCTACCCTTCACCCTCAATCAACACCCCCCCCCCAGCACGATCGAAGTGGACAAACAAGCAGAGGGCATGCTCCGTCAACAAACAGGAGATGGAAAAGGCTGCAGCAAAAAAGGCATGCTGGCTGAAGGCACAATTAGGTTGCAAACCGTCCACTGGATTTACAAGGATGGCGATGAAAGGAGGGGGCCTATAATTGACAGGAAAACTGAGAGTATTGTGCCTAATCAGGCTGGTGATTATGGCAGGGCTACCCAGAGTCAGCAGGTGAATTTTTTTATTATTTTTTTTTTGGGGGGGGGGGTTGTGATGTCAAGAAATTTATGGGGAAAAATGAAAAAAAATGGACCAGATGTTTCTGGGCCTAATGTGAAAGTTTCAAATTTTCAACTTTCGACTTTCAAAATTTGGACTTTTTGACTTTTAGAATTGGATGCCTCAAATATATTCTCGTGAGTTTTTCCATTTCAATCGCAAAGCAAAAAGCACTACACACACTGGTACACGGCTAAAATTTATCAAACTCATAGGTAAATCCGTTTTAAACACATTTCAGTTTACCTGAATGAATTATCTTTGATCGCCGTCAACAGTAGTTGACAGACTCTTCATTCTAGTAAACTCAATAGTGTTCTAAATGGATTTTTGGGTTTCCCAAATTTCGGTGGTGTACTAAACTAGTGTGTGCCACCCTTTGCCTCGCGATTGAAATGGTAAAACTCACGAGAATATATTTGAGGCGCACAATTCTAAAAGTCGACTTGTATAAGTTTTGAAAATTTCGAATTAGGTCTGAAAACAGCATTTGGCCCATTTTTCATTACTTTACAAACAAAATTGTCATCACATGCTTATTTCCCTTCTAATAGTGTCAAGTTTGACAATATTGTTAAATGCAAGAATGTTGGGAAAGAAGTCGACAAATCCACAACGTGCAACCTCGTGCGGGGGGGGGGGGTATTTAAAGGTAAAACGATAAAAATTTATATCATCACTTCCAAATACCTACAAACAATAATGAATCATTATATAATATCAGATTTACAAACCCAACAACATTTTCACACACAATTACGAGTTCGCATTTCCAACCCCCCCCCTTTCAGGAAGTTGACATGTGGAAAAGGAGAAACCAGTTGACAACTGTGCGCGGCAAACACAGCAAGAGAGACATGCGTTCTGAAGGGCATCTGCCATTCCAGTCGGGTATGTGTCGGGTTGTTTTCTATTGGTGTAACAAATTCCTCGAAATTAGTTGACGATTATTTAGTTGACGGAACTTAGTTGACCAACGAGAAAATGTGATAGAAAAATGCTATTTTTAGTAACAAATACCGTATTTCCTCGAAATACCCCCCCCCCCCCCTCAAAATGGGCACTATGAATTTGTGGTCCGGGAAATGCATAACAGACGTTCAAAACACTTAAGTTAGAGTGTTACGTTAGAACATCGTTTATACCATCTACTTCCTTATATAAGGCTGTAAAAACTTATAAATGGTGGTTATTGTTCCATTTTTCACGTTTTTCCTTCAAAATTTTCACTCTGAAAAAAAACCCCGGGGGGTAATTCGAGCCTCGAGGAAATACAGTATACAAAAATACATAAGTTGACGCATCAGTCGAGTTGACGTTTTCGATGATACGATACCAATATGAACTACCGTAAATCCTCGAATAAGTCCCCCCCTCGAAAAACTCCCCCCTCGAATAACTCCCCCCTCTAAGCAGGCTGAGGAAAAAATAACTCCCCCCCCTCGAATAACTCCCCCTATTTTATGGGTGGGAAAGAAGTCCACGTATAAAAAAACGTATACGTTCATTAAAAGTATGTATTATTTTGCATTTGATGCACACTAACATTCATTTCATTCCATGAATTATGGGATTTCTATACTGGCTTAGACCTTTATGCAACTAACTTAACCCCATTCGGATGATATATTGATCATGCTTTTCACTCAAAATTCCGACGAAAAAATAACTCCCCCCCTCGAATAACTCCTCCCCTCGAATAAGTCCCCCCTCAAAAAATTCTGAGGAAAAAATAACTCCCCCGGGGACTTATTCGAGGATTTACGGTAGTTTGCGTGGTCGTTATACCGTTCGACGATTAGGTAAATAGTTATCCTGGAGATTTTTGTCATACTTGTTGAAGGGTGACTTATTCAAGGGGAGAGTTAATTTTTCGTCAAAATTTTCAACCACATCGATATCAGTTCATTTCATGAATAATGTTAAATAGGCAAGGATTTCTAGTAATTTGCTAAAGTACAAATGGAACATTCCATCGGGGGAACTATTCATGGGGGAATTACTGTTCCTTCAATCGGCTGGCCGGGGTGGGGGGCATTCAAGGGAAGGGGTGAATAAATCGAGCGGTAGATCACTCTTCACGAAAATACAGGGCGCAATTCGAAACCTTAGACCACTATTGGCACCTTACAAGCGCCTTACACCTTAAACAACCCCCCCCCAAGGAACGAACCGCTTCGACAGCCAGAAGCACATGACCGACCCCCCTGGTACCGGCGCTTTCCGCCCGCAGACCCAGCCCAAGATCACCTATAAAATGGAGTGGGTTGGGCTTTTTAAAAAAAAATTTGAAAAACGATTGGAGGGGGTTTTATATTTTTTTTAAATTCGTCATAAAGTCATTTTCTTATTTCTTATTGATCGGACATGAATTTTTCCACATGAACTCACTAGTGATGTAAAGGCACCGGGGCACCGGTGCCCCGGTGCTGGGCACCGAAGGGCACCAGCACCGGTGCTGGTGCGGTGCCATTGCAATCTTCAGGGGTGCCATGCCGGTGCCGGTGCCATTTTTTTCAGAATAGCACCGGTGCCGGTGCGGTGCGGTGCCATTTTTTTGCCGGTGCCAAAGGTGCTAGCACCAGGGCCAAAGTAAAAGGCACCGGGAAAGGCACCGGCCAAGGCTTCATGTGCTGTGCAATTTTGTCCATAGTATGTGCTTATTCATATTTCAAAAAACAGCGATATATTTACCCAACCGTTTTTGCCTATTTTGTAAACCTCCCATCAAATAAATATACCTACTGTGAAATCCATGTTACCCGATATGTGATCTGATGAGCGAATCTATAATTTTTGTTGAATTTTAAATCGTTTTTATATTTTATATTTATCTTACTTGTTTGTTCAAAATTTGTTGTCAGATTATGACAGAGATAGTTCCGTTCTCTGTACAGCAACGACTCCGATCAGTAGACAATAGTGGCTATGGACATTGCAGTGAATTAAATATTTTATCTTTCATTTGTAATCATTGTAATTGCTTCATAAAAGTGATTGCCACATCATTCTGATCATTTTAAGTGCTCAACCATCAAAATCGGTTGAAAATTCATGGAAATATGCATTTCCAAATGTAAGACCACTGAGAAACTGCCCGATATTTACTTCAGAAATTCCAGCCCGGTGCGGTGCCTTTCGGTGCTAGCACCGGCAACCCGCCGGTGCCCTTCGGTGCCGGTGCCATTTTTTCCAAAAGGCACCGGTGCCGGTGCGGTGCGGTGCCATTTTCTGGCCGGTGCCCCAGGGTGCCAGGTGCCCTTTTCATGCGTTGGCAAAGGTGCCGGTGCGGTGCGGTGCCATTTTCCCCGGTGCCTTTAACATCACTAGAACTCACATGTACTCATGAGTACAGGTAAAAAAAGTATTTTACATTTTCTGTATTTGGGTGTGAGTAAAAAAAGTATTGTAGATATACATATACTTTGAAAAAAGTTATGTATTTATAACAACACTGAATACTATTACCATGTTTAAAAAAATAACGAAAAGGACTAGGAACATTGTTAAAACAAAAAGGGATGAAAGTAAAGTACACACAGGTAGACCAACTCAGTAAAAACTTTTGTAAAAAAACCCCAACTAAAAACGATCCTAAAAACCATGTAATTATTTAAATACCTTCCAAACCCCCCAACCATTTCTCAACCCCCCTCTCAGCGAAGACAAAATGCGCGAGTGCACCAAAGACACGCCGTGGTTCAACGGCGTCAACAAATTCGACAGCCAGAAGTTGACCGGTGGATTCAGCAAGTACAGGGACGTGGTGCCGCATATCAAGGTCGGTTTTGGGGGTTTTTCAATTGTTTTTTTTAACAATTGAGATTGGTGAAAGGTTTTGGGGGTTTGATAAATTTTGGACAAAAAATGTGACGAAAAGAATAACCCATCTGGAGACTTGTGCCATGTGCGACGCGTCCACAATTTTCAACTAGGCTACAGATTTAATTACGGTAGGTCTGCCTGACACGCCAGAAAATGCAAATGAATCCATATAATGATGTTTTGATCGCAATGTTTTCCAATGTTTTCCAACAATGATAGCAATGTTTTTCACATCATCTTTTGTAAGATCATCGTCTGGGACATCGTCTTTTGTAAGAAAAAAACATTCAAAATCAAAGTTACAAATCAAATAGCCAAATATTATACACTCGCCTACCTAATCGAATCCGGGGCCATTACCAAATTTCAAACCACCCCCACAAATACCCCCCACCCCAAAATTCAACCCCCCCCCCCCCCAGGGCAAGCTCGAGTTGACCGAGGACGCCCAACTGGCGTCCAACGGACTCATCCCGTCGCAAATGGGCAGCAACAAGTTCGACAGCCAGAAGGCCATGACCGGCATCGGCATGCCCAGGAACCAGGTGAGCTTGGGATGAAATCAGTGTGTCGTGGGTAGGGTTGGAATGGGACCGATTTACTGAATTGGGACTGGGACCGAACACATTTTTAAATCGGGATTGGGACAGGGACCGGGGCGTCGCGACTGGCTATGGACACAAGAAGTGAAAATTAGCGATTTTGAATGAAAATAAATAGTGCCAATAAACATTCCTGGGCCAGGACCCCCCGTGGAACGTTTTTGGCGATTTTTCACGTGTTCCCCTTTTTACCTTTATATGGCTCGTAAACTAATGAACTTATTTGAAATACGTTTTCTGTACTCGAGTAC
Source organism: Sphaerolaimus hirsutus (assembly GCA_964036195.1). Lineage (NCBI taxonomy): Eukaryota > Metazoa > Nematoda > Chromadorea > Monhysterida > Sphaerolaimidae > Sphaerolaimus > Sphaerolaimus hirsutus. The sequence continues at coordinate 24,736,421 of OZ038453.1, read as the reverse complement.
TTCAAAAAAGTATGCATAAAAACAGTACAGGTATTTTTTTTCAAAGGAAACGTAACCGTATTCACTCAGTACTCGGGTACACATACTTTTAAAGTAAACATACCGTATTACCTCAAATAATCCCCCCCCTCGAAGTAACCCCCCCCCCCCCTCGAATTAACCCCCCTCAAAATGGGCTGGGGAAATAATAACTCCCTTCGAAATACCCCCCCCTTCGGAATGATTTACATCATGTACGTTATAAATACGTCATGTATAAAATGTACATGATGTATATTACTGCTAATTTGCATTTCAGCTACACATAGACTAGTTTGTGTAGCTATCTACGTCTTCATGTCCAAATATACCCCGTTTGGACACATTTATTACCTGTTTTGGGTACGCAAATGCCCACTTTTTTCTACGATCCTTACGAATATTTCTGACGAAATAATAAACCCGCCCCCCTCGAATAAACCCCCCTCAAATTTTGCCGGCGAAATAATAAACCCCCATGGGGGTATTTCGAGGTACTACGGTAAGTATGTTAAAACAACTACGCTCTCACCCCACCCTCAACCCCCCAACCCCCCAGGTCTACCGCGGCAAGTACAAATCCGAGTGGCTCGAGCAAATGGAGAAAGCTCGCATGGAATGGCTAGCCCGCAACCCCGCAGCCATGGAGGTTGAAAGGAAACGCAAGGAGGAGGAGGACAAGAAGAAGCAGATCGAGGCGGAAAGGCAGGCTGAGTTGGCTGCTAAGATTAAGGAGGCTGAGGAGGAGTATTTGGCTAGCAATGTGGGTATTTGGGGTACTTTTTGGGTATTTGGGTGGGTACTTTTTGGGTGAGTACTGTTTGGGTACTTTTGGGTGGGTACTTTTGTATGCGAGTGCTCACTGAATGTGCTGGTTGTTTAGGTTCAGAAAACACTGTGTTTGTCATTTACCTGGCCAGTGTGATGGATCAACTGTAGGATGCAGTATATTAGCTTTTGATAATCAACTATGGAGCTAAAAAAAAATAAATAAACAGTTTATTTTACATCTGTGAAAATAGTGTAGTAATTGATGCAGACTTACATAAATTACATATTGAGCTGTACAGGGAAATACTGCATCTATTGAACAAGTGAAATTCTCACACTTCAAAAATCCAAATAATTATGTAAATAAAATGTTAACGTGATTACAATCACATTTTGGTAATTTTATCCCCCCGTGGAACAATCTTTAAGCCCCTAGAGCAAGCAGGTTCTAATCAAAGTGCTCAAATTTACTATTTTGCAAGTGCTGGTGGCCTGGTGCCAGTTCCGCAAATTGAGAAGTGAGAAGCAAAATGGCAAACCCAAACGCGAAGTGAAATGGCAAGTAAATGGTCAAAAGCGAAGTAAAAAATAAAAGATAATTTCCCTACGCAATTGCCAATTTTCTTCTCAATTCACTTCTCACTTCGCATCTGCCATTTTATTTCTCACTTCTCAATTTGCGGAACTGGCCCCTGATGGTGTCATCCGAAAAACCATGAATACTCATCCCAATGCAACACTTTCCCCCAACTAAAAATCCAGTTGACATTCAGTTCACAATTGAGTTGACACTTCAGTTGACAAAATGATACCTCCACTTTACAGCCGCCATCAGAGGCTGAGGCTGCAGCTCAGGATGCACCCGTTGAACAGGAAACATCTGTGGCTGAAGAGGAAGAGGAGGTAATGAAATTGAATCATTTTCTCATTTTGTCACAGTTGAATTGGTCCTTGTGGATTTGGGGCAGTGAAAAAAGGAAGATTATAACAGCATATTTACAGCAGTGAAAAATTCATGTTGTACTCTCAACAGATTTGATGGGTTGTTTAAAAAAAACAAATGATATTTTGAAGTAAATAAGAGCAAAATCCAGGTATTCTCTGAATCTGGATGCCCAAGACCCATTTTATAGTAATTTTTGATTTGTTGTATTTTCTGTGTTGGAAGAAAGACTCAAGAAAGAAATCAATTAATTCATCAAAAAAAAATAAAAAATTGTTTTTGAGAAGGAAGAGGAAGAAGAAGTAATTAAATTGAATAATTTTCTCTTTTTGTCACAGTTGAATTGGTCCTTGTAGATTTAGTGCAATGAAAACAGCTGCAGTATTAGATATTCATCTCAAAACTTCATATGAAACTGTCAACAGATTTTAAGGTTTTTTAAAAACAAATGATACTTTTATGTATCAGCAAAATCTAGTAAGAAACCCATTTTAATGTAACTTTGAATAATTTTTGTATTATCTGTGTTGCAAGAATGCTTCAAGAAAGAAGTCAATTAATTTATACAAAAAAAATTCCAAAAAAATTTTAGGAGGAAGAAGAGGAGGAAGAGGAGGAGGAGGAGGAGGAGGAGTAGATTCAGGATGACCAAAATGATGGCAGCAAACATCACAGCAGAAAAATTTTCAAAGGGCAGAAAGTGATTGGCATTTAAAAATTAAACATCATTTTTGTGAATTTTCTAGTCCATACACTGCATTTGTCCTTTAGTAGGTAGTTTAATCTGAAATTACCAGGAACAGTAAGCTTTAACAAGATTTAGGTAAATATGTGTCTTTAAGTAGGCATTTGCCATGCAAAATTTCAACTTTTCAATAAAAAATGACTTGGTTGGAAAAAAAATCAAGTCCCCATCCCAAAAATTCCCAAAAAATAAAATCACTACACATTTTTTTCTGGCACAAAAATCACAAATCAAAAAAGCACGCCCCCACTCATTTTTGTGTCTACTTTAGACTGACCCGGGCGCATTGTTTTCATTTCGACTCAGACATTTTCGAAAATGTAAAATAAACATTGCCCTGGTCTGAAAAAAAACGAAAAAAAAAGTATTCGATTTTGAGTGCGGTGTGCAACGGAAAATATCATTGGAAATGAGTGCGTCTGTGGCACAATTTTAGTGACACACAATAAATACACACTATTCAATACTTATTGCATAAGTTTTATTGTTTACATAAATATGTACATAAATGCATATGCAGATGTGACTATTTGGTTGTCAATTTGGGCTTCTAGGTTACTAGATGGGATAAGAAATCGTTTTTCGGCAGTGATTATTAAGGATGGAGAAAAAAAAAGTTTATAAGATGGGTTTAAAAAAACAGTTGTTAAAAAAAGTTTAAAAACGCTGGCGATCTCTAAAAAAGTTATGATTCCCAGAACTAAATATAGACACGTATATTTGTAGCTTGGAGACTTTCGAAAAAGCTCCAAAAAAACCTCAAATAGCAAAGTTAATTCAACCCTCCGAAAGTCACATCTGCGCATGTAAAATACAATTTTTGGTGGCCGGGCAGAAACGGTGCAGGATTTCACAAATAAATAAATCATGTAGGCATCAAGATTTGTTGTGACATTTGAGTACATATGCATAAATATAGGCGTATGTATTGAGGTAATGTACGCATTTGTGTCTGGGGGCAGTCTCAGACCCTGTAAAATGTCAAATGTCAAGTCATGCAAAGTGCCAAAAGTCATGTAAATACCTGAAAAATGACATGACTTTGGCACTTTGCGTGACTTTTGACACTTTACAGGGTCTGAGATTGGCTCCAGATCTGCGTATGTAAATTGTGCACTTCATTCTAGAGCCAAAAATATTTATTTTTCACATGTAGGTAGGCGGTGTAATGTTATTTATAAGTTCCGCATAGTGAAAATGAGTACAATGAGGTTTTTTCGCTCATTTTGGCGTGAAAAATCGATGTCGCCCCGAGATATGTTATTATTTTTTCCAGAAATTCACGTTATAGGCAGTTTAATTAATAAAATTTAATTTTTACTCCGTTCGCTTTGTAAACACATTAAACCACATGTTCCAAAAGTTGATGTCATTTTTACTATGCATTTAAGTAGTAAAAACGGTGAGCACTTTCGCAGCACTTAATACATATTTGTTGTTGTATTTGAATGCGGTGCTCAGGACTTCAGTGGCACACAAATTTTTCTTTTATTATTGGGATGCAGATTTTTGTTCAGTTACACACAGGATCGATTATTTAGTGAATATTTAGTGCATAGCGCCAGTTTAAAATTTCTAGGACTTTTTCCGGTATTTTTGATCGTTTTAGATGGTTGTTATACTTTAATTAATCGACATGTTTATCCGTTATTTCAATTTGAACTTTTCCCCAATTTAATTTTTCATATTTTATTCAAAAACAACGACAAATGAATTCTATCCTGTTGCAAATTAATAAATTTCGCTGAACTATATATGGCACATTTTCTTTCAACTCGTGTAAACATTCACATATAAATACAAAAAAAAGAGAATAAAAGTAGAATAAAAATCCATAAGATAGGCATCAAAAATTATAGACAACAGTTGTTTTTATTTAGTAAAATATTTCACTGGAGTTCACGTGAATTTGTTATTCTTCAGTTGAGATATTCGAAAAAGTTGCACCAAATTTGAAAACATAACTAGCCTATGTTGATGCTAAATACATCAAATTTGATTCAAAGATTGTAAAAACGCAGTATTGATATGTTTTCTGCATTTTTTCAACTGGACAGATTTCTAACAGATTCTAGTGGACAACTGAAATTTCGAAAACTGAAAAAACTGTTTTAAATGCATTTGAGTTAACCAGAATGAATCATTTTGTATCGCCGTCAACAGATTCCCACTTAACAGGGAAACTCAAATGTGTTTAAAACTGATTAATCAGCGTATTTCGAAATCTCGGTTGTCAACTAGTATGTGCAGCAGGGGTCTCCTAGGGGGGGGGGGGCTGGGGGGGGGGCTGACCCCCCCTCCCAAATCGGCCAGCTATCTATCTATCCCGAGGCAAGAATTTTGGCTACTACCCCCAAAGACCCCCCCCCCCCCCAAATCGCTCAGCTATCTATCTATCTGGAGTGGTTTTTGAGAAATTTTGCCCCAATTTTCACTCAAAATCACTAATTTTCGCACCTTGTTGTTGTTTTTCACCTTCAAATACGTGTTCTCCGGCTATATGCATGGTTATATGTAGGGTTGGAAAAAAAAACGTTTTTTTTTTAACTCGATGTTTTTTTTTTTTAAAAAACGTTTTTTTTTAAAAGCTCCCTGATATTAGGGTGTCAAATTTCCGTTTCCGTTTTCCGTTTCCGCCTTTCCGCAGGAAAATTTTTTACCTTTCCGTTTTCCGTTTTCCGGCAGCCGAAAAATTTTTACCTTTCCGTTTTCCAGCAGCCGAAAAATTTTTACCTTTCCGTTTTTCCGGCCCGTTTTTCCGTTTTCCGGCTGAAAAATTTTTACCTTTCCGTTTTTCCGGCCCGTTTTTCCGTTTTCCGGCTGAAAAATTTTTACCTTTCCGTTTCCGTTTTACCAGGCCATTTTTCCATTTTCTGGCTTGATTTTCAGTTTTCTGGCATTTTTCCAATCTGTATTTATCTTCAATTGGCTCATCCCATTGTGTTGTTTTTGTCTCTTGGAGCAGCATTGACAACTGGGATTTCAGGGTCAGTGAAACAGGTGCTGTGAACCCAATTGGGTCATATGCTGACACCAATAATTTATTCAAGTTTCATCTGGTTGGTGTTGTGATGCTGTCAATTTGCAATTTTGGTGTTGATATTGCCAGCATGTCCATTCGGTGATTTTATTTCATGCCCATTACTGCGACAATTTTATTCACCTTTGGACTCCTGTTGTTTTCTGCTATTTCATTCATGACTGATCTGGAGTCTGACAGCCATTCCCTGATGTTCATAGAACATTGGTTAAATAAAGCTTTGACTTTGTAATATAGTTCTAAAGCTTCAACTTCATTTGTGACACTCATGATGAGGTTATTGACATAAATGTTGTTTATTATCATCGCCAACTGGTTTTGTTCCTTTTCATTTTCTTCATATTCATTCATGTTGTTTATTGTCACATTTAAATGGTATTTTATGACTGCTCCAAAAATTGCTGGGCTGCAGACAAGTCCAAACAGTACACATTTAAAACGAAGTACTATTAAGTTATTTTCAGTTACTGGTTTTGAGGCATCTTTCAGCCAGAAAAATCGTGTGTAGTCTCTAGCTTGGTCATGCAATCCTATTTGCAAAAATGCCTTTTCAATATCAGCAATTAATGCTAGATTGCCTGCCCTGAACCTCAGGAGTAGGCCCAGTGCTAGTGGTGTTGTAAATGGTCCTCTAAAAAAACACTCATTGAAACTGGGCTTACCTGCCGACCCATCGTACACGATTCTGCATGATGTCGATTTGCCCGGCGTGATTACTGGCTGGTGTGGCAGGTAATGAATCCCCTTGTTGTCTGTTTTGTCGTCGCAGATCTCAGTTATTCCCTTTTCTAGTTGGTCGTCCAAAACTTTCCGGTATTGTTCGAATAAGTTTGGATCTTTGTTGAATCTTCATATCAGTGATTTCAACCGCACCAAGGCTTCTGCTTTTCCCATGGGCAGGTCACTGATACTCTCTTTAAACGGCCAGTCAATATAGTATCGTTTGTTGTTGTTGTTGAATTTTATGCTATGTGTTATCATCTCTTCTGCAATGTTGTCATCAATTGCATAGGGGTCATCAGTGATTCCCACTGCTTCTAGACTGTGAAATTGTCATAGTGTTTCCTTTCCTATGGCCACTATGGCTACTTTTTGATGATTTTTTGTTGGTTCAGTCAAGCTTGAACTACAAGTGAAGTTACAGGCATGATCCATAGTTGCAGAATGAACAGCTACCACAATCAAAGCCAAACAGGCAAACCTGCATGCAGGTTTTCCTTCTGCAAATTTGTATATTACCGTGCTAATTTCACTTTATTTTTTTCCCGTTTCCGTGAAAATTTTGCTTTCCGTTTTCCGTTTTCCGGCATTTCATTTTTCCGTTTTCCATTTTCCGGCCAACAATTATTTTTTTTACCTTTCCGTTTTCCGTTTTCCGCTGAGTGAAATTTTTTTACCTTTCCGTTTTCCGTTTTCCGGCAGAAATTTTTTTTTTACCTTTCCGTTTTCCGTAAAGTGAAAAAATTTTACCTTTCCGTTTTCCGTTTTCCGTAAAAAAAATTTTTTGACACCCTACCTGATATGACCTGGTGTCAACATATATGGCTATATCAGACACTGGCAATACTCTGTGATGTTAAATATGACCATATAATGGCTGTGGAGCCATGGGATAGCATTATAAGTGGTGATTTGTGTCAAAAATATCCATTTTTCGTCGACATATCGTTTGTATATCGCCTTATAGTCGAATGTTTGTGACTTCAGGTAAAGTTTGGCACGGAATGGTGATCAAACAAGGTTATAAAAGGAGGTTGTTACTTTGGGAGTGAAGTTACACACTGTGGAGGTACATGAAAGCACATTACCTGAATATTATATACTACAGCAACATATGACGGCTTATTTACCCATGGTAGCACATAGAAATGGATGCTTTGATACTAAAAATGCCACAAAACCAATGAAAACAACCACCAATGTCAAATTGTGTGTGAAATTGCGTGCTTGCGCGCAAAAATTTTGCAAAATACCTAGTGCTCAGTACTAAAAATTTTGGCCGATGTTTTTTTTTTTTTTAAAAACATTTCAGACGTCATGTTTGTTTTTTTTAAAAACGTTTTTTTTATTTTTAAAACGTTTAAAAAAAACATCGGCCAACCCTAGTTATATGCCTGTTTTTGGCCATTTTAAACCTACTTTTAGCCACGTTCAACCGATTATTAGCGATTTTTTCGTCTTTCTGCCTTCTATGCGCTGAAAAAGCTCATATATTTTGCCCCCGCGAGCCCTCCCCCCCCAGCCCCCTCCAGAAATTTTTTTCAGCTATCTATCCCTCCGGAGGAGCGATTTGCTATGTATCCAGCCCCCGCGAGGGCCAAAATCTTGGAGACCCCTGATATGCAGGGCCGTTAAATCAACACTTGGGCTGTATTTGGGCAAGTCGCTCATTGGCCCCACACACCAGTTAACAAGGACACCAAATGTCAACTGGTCCCCATCCCAATTCAAAGCTTGCTCACGAGTAACATTGCGCATTATTGTATACACATGTACTTCACGCCGGCCTTGTTTTGTTCATACATTGTAGATACCGCAATATTTTTTTCAACGCTACAGCTTCATTTGCATACATAAATTATGTCTACAACAATACAAGGGGGGTTATTCGAGGTAATACGGTAGGTAGCTATTTTTACTCATCCACATTGACTTCAAACAGAGATCCATTCCATGGTAAAAACATATCAAAATAAATTGACATCAATTATCTTTCAAATTACCAAAAATACTACCATAATTGCTTGATTTAACCCCTCAGTTGAACAGGGATCTCCAATATGAATTTGTGTGTCTGAATGTGATTTTATTGATGTAGGGAAACAAATAATCGGTAGAAAGTTTCCGAATATTACACCTTGTTATCACATTTTTCAATTTTTTTCGCCATTTGTGATCGGTGTGTTGTCATAATCTTATAGAAACATTAGTTCCTTAATGCAGCATCGATTTTCGAGAAAAAACGTAAAAGCAAAACCCAAACAAAAGTACCGTATTTCCTCGAAATACCCCCCCCCCCTCAAAATGGGCACTATGGATTTGTGGTCCGGGAAATGCATAACAGACGTTCAAAACACATACTGTGTTACGTTAGATCATCGTTTATACCATCTACATCCTTATATAAGGCTGTAAAAACTTATAAATGGTGGTTATTGTTGCATTTTTCACGTTTTTCTCTCAAAATTTTCACTCTGAAAAAATAAACCCCTGGGGGTAATTCGAGGAAATACGGTAAAAATTCCAGAAAATACGGTAGCCCTCACATTTCACAATTATTGATCACACTCCCAGAAGTCAATCTAATCCATAACCGAGCACAAACTCCGGTACTTGGTACATTCCTAGTACAAAACGGGGTTGCAAAATTATTCTATTGCACCTGGCACGTGCGAAAATTGTTTGTCGCCACTTTGAGAAGGGCACTTATTTTATTTCGATCAGATTTGTACTTTGATTGTCATTTGGATGGCGATTTTATGTGTTTTTTTTAGATGGGATCTTTCCTTTTTTCTTTGTGAAGATTGAAAATGTTTCGACTTTTTTGTGTTTGTTTTTCTCCTGTGAAATGATTAGAATTCACATGCCACTCACAGGGCCTGTAAAATGTAAAATGAAATGTGAAATAAAATGCAAAAATCATGAAAATAGCTAGCAACCAGTTTATTGTTCAAAAAATGCCACGTAAAATTGCAAACTTTATACAGTAAAGTTTACAAAGTCACAGGGTATTTCAGTGTCTGGGAAACGCCCTGGGTGTTGACACTGATCCTAATTCTACAAATGGAGAAGTAAACAATTTTAAGTGAGAAGTAAAAAGTTGAAAGGAAAGTAAATGTTTTCACTTTTCGTTTTATTTCACACCTTTTACTTCAAAATTGTTTTTTTTACTTCTCCACCTGCCGAATTGACCCTGATTATTTTGTTCAATCAAACGCCAGTACAATTTTTAATTTTACAATACAAATTATTATTTCAGTGTACAAATTCAATTTTCATGTTTTTCATTTTTTTCATTTTCTTGTGATTGCGCTGCACTTCATTACAGCACAAAAATGCAACAACCTATAAAATAAGCAATATTGTATCATGTGCACACTCGAATTTCCCCACGCACACTAGTTGACGGCTGAAACTTTGGAAACTTGACAAATCAGCATTGAAGGTATTTGAGTTGACAGAAATCAAGGGTCCGTCAACTATTGTTGACGGAGCTCGATAATTCGGTTCATTCGGCAAACTCAAATGCGTTGAAAACAGATTTATCAGTTGACGAAGTTTTTGCGGTAAACTAGTGTAGAGCCACAATATTATATGTATTTACCATCCTGCTCTAGTCAGCCATCGCTTATTTACTGAATACTATAATTTGTATTTACCGTATAATCTCAATTAGTCCCCAAGAGATTTATCATTGCATTTTCGCTGCCATTTTCAAAGGCGCTTCATTCAATTCGTTTGACTCGTTTTTGATTTTTATACACCAGATAAATTTTTTTATTACGCTTTCTGTACTCGGGTCCTTTCAAAAAGTACACATAAAGGTGGGCACAGGTATGTTTCCGGATGAAACGTAAACGTGTCTACTCAGTGTCAGTACTCGAGTAAACGTATTTTTCGAGAAAACGTAGATAAATACATTGAACGACTGCAGAGAGGGGGGAGGGAAGTTATTGGAGGAAAGTTAATATACCTAACGACGTTATTTGTGGGGGAGTTATTCGAGGGGGGTGTTTTGTCGCGCTCAGCTAACAGAGGAGGGTTTGAAGGGCTTTATTTAAGGATTTACGCTACATATTTTTGACTATACAGTGTTTCGCAAATGTAGTTAATAGCCGTCCATCGATCATCCAATAGTTGATAGCTTTAGCAGCCATTTTGCTAAAATGTTAAAAACGTCGTTTTTTTCAAAGCCGGGATCGGAAACATTTTTTAATAAACGACAGCTAACGAAATTACTTATTAATTAGCTACCGCATATCCTCGAATAAGACCCCAAGGGAGTTATTATTTCGTCAGAAGTTTTGGAGGGGGAGTTATTCAAGAGGGGGAGGGGGTTATTCAAGGGGAGGCGTTATTTTTTTCCTCACCTGGCCAACAGGGGGGAGTTATTCAAGGGGTGTTATTCAAGGAAGAGGACTTATTCAATTCTCGCGAACACGATTGGTATCGAGATTTGGCTGAGGATCTCCAATGGGGGTGGATAGGTTTTTGTTTTGGGGGGGGGGGGGTCCACCCCCAAATCGGCAATGCCTTCAACACAATACCATGGTTCAAATGGAATACCCCCCATTCCGAATCCTGGGAAAGTGTTAGGACTTTCGTGTCTCTATCCCGATCTAAACTCCCCAAAATGCAAGTCCCGATCACAAATCGCCACACCAAAAACATACCAAATACTCACATTTAAATCCCCACGGAGCCGATTTTCTTGTTTCATTTCAAATTGACACATTTTACCTAATTACATTTTTGAACTGAGTTTTAGAAAGCTGATGCAATCAACTTGATTATATATATGTCATTTCTAATTCATGTCTACTCAATTTTCAATATATCATTCTAGGTTTCACTAATCATGTCTCCTTTCGTTTCCACATTTTTTTCATCGCTGCATTTTACCGCCACTTTTTCACAACATGCGAAATGTGCCAAAAACAGAATCCTACATCAAAAATGATCAAAAAGTGAGCACAAATTGTCACCTGGGCCGTACGGTGTGGTTCATTTGAAATTTTTACATAACCGCCGGAAAATTTTCGAATTTCTGTCACATAAAAAGCCCAACAAATCTACAATTTTCACAAATATCGTCAACAGAATCCGGAAATAGCGATATGCATTATGTGATCAAAAACAACAGTCAACTGAAACCATCGGTCAGCTAAAAATTCCATTTAAAACATAAGTTTCTCCATGGGCGTGAATTAGTGTGTAACTTTTGTCACTGTGAACCAAGTATTTAGTGAAGCCCAAAATAAATTTATGCTCCTCTTAGCTGAAATGTGCTTAAGACACTTTTTAGGGTTGGCCACCAGACCAGCTGAGTTGACAGGTGTCAACTAGTACGCATGCCGCAATTCCAACTGAACTAATAGCATCAGATACCAACATACACAATTACCCGCCAATGCATCAACATTCCATCAAGTCACCTATAGCTGACAGTAAAGCAGCACCCAAATTCAGAAACATTCAAATTTGCAAATTTCATTTTCAAAATGGGACACCCTGTACCCTCCTTCAACACTGGGGCACTGGGTCACGCGCATGCATACATCCATGTGCACAGGTAGAGTTTGATATGCATGTACTTTGCATGTGAAGGTACAGTAATCTGGATGAATAGTAATTCGGGAGGTTACTGTATTTTAATGATTTTTGAGGAACAAAAATGATGGTTTCAGTTATGTTGGGGGTATGATGAAATGAGGCTTGTTCAGATGACTATGGTAATTTTTAGTGAAAGTTTTCACCCTCAGAAAATGTGTATTGCATGTATTTATTTACATTTGTATGTATTTGTGTAGGAATGAGCCTCGAGCAAGATTGTTTGCGGGTGGGCGCACAAAAATGAAATTTAAATTTTTGGATTTCAATGTCATATGAATTTTTGAGTTTGGATATAAATGTTTAACACAAAAGTTGTGACAGTTCTGACCACACAAACAGCTTCAACACATTTTCACAACGCAAAAACCCAACAAAAAAGTCAAATCCTATCTAATTCACAAGCACAAATCACACCAAAACCAAACCCCCTCAAAACCCCCCAAAATTTGCACACAATTTTGATTAACCCCCCAACAAGTGACAACTGGAGCAATGAATCGCGCATAGTTTCAGTTTTACTTACACAGTGCCCCATGCGCAACTGCATGTGTAAACTAAAGGTATTGGCTGGCCACAACGCGTACTCATGCACATTACATATGTATGTATTTAGGTACACACCCCCAAAAACCATTGTAGAACTGCATTTGAGGGCATGGGTGGGAAAGTTGTTGGATAGGATAAGTATGGTGAAATGTGACATTGATTCGAGAGGGTAACCAGACTAAAAAATTTTGAATTTTTTTTATAAAAAGCCACAATTTTCCGTCACAATTTCGAAATCACGTATTTAGAAATCAGTCTCCAGGTGTGCAACTATGGGTAACACAAATTGAAATACACATGTGCCCTATTGTGTGCAGATTTCGAATGTTTCCTTCCTTATTCGATGCGCGGCGGCTTCGAATTGATAAAAATGTTTGATAGAAACTTGAAACTTATTTTTGGCACTTTATTTTTGAAATTTACTTTTGGCACTTTTTTGCAACTTTCCAAGCTTGAGCGTAATCAAGCAGGACTTTTTCTTGTCGTATTTTTCTTTTTTTTTGTCAAAATGTTCTTAATCAACGCATCCGAAAATATCTGAATCTAAATGCCTCAAATTTGATCGATATCCATTTTTCGCGTTGTCGCAAAATCGCATACTTTTTACCTGCGTTCATAATAGCACCATTTTGTTCGGGTCACGTGTGCGCCCGTAGAATTTGGAATGGGCAGAAATTTTTGCGCAAAACACGTGTAGCAATTTAATCGAAAATGTGCATTTTTGTGGCGAGGGTTTTTGGATAGAATTATTTATATTTTATACATTTTCTAGCTTTCAAATCTAAAAATATCTGATCTTTTCTGGATAAATGGTAATATTCTACCTTTATGTTGTCCTAACGACCCGTAAACATGCCAATTAATTGCACTCATTATAGCGATTTTTATAAATAAATGTGTGTTGTAGTAAGTGCAATTAATTAGTTTTAATTATGTCTACTTGTTCTCACTATATTCTCATTGTAAAGTTAACCACATATGAGAAAATTCCACATATGTTTAATAATGATTGATACTCATGAAGCACAGCTTAATTAAAATCCGCAACTTATTTTTATGAAAAGTAGTTTTAATATTAGAAAATAATTAATCGACTCGAGTTAAAAAGTTGGTTAATTGAATTGTTCGACAGAAACAATCAAAAGAGTATTTACCGTATTACCCCGAAATACCCCCTGGGGGATTATTATTTCGCCAGCAAATATTCAGTAGTGGGGGTAATTCGAGCGGGGGACTTATTCGAGGGGATATATGATTTGCCAAAAATTTTGTGAAATTCCACATACTCATAGACGTAGAAAAATCAAACAATTGCATAGACGATGTGTTTATAGGTAGATGTATATAACTGTCCTCGAATAAAACCCCCCTCGAATAACTCCCCCCTGTTGGCGAGGTGAGGAAAAAATAAATCCCCCTCGAATAACTCCCCCTCTTGAATAACTTCATCCTCTCCGGGTGAAAACGATACAATACAAAAATACAAAAGAATATTATCCTACAGCAGCGAGAGCAGATACATAATGTGTATGCAATGTATACACATCTTTTTGTTGTTGTTGGACAGTTATATACCTGACATACATGAGTTTAGAGACTGCACCCATACAATGAATTAAATCCAAGTTTTTCGAAGAAAAAATAACTCCCCCCTCGAATACCCCCCTTGACTAACTCCCCCTCCATAGCGTCTGAGGAAAAAATAACTCCCTGGGGTCTTATTCGAGGTTTTAGGGTACGCATAAACCCTGCCCTACAGATCCCAAACCGCGGTATTTGTCCTGTACATCATCTTTACACTAAACATGGGTGGGGGTATTTCGAGGGGGGTTATTATTTCCCCAGTAAAATTTTAGGGGGGGTGTAATTCAAGGGTGGCGGGGTAATTCAAGGTTTTACGGTAATACAGAATAAGTCCAATGTTTATCTCAATATTCACTTACTTAACTTTTTATGCAATACTGCCACTCGAAGTGATGATGAACTTTTTTATATCATTTGCTAGTTATTCATAAAACTTCAATATTTTGCAATATGCTGTCTGCACACTGTTTAATCTTCACTAAGGCGTGCATTTGTTTTAATCAAAGGCTTTTGAATATAGTTTTGAAAAACTTCCTTGTTTTTAAGTTTTCGAACTGTAAACATGTAATATTTCAAGTAAGAGAAAAGCGGCTGAAACTCAAAATAGTTTAAAAAATGTAACTAAAATGTCAATTATCATTTTAAAGCTTGCAGCTCAATGTTAAGCTTTCTAGCAATTTTTTACAATTTTAGCATGCAAACTAAAAGATCTAAAAACCCTGAATTTTGCAAACGCTAAACTTTTACAAGTGTATGATGATAAACTGTGTGGAAAAGTGCCCTCTATTTAAAGAAATACTGTAATTTTATCATTGAATGTGAACTGTCTCAAAGCTTTTAAAATGCCCTGTAAAATGTCAAATGTCATGCAAAGTGTGAAAAGTCATGTAAATGACTTGTAAAATGTCCATTTTTGCCATTTTCCAGGGCACTTTACATGACTTTTGACACTGCATGACATTTGACATTTTCCAGATATTTTACATGACTTTTGACAATTTGCACGAAATTCAACAAATCACAGGGTATTTTACACGGTCCGGAATTGACACGGGCAAATATTCGCTGTTTACTCAGCGGACCGGGTGCCATGCATTTTTTTCGGTAGGAAACGCACCGCTATTAATCATGATGTCATCGTGAATAAAATCAAAATTGTTTTAAAAAATGTTTCAGGAAAAAGACATTGTACAAGTACCTTGTACGCGACTCCGCCTTTTATTTTTTTAATAAGTATTTTTCTTTTTATTTGTAAAAGTGCGCATAAGTATCCTACTCGGGCATTTTCGACTAAGACATAAGTCGTTTTGGGCACATACTTTGCGGTCCGACGAGTATAAATGCATTCTTAAATAAACCAATTCAATGGCTATTGAATATTGTGTTGATAATGATAGTTGATTTTTATTGATTTTTTAAAAATATGTCGTCACTTTTTATCCGTCATCAAAAATTCCAACATATACCATCTTTCTGAATAGAATCCCCCATAAAAATTGAACATAAATATCATCAAAATTCAACACAAATATCACCCAAAATCTACAAAGGCAGACTCCGGCAGGGGGGTTATTTAACTTATCATCGATTAATATTACACTGTTTGCACAGCTTTCCCTTCTCGTGTCCATGTGAATGTATCGAAATCAAAACATGCTCCGTTTTAATGCAGGGTGGCTCGGAAATTGATTGATTTTGAACGGATTTTTTTTCTTCAAATTTGAATGTGAGAATTTTCAGGATGGAATGGTGCCAGGGATCTAACGGGGGGGGGGTGCGATAATCCCAAAGTACCCCAATTATCTATTTATCCTGGGGGATATATTTTGGCAACTAATCTGAACCCCCATGATCAGCTGGCTATAACTGTATACATTTGGTTCAATTTTTTTACCTTAATTTAAAAACCATAACTTTTTCACCCTTTGAATTCATTTGTTCAGATGCTACATTGCCTTTTTCATTTATTTCAAGCTATATGCTTATATGCCTTTTTTAGCCATGTGTGTGCCGATATGCATATTTTTGGCTATTTTTATTTAATATAATTTTTAGCAAAACTTACCAATTTATTGCTTTGTATATTTACATGCTGACCATCTACACTTACATACATAAATACACGTAACATGCTTATTTATTATATATGTTACAAGAACACCTGAAATATTGTGTTGTTTTTAAGAAATATACTTTTTTCAAACCCTTTGAACATTATATTCAGCATGCGATATTGCGCAGACTGCACGCTTTACCATAATTTGATGAAAAACAGTATGCATAAATCGGCTCACTATTCAGACGTATTGGCCCTACACACACTAGTTTTCACCGTGACTTCTGTGAAAACTGAAATGGCCACATGGCGACATCCAGCCTACTCATATTGTATGCTAAATGTGTTTTAGTTTTCAAATTTTTAAATTTAAACTTTCATTAATTTAAGTTCACATTTAAATAAAATAAAATCATTCAACCATGTTGATTAATCCGCATTTGAAAAAATTTCAGTTTTCACACGATATCACGGTGAAAACTAGTGTGTGTAGGCACATTATGGTAGATTTTCACGCAATGTGTGACATCTATAAACTAAAAAAACATCAAAAATAATCCATCCGTAACTTGAACCACCGTGTATGCGCGAATGAATATTGCCGTGCAACAGCGAAGTAATGCGTTGCTTCAGTTTACTCCACATCACGTACGCAATTATTTACACCGAGCCATTTTGCATTCGTTTTGAAGGTTTTCGGTTCCAAAATCATTTTTGTGTTTTTGCGATTTTAGGGTGCTAGAGTTTTTGGATTGGACTAGATGGAGAGATAAGTTTTCTACTGAAATTTTCTCATAAATTTGCATCTAACGCATTTGAGTTTACTGGATTGGGCCCCCACACACTGGATGTCAACTGAATTTAAGTGATATTGTGATTTCAACTTATCTATCTGATAGAGCATAGTTAATTTTACATCATGACACTTCATTTTCATTGTTCCTGTTAAGTGTGATGTTTTTTACAAACTTCTTGTATTATTCAATTGACACTGAGTTGACGCGAATTTGCGATGTCAATTAGTGTGTGGGCCCAATGAGTCATTTTAGTTTACCTGAATGAGTTATCACCAGTATTTGACAGACACCTTATTCTGATAAACTCAAATGCCTTCAAAGCTGATTTATGAATTGTCCAATTTTTCCAAAATTTCTGTAGAAAAATAGTGTGCGCAAAAATTGCATCAAAATCGCCCAAAATTTGATCCACACAAATGGGAAATTTAGGGGGTGCAGGGTAGATAAATTGACTGATCAGGAGTGTTGTATTTAGATTTGGACCCCCTGGGTTGGACAGCTAGTTGATCGTACCTCAATAGGGATAGATACCGTATTTCCTCAAAATACCCCCCGGGGGGTGTCTGTTTCAGAGTGAGAATTTTGAGGGGGTTAAACGAGGGTGGTATTTCGAGGGGGGTTATTATTTCGCCAGATTTTTTTTGAAATCCCAGTACTAAATTGTTGTTTGTGACGTACGTACACAGACATTGAAAAATGTAACAAAAACCGCCATGTCTCCCAAAAAAACCAGACCCCGCCAAAAACCACGACTCTATAGACTGCATGTGTTCTGCATAGGGTTGGCCGATGTTTTTTTAAACGTTTTATTTAAAACAAACACGAGGTCCGGAACATTTTTTTTATTTTTAAAACATCGGCCAAAATTTTGAGTACTAAGCACTAGATATTTTGCAAAATTTTTGCGCGCAAGCGCGCAATTTCACACACAAATTGACATTGGTGGTTGTTTTCATTGGTTTTGTGGCATTTTTAGTATCAAAGCATCCATTTCTATGTGCTACCATGGGTAAATAAGCCTACATGTTTCTGTAGTATATAATATTGAGGTAATGTGCTTCCATGTATACGTTGAGGCGATATAGGAACGTATTGACAAAAAATGGATATTTTTGACACAAATCGCCACTTATAATGGTATCCCATGGCTCCACAGCCATTATATGGTCATATATAACATCACAGAGTATTGCCACTGTCTGATATACCTATATATGTTGACCCAGAGCCATATCTGGGAGCTTTTAAAAAAACATAAGAGTTGAAAAAAACGTTCTTTTCCAACCCTAGTTCTGCATTTCCCGGATAACAAACAGTAGCCTTTGTCGTTCCTTTTACACTCAATATGGGGGGTATTGGGGGATTAAGGGGGTTACCCCCCCCCCCCCCAAAATCCGCCACCTATCTATCTATCCCAGAGGCAAAATTTTGGGCTGCTATCCCCTAACCCCCCCCCCCAAATCGGCCAGCTATCTATCTATCTGAGGCGATTTTAAAGAAATTTGGCCCCAATTTTCGCCCAAAATCGCTAGTTTTTGTACCTTTTTATAGTTCTTCAAAATTCAAATTCATGTTCCGTATTGCCTATTTTCGGCTATTTTTTTTACTATATGTACTTATATACCTATTTTTAGCTGTTTTTCTCCTACTTTTAGCGATTTTCCCCGTTTTCTTCCATCTATACCTCAGAAAAGCCTATATATTGAACCCCCGCGAGCCCCCCCCCCCAGAAAATTTTTCAGCTATCTATCCCTCCGGAGGAGCGATTTACTATCTATATGAAGCCCCGCGGGGGTCCAAATATATAAAACCCCTGGGGTATTTCGAGGGGGGTACTCGAGGAAATACGATAGCTGAAAAAGTTTTCTGGGGTTCAAGGGGTTTCAATATAAATATTAACTTTTTGTTGGTGTAGCATGACGAAAAATGAGCAAAATCACTTAAATATGTGAAAAATAGGTGTATAGCTATTAGTCACATATTTACATAACTAAAATATATGAAAATAGGAAATAAGGCTCATGAACTAATGATTTTGAAAGTGAAAGTAGGTAAAACGAAATGAAAATTAACAAAACTTGGGGGATTTTTTAACAAATCGATTTTTAGGGAGGGGGCGGGGGTTTCAGGGGTGAGTAGCCATACAATTATGCATTGGAATAGACCTCCGGAATAAATAGTTAGCTAGAGCATTTGAGGGGGTAAACCCCCCCCCCCTACTAGACCACTGAAACTGATAGCTGAACAGTGTCAAGGATAGACAGACTACTAAAGCATTTCGGATATACATTTATATAGTATGGACTGTAATTTATCATTGTGTATTTGAGTACGTGACATGTCATTACTTTCACATTATACCATCATTAGTCAAAAACTATGCACTTATGTGTGTACACAAATGAACAAGAATACACAAGTTTTTTTATTTACTGGTGTATTTATGCATCTATTTTATGTACCTAAATGCAATACACCGCTGAATTTGTCAAGTAGCGTCCAAATGTTGAAAAAACGGTAAAATTTATGTTATTTTATGTTCAGTTTGAATGTTTTCATCTCGTTCAGTGTGTACGCAAGCTTTTACCCATTGGTCATGCGTACGCTAGTTGACAATCCCGATTTCCAAAACTGATAAATCAGTTTTAAAGGCATTTTAGTTGACCAGAATGAGGAGACGGTTGAGTACCGGTGAAAAAGTTCAAAAATGATTCATTCTGGTGAACTCAAATGTGTTCATGGGTAGCCCACACACTAGTTGACATATCGTGTGTCAACTGGTCTGTGTCAACTACGATTTCGGCTTCAAGTGTCACACAGCGATCTCCAAATGCACATGCGGCAATGTTGAAGAATAAATGTTGTGCATTGGATCGCTATGTGACACGTGAAGCCGAGATCTGAGTTGACACAGAACAGTTGACACACGATGTGTCAACTAGTTGACGGGTCGCCAAAACAGATTTATCAGTTTTGGACATTTATGTTGTCAAGTACCGTGCGTTAGGGCCCACACACGCTAGTTGACATCGACACTAAATGTCAACTGGTGCTGGTCCCGATTCAAAGCTTGCTGACGAGCCGAGGAACGACGTTCAAACGCAAGCTTTGAATTGGGAACGGAATCAGTTGACATTTGGTGTAGATGTCAACTAGCGTGTGCGGGGGCCTTAGGCACATTCGTACGCAAAGCCGCATGCGCAAATCATGATTAAAAAGTTTTTAAATCAAAATTATACTCGTGCTGCGCTTAAAGAAGACATTACCATTCCAAATTGAAATGTCATTTTGCAAAGTAACGTTTTTGCATCTACAATTAATCTACCCACTTCGCAATTTTTTTCCGTCAGAAATGGCCGCCACCCAAAATCTCGTCATCTATGTAAATTAGCACCAAAAATAAAAATACAATCAATGACAAATGGAACAATTAATTCAAAATTGCCAAAACGAATTGAGATTTCTATCCGATTTGGCAGCTATAGCTTTGCAATGCTTGGAAAATGAAAATGGTTGCGATTTGGACCAAAATGTGCAGATGATGCTCAGAGATACTGCGAATTGCCTGAGGGCCTGTGACGGCAGTAATAATAGTGGTGAGTGGAAAAATGATTGGACAAATTGGCCCGATTTTGTCATGGTGGTTGTTGGCAAGATTCCAGATTTGAAAAAACGCTAGCTCTTGGGAAATATACACGTTGTGATAAGGACAGAAAATGCTAACAAAACGATTGGAAGAACATTTTTATGCTGGTGGTATAAATTTTTCTACATTTCCACCAAAAGAATTTTTTAGTCTAGAAAATGCCCCTCATGTGAATTGACTATTTTAAATGGTGGAGTGTAGAAAACGGCTTTTGGCATTTTACATGACTTTTGACACTTTGCAAAACGTTTCACATTTTACATGACTTTTAACAGTGTGCATGACATTTCACATTTGCCAGGGTATTTTACAGGATTTTGACACTTTGCAAAACGTTTGGCATTTTACATGACTTTTGACAGTTTGCAAAACGTTTCACATTTTACATGACTTTTAACAGTGTGCATGACATTTCACATTTGCCAGGGTATTTTACAGGACTTTTGACACTTTGCAAAACGTTTAGCATTTTACATGACTTAAGACAGTTTTTGCATGACATTTGACATTTTACAGGGCATTTTACATGCCTTTTAACAGTTTGCATGACATTTCATATTTGTCAGGGTATTTTCATGACTTATGACACTTTGCATGACATTTTACATTTTACATGACTTTTAACACTTTGCATGACATATTAAATTTGACATGCCTTTTACATGACTTTTCACACTTCGCATGACATTTGACATGTTACAGGGACTTAACAGGGCATTTTACAAGGTCTGGGACTGCCTCCTGCTTTTAACATCCAATAAAATTACAGGTGCAGCGGATCTTTTGAACAAAATGCTGGATCTCATGGATGGCTTTTGTCTGATTTTGAGTCCCGAAGGCGTTTTGGAATCAGTCACTGAACGCTCATTTAAATACCTCAATATTGTGCATGTCAGTTTTTTTACTTTTTTTTATTTTTTTGAATGGTGTGTCACTATTTTTGTCACGTGAAAGAAAAGTTTTCAGCTTTGGAACTAGTTTTCAACCAAAATTTTGAGAAACTCATAAATCGGTTCTGAACACATTTGAGTTTACTGAAATATTCACTATTCAAACTCGGATGCGTTCTAAGATGATTAATGAGTTTTGTAAGTTTCAGTTGAAAACTATTTAGTGTGTGTAGGCATAACATATGTTGTTTTCCTTCACTGAACAATAATTATGAATGAATTAGGAGGTAAAAACATTTTGTGTGTATAAAGAGTTTATGAATGAAATTTTTATCTATTCATGCTCTTAAAAAATCCACATATTTTATGACAGAAACACAAACATCAGTGATAAAAGAGTGCCGAAATGTCTGCAAACAAAAAACTTCTAATATTAGCACAAAAGGTGTTATCAACAATAACTACCTTTTTGTTATCAGCATTTTTTATTTGATTTACGTTTTTATTTGGCTATGTCAACATCCGAACGAGAATTATGACATATTTTCGGTTTGACAGTTTTATTTTTGGTGAATATAGCTGTTTTAGTCACCCCGCCCTGCTAAAAATTGCTGTGATATGAAAATGGATTTTCAGTGCATATAAGACAATTTTTTTTCATTATATCGATAAAAAGCCGAATACTTTACCTACAGCAAGAAAACTGCGTAAATGCATTCTTGCATTTGTTTGATTTTGCCCAACTTTCACTTTTAAATAAATAACAGATGTTTACTCAATGAATTTTGGTGTATGAATGGCCCTGCGCACACTAGTTTTCACACGAAATTTGGAAAACTCATAAATGAGCTTTGAACGTATTCGAGTTGACTACAATGAGTCACTTATAATCTCCGTCAACTGCAGTTGACGGACACCTCATTGTAGAAAACTCAAATACGTTCAAAGCTTATTTATGAGTTTTCCAAATTTAGTGTGAAAACTTGCTGCGCAGGCACAATATAGTTTTGCATTTTTATTTTGCCAGCCAACGTATTGTGGCATTAAAATTGTGGATTTCATTCCTGTATTGATTTTTTTGCTTGTAAATATAAATATCAATTGACATAATGAGATCTGATAATCATAAAAATTTTATACCCAAAAATAGTTAGCATATCCACAATTTGATTGATAAAGTGGATCCCAAAATTCCCGATATTTTGTTATAAAGTTGCTGCATACATGAATCTTGAATACCCCCCCCCACTTGAAAAACTCCCTCGTGCAAATATAACAGGGATTTAAGTTATATAAGTACTCTATTCCACATATTTAATTTATATAGGATGCAGGGACGTATCCAGGATTTTTGAGCGGGGGGGGGGCTGCTTGTTTACGGGGGCCGGCGAACGGGGGGGGCTCAGCCCCCCCCCCCCTAAAATTTTTCCCTATATAGGGAAAAACGTTTTGGCGCTAGCGCCATACAAAGGCGCCACACCATGGCGCTATTGGCGTTGGTGCCAGCGCCAGGAAACGCTTTGTATGTATGCAAATATGCATACATATACAGCGAAATTTGGAAAAATCTGTTCATTTCCAAGGAAATCGGGTTTTCAGGAGCCGATCCGCTGTAAATACAAGCGTGGGCAGGGACGTATCCAGGATTTTTGAGCGGGGGGGGCTGCTTGTTTACGGAGGCCGGCGATGGGGGGGGCTCAGCCCCCCCCCCCTAAAATTTTAGCTACATAGTGGCGGAATGGCGCCATGGCGCCGGCGCCATTAGTAGGCGCCACGCCATGGCGCCATTGGCGTTGGCGTCAGTGCCATGGAATGCTGTATATGTATGTAAATATACATACAAAACAGCAAAAAAACAACATTGAGTGTATTGATAATGATTTGTGGCCACATGGAGCAAATCCGATGATAAGACCTTTTGTCTGGTGAAGAATGCGCGCTTGCGCGCAAAATTTTTTACGCTGACGTTGAAAAAGTCGCATTTTCCGGTCACTTTGTGGTCTCGCCCCGGGAGGGGGGGGGGGGGCTGCAGCCCCCCCCGCCCCCCCCCTGGATACGGCCCTGATAGGATGCACAAGGCTATAAAGCTACCTAAATATATAAGGTGCTAAAAATAAACAAAAGAGCGATGCTGTGTTATGCAGAGTTGTTAAAATTACTCACCAGAGTACAGAAAACATAAAAAATACTTTTACGCTGTGTAAACAGCGGGTAAACATAAAAGCAAATAATTTTTCCAAGGGAAAATGTAAGAGTATTTTTCGACTTTGTACCCAGGAAAATGTAGAAGTGAGTAAAAGGAAAGTGAGAGTCATAGCGTTCCCTACTCATCACAAATTTGCAAATTCGATATTCCCACTGCCATTTTTGCAGCGTTTCAATTTGTTTGAGCTGTTTATATTTTTAAAACACCCAAAACCTGACCAAAAAATATTTTATATGAAAGCCAGGAGCAACTGTACAAAAACTAACATTGCGGTCAATTTTTATGCAACTGATGATTTTTCGGAATTACGTTTTCTGTACTCGTGTACAGTCACTACAGGTTTTTACAGAGGAAATGTAAATGTATTTACTCAGTACTTGAGTATATGTATGTTTCGAGAGCATAAATACATTTTGACAACTTTTGTGCTAAGGATAGCCAGTGTTTTCAACTGTTTTCTACACAAGCATATCAACCATTAAAAAATTGCAGCTGAAAATCACTAGGTATTTTGCTATTTTTGCATGCAAGCGCACAATTTCACATGCAAATTAACATTAGAGTTGGTTTTCATTGGTTTTGTTGTATTTTTATTGACAAACCTTCAATTTCTGCATGCAACCATACCATGTAATAATAATCCATGATATTTACATGTAGTTCTGGTATTTTTATAATATCCAGCCAATGTGTTTACCCCAGCTCCCAGTGCATTTTTCTTCTCTAATAACATTATTTAAGCACTATTCCATGCCCAAGTTCACTTTAAGTCACAAACACTTCACAAAAGTTGACATGATAAGTTGACATACATGATAAGTTGACATACATGATAAGTTGACACAAGAATGTATTTTTGCCAGAAATAACCACTTATGATGCTATTTATTTGATGACTCTACAGCCACTGTACATATGTATGTGTAACATTACAGGGTACTCCAACTTGCATCATATACCTGTATATGTGAACTCATAACCATATTTTGGAGCTTTAAAAACTATTTAATTTAAAAACTTTGTTTAAAATTTTTTTTAACAGGGCAATTAAAACATGTTTCCATCTTTATGCTCTATCCAACCGTGGTACCTAAACAGATAAAAATAATGGATGCACTCATTACTCAAAACTGAGTCATTGATAATTTACCTGATTAGCTTAAATTACCAGTTTATTTTGAACCTGCAAGTTCAGTAATTGGTGTATCTGAGAAAATTCCGATAAAATTAAGGCGCCTTCAAAAAATCTCCCTTCAAACGAAAACGTGAACGTCATGGGTAGTGGTGGAAAAGCGCCATGGCGCTAGCGCCAAAGGAAAAAGCGCCGTGGCGCTTTTGGCGCTATTTTGCTGTGGCGCCATTGGCGCCACACCCATAATAAGCGCCATGGCGCTTTTGGCGCTTGGCACTACTTTTGCCTGGCGCCAGGAACAAAATGCCTAAGCAAAAAGCGCCATGGCGCTTGGCGCCATTTTGCTCTGGCGCCATTGGCGCTGGGGTTCGGAAAAACGCTATGGGGAATTTGACGCTTGGTGTCAAAGTCCTGGCGCTTTTTCCACCACTAGTCATGGGCAATTTTCAAGAATATGTGCTATACATCACGAAACAATCATAAAACACGCTTTTTTCAAGCTCTAATTTTTACATTGTAAAAATAAAATTGGGTGCTTTAACTTCATTTCAATGACATAATTCAATTTTATTTATAAACAAATTGCAGACTGAAATGCAAAATCGATCGATTTTTAGCTACGTCTCGCCTGAAGATCACCAGAAAATTAGCAACATTTTACCGGCTGATTCCTTTGGTAAGTTCTTTATTGACTTTTCTGCGACGTTAAAAGTACGCTTTCATATTTACGTTGATCGTAAAATCAGTTTTAATCATTTTTTTGTTTTTGTTATTTCCCATTTCTCAACACCAATTAAAAATCGAAAATTAAAAAATAAATAAAAAAACATATCGCAGGCTTTCCCCTGGACGACACGTCGACACCGGGTGGTTCACAGAAGATCACCCAATTTCCGTGCAAATTTCTCAAACGGGCGCAAATCGATAAAGCCGGCGCGACGTGTGAGTTTTTTTTTCAAAATTTAAATTAAATTTTTTTTTAAATTTAACAAAAATTAGTGAAATAAACAAATTCACAGCGCCGACACTTTCGAATGCTGGGACATGTGAACTGCAAATTTCCGCTCTCACAGTGAATGGAAGGATGTCTTCACCGGGAAATTTGGGAAATGATGATGTTTTTGGAGGGAATGGTGAGTATTTTTGCTGTACCAGTGACCGATTTACCGTATAACCTTGAATAAGACCTCAGGGGATTTATTTTTTCGTCAGAGATTTTGAGGGAGAGTAATTCAAGGGGAGGAGTTATTCAAGTGGGGCGGGGGGTTATTCAAGGGGGGCAAGGACGTAGCCAGGGGGGGGGGGGCGGGGGGGGCGTCCCCCCCCTTCCCGGGCCGGACCAAAAAATGTGCCAGAAATGACACTTTCAGAGGACGATTTTGTCGACAGTTTGAAAAAAATTTCTACGTCTGCGTATGGGGAATTTCCGAAAATTTATGGCGAAATAATAGACCCCCCCCCTCGAATTATCCCCCCCTCAAATTTTGCTGGCGAAATAATAAACCCCCTGGGGGTATTTCGAGGTAATACGGTATATTTTT
The DNA here is from genome assembly GCA_964036195.1 of Sphaerolaimus hirsutus. Classification (NCBI taxonomy): domain Eukaryota; kingdom Metazoa; phylum Nematoda; class Chromadorea; order Monhysterida; family Sphaerolaimidae; genus Sphaerolaimus; species Sphaerolaimus hirsutus. Next base: position 24,710,173 of record OZ038453.1, on the reverse strand, counting down.
GGCTGACCATTCTCCGCGGCCTCAAAGCCAGTGAAAATGGACTCAATTACAATCCATGTCGCACTATGCCTGTAAAATACAGACGTATACTGCTGCTTTGGCGCCAATGCCAACGCCAGTAGGCGCCATGGCTCTCCTCTACTACAGGGGTAAAATTTGAGGGGGGGGCGCCGCCCCCCCTCGTTCGCCTGGCTCCGTATACAATCCGCCCCCCCCGCTCAAAAATCCTGCCTACGTCCCTGAAGGGGGGTCTTATTCGAGAATATACGGTATTTTTAAATACCGGTAAAACAACATTGAAAAAACAACATTGAAAACCGTTTCTTCATAATCAACCATTTACAGCATCAACCCTAAATTCCTGTGAAAATCATTCCAAAAATCTTCAAATAATCCCCCCCACACAAAAAATCTCACTCAAAACCCCCAACCTCCCCCAAACCCCTGCAGACACCTCGCGCATAGTTTGCATAGCGCGCCAGCCCGGCGCCATTGTGACGCCAGAAATGGCGCCAGGCGCCAGCCAAACGCCAACGAGCACGTGCACGTCACCCAATGCTGGCATGGGGCCAAAAAACCAGCGCGCCATGGCTCAGGGGCATGAGAATTTGAAAATGGAACCTGGCATCGTGAAAATGGAGCCTGGCGCCATGAAAATGGAGCCTGGCAACATGAAAATGGAGCCTGGCACCATAAAAATGGAGCCTGGCGCCAAAAAATTGGAGCCTGGCTCCGCGGCGAGTCAACAACAACAACACACTGTGGCTCAGAGTATTAGCACGGCCACTTTGAAACAGTTGCAGCAGGTATGCATTTTTGTGTTTACATTGACTAATTTCCAGATGAAGAACAAACATGGTCAATTTCTATCTCAGTCTTTGATCTCAGATTAGTTGACGGATAATCATTCTGGTCAAATAAAACGTGTTTAAAACGGATGTTTTAGCTTTGGGAATATTTGGTTGTCAACTAGTGAATGTAGGGCCAATGTGGCAATGAATTTTTTAACAAATCTGCAAAAATATCTCAAATTCCAGGCGCAGCAAACACACAAAAATCCGCAACAAATTACCAATCAAAATGACGTGCAAAATATGAATTTACAACAACAGCAGAAAATGATGTGCGACCAGATAAATAATTTGGATCAAATTATCAGGAGATCATATTTTACATTATTGTGCGATCTTAAAGGCGAGGTGATTGGTGGAGATGCAAGGTTAGAAAATTCAGATTTTTTTAAAATTGATGAAACAATAACCCCCCCTCCCTTGAAAAGTTCCCGATCAAAAAGCCCCCATGGGAAGTATTCAAGTAAATATGGTAAATACTAATGGAATTGTGCTAGAGCTATTTTCTCTGGCACCAGCGCCATTGACATCTAACACTTTTCTGGCACTTTTCCAACACTAATTGCGACAACAAATGCTAGATGTCAATTAAGTGCAGCACAAAATTTAACCCCCCCCCCCTAAATCGCAGAACATGCCAGCCAATAGTATTTAGCAACATTCAATTATTCCACGGCAAAATGTTGACGTCATGTTGTCCCATCGCGGCAGATAGGCCAGTTTTGCAGACATTGCTCACTTCTGGTTAGTTAACAGGGTTTAACTGGTTTAAAGGGTAAAAAGTTTGAGTGAAAATACCTATTTACTCACTGGTCATGCACACAGCAGTTGACACTGACATCGGGTGTCAACTGGGCCGACTTGTTTCCATTCAGATTTTAGTTGACGGGTCGTTAAACGATGTTTAAATGCACATACCAATATATATACTTTTCAAGATTACCGCATGTGCACTTGAAAATTATCCTGCAACCCGTCAACTAAAAACTGAGTTGACATTTTACACACAGTCTCTGCAGCGCCACTGCTGTCCGAGTTTTCACATAACTTTTACAAAAGTGTTCCACTCAAAAATCAAATCAAAATAAAACCCAAATAACCCCCCCCCCCAATTACACAGCCACACTATGTTCAGGCAAGGTCACTTTACAACCAAACCCCCACATAAATGCCCACTGGGTAGTGAGTATAAATTGTACCAGGCCAGATGCACAGCATGTAATGTTGGAATGTTATGTGGAAAGGTGGGTGGTTTGGGGGGGGGGTGGTTAAATGTGAAAATGTGGGTTTGTGAAATGATTGTGAAATTGTAAAGTGTTGAAGAAATTTTTTATAATTGTGAAATTGTATTTTTCAATAACTTTGAGTGGTGTAAAAAAATCATTATGTAAAAGAAAAAAAGTAAATTCATAAATTATAGATACACAAAACAACAGCATAAAAATACACTAGATTCCACCGAAAATATGTTTTATATATTTATCTCAGGGTTGTAATGGGTGGTTCAAACAATGACCAACTACAACAAATCTGCAGTTCTGTTTTCAACAACGATGATGAGTGTGCAAATACAGGTGAATTTTTGGGCACATTTTCTGATACTTTTTCATCCTACATTTGAATTGATCCAAATTTTTAGTTTTTTTATACCCATTCACAGAGGGTCAATCATCTCAAGGCACAGCTCAAATTGCCCCGCCAATGCAAGCCAACAGAGCTGGCACTGGGCCAAATGCTAATCTTGGCATAGATCCAAATGCACAACAAACTCCGCCCACCAAGCCAAAGGCTAAGAGAAAACCTAGGTACGTTGTGAGTGGAAAAACTATATTGGTGAGATAAGTATGTGTTAGACTGAACAGACAGATCACCTTACAACAGGGGTCTCCTAGGGGGGGGCTGGGGGGGGGGGCTGCCCTCCCCCAAATCTGCCAGCTATTTATCTATCCCGGGAGGCTGCTCAGCTATCTATCTATCCCGAGGCAAAATTTTTGGCTACTACCCCCAAAGACCCCCCCCCCCCCAAATCGCTCAGCTATCTATCTATCTGGAGTGGTTTTTGAGAAATTTTGCCCCAATTTTCGCTAAAAATCACCAATTTTCACACCTTTTTATAGTTTTTTACCTTCAAAATCGTGCTCTCTGGCTATATGCATGGTTATACGCCTGTTTTTAGCTATTTGAAACATACTTTTGGCCACTTTTAAGCGATTATTAGCGATTTTTTCCCCTTTCGGCCTTCTATGCACTGAAAAAGCCTATATATTTTGCCCCCGCGAGCCCCCCCCCCCAGAAAATTTTTTCAGCTATCTATCTCTCCGGAGGAGCGATTTGCTATCTATCCAGCCCCCGCGAGGGCCAAAATCTTGGAGACCCCTGCCTTACAATGAATGATACCATATTTTGATGAATAAGGTCACATGGAAAAATGCACCAAATTCACCCAAAGTAGAAGCAATGTGATAAATATGATGAGAGAAATTTTATGTTTGTTATTTTATTCAGATGGGTTAGGGTAGATTTCATTGTAAGGTGTAATTTCGCTGGAGTATAACTGTGGTGAATTATTGGTAGGTACATTTACAATTTTGGACAACGGTATCGCAACGAGTCACTTGAGATTAAAGCCGCCGGAACGTAGTAAATCCATAAATACGTGTAAAGATTAGGGATGCCAGTGTCTTCCATCTTTTAAAAAAACTCATAACTTTATTTGGGAGCTTTTAAAAAACCATTTTATTTAAAAAAAGGTTTTATGTTAAAAAATGTTTGTTTGTTTTTAAACAGGGTCGTTAAAAAAACATTTTTGCCCATCCTAGTAAAGATATTAATATATGCCAGGGTCTGACAGTGTGGGTTAACTTGGGGGGGGTGGGGGTGGGTAACTTTCAAACCCCCCCCAACCCCGCAGGGGTTTAAATTTACATAAAAACTTTACCTCCCCCCCCTCAGAGCGCGTTCAAACGCGGCCACGCCAAACACAAGTGCAGCCTCAAACCCAAACCAGGGGCCAGATGCAAATTTGACGCCAGATGGGAGCCAGGCGCCAAAAACAAAGGTGCCCAGGGGGCAGGGGCCAAAAAAGAAAAGATTAACGAAAAAAGAAAAATTGAGATTGGAACAGGAAATGGCCCAGCAGGAATTGCAGCAGCAGCAGGTTGTTTGGGGGTGGGGAAAAATTTCAGAACTTTATCATTAATGATCGAGGTATACCGTATTTCCTCTAATATTTAAAACGGCAGCCTCCAATAGAAAGGCACCTCAAAAAGAAAAGCAAGTGAAAAGTTGATGAAAACATAGTACAGCGCTCTTCTATTAGAAGAAATACGGTAAGTAGGTATTTTTTTTATGTGCGAATTCAATCGAACAGCCAAGGACGTATCCAGGGGGGGGGGGCGGGGGGGGGGGGCTGCAGCCCCCCCCCCCCTCCCGGGGTGAGACCTAAAAAGTCCCAGAAAATGCAAATTTTCCTACATATTTTTCGATGTTCGTTAAAAATTTTGCGCGCAAGCGCGCAATTTCTTCCTCATGCATTGTATTTTCAGCTGATCGGTCCCTGTAAACAACTATCCTTGAAAATGAACAGATTTTTGCAACTTTCGCTGTATATGTATGCATATTTACATACATATAAAGCGGTTCCTGGCGCAGGCGCCAACGCCAATAGCGCCATGGCGCTGCGCCTATGTATGGCGCCAGCGCCAAAACGCCTTTCCGTCCCTGTATAGGGGAAAAATTTAGGGGGGGGGCTGAGCCCCCCCCGTTCGCCGGCCCCCGTAAACAAGCAGCCCCCCCCTGCTCAAAAATCCTGGATACGTCCCTGCGAACAGCTGAGAAGTGCGTCTTTCGTCGGAAAGCGTTTATGCGCGAAATAATTTCACATTCAAAACATTCATCGCAACGCACTTTTTACATTTACATTCAGGGGTCTCCAAGATTTTCGCTTGAATAGATAGCAAATCGCTCCTCCGGAGGGATAGATAGCTGACAATTTCTGGGGGGGGCTGTGGGGGGGAATATATAGGCTGTTTCAAGGTTTTAGAAGCAGAAAGGGGAAAATTTCGCCTCAGGGTAGATAGATAGCTGGCAGATTCGGGGGGGGGGGGGCTGCCCCCCTGTTGGAGACCCCTGTTTAGATTGTTATCGCAACGCAACGTGAAACTTCGCTCACTCTTGCCCTGAATTATCTCGAACTATATATTTCACTACTTGAAGCACGACGAAAATGTTTATAATACGGTATATCGCAAAACATAAAAAGGTTTTGGAAAATTTCGATAACTGCGCCACCATCGCTAAAATTTTGGCATTGTTCCATGCAAAAACAAACATTATCTCGATTAAGCTGAAACACAATTTACACTCGCAGATGGTCGGGTCGCCGTGGCAAATGGTACAACCGCCAAACACATTGAAGGTTAGCGCGCAAACGCTTTTTAGCCGGAAAATTCGCACGTAAATGAATAGCAACAATCAACAAACTTTCTCAGAGATTTTGGCACAGTGCCAAGTATTAAAAACTCGCAAATTGGGGCGCTTAATGAAAAATTTAATATCTAGAAACGATGTATTGACCTCTAGCAACCCAGAAAATCAATTTGGAAAAATGCCAAACCTGTCGTGTAAAAATCGTGTAGCGTTTTGCAGCTCAGCAGGCACCCGATAAAGTTCGGCAGTGTGAATAAAATATTCTAATAAGCTGCCGCTGCGAAAATTTGGAAGAACATTGCTTTTTAAAATCGCTCAAAATAACACAAAAACATCGCTCAAAACAATGGCGAAAAACAAAAGTCTCATCCTTTTTCTTTTTCTTTTTTCAAAATCCCACCCCACAAAGCCCCCAAAACTCTCCTTGCCATTCAGGGAATCCCTCCATCCGGTGGCGCCATCCGACCAAACCCCCTGGACAACAACTATCCAAACCCTGGCGCGGGCGCCATGGCGCCAACATTCTCTCCCATGGCGCCAGGCGCCAACTACCTAACGCCAGTGGGCACGCCAGCGACCATGGTCAGCTATAGAGTTGGCGCCATGAGCGTTAATGGCGCCAATGGCGCGGGAAGTGCGGAGTTGAGTGGTGTGAGTGTCCAGACACCTGTTACCGCGAGTTTGCAGAGCCCTACGATTAGTGGCACTGGGTTTGGTAGGTTTTTTGGGGTTTGGGGGGGGTTTGAGGGGGTATTTTTGTAAGCAGATTTAAGTGATTTGTTTTTGTATTCAGGTATTGCTGGGTGATAAAAAGTGGAAAGATTTGGGTAAATTTGGGTGTTGTCTTGACTCAAGACCCTTCGGTCAAGTGACAAAACAACCTACTGTAAACTAGTATACTCCGCTTACTTTACACCCTGCACGCGTGGTTCCAGCTGGAAGTGTGCCAACGATGGTTAACGCGTGTGAGTTTCATAAAAAGATGACAAAATTGATTGTTGTTTTAGTGTGATTCATAAACATATACACATCGATGAATTTTTTTCATCTTTTTACGGAAATCGCATGATTTAATGATCATTGGCACGCTTCCAACACGAGACATAAATCAGTGCGAGGGCAGAGTATCATGTACGCCGAGTATATTTTAACAGACAATCATTTTTATGTTCCACAAGTTTGGTTGTCCCTTTAGGTTTACAATGGTTTTCAACCAAAATTTTGATAACTCACAAATAAACTTTGAACACATTTGAGTTGACCGTAATCAATTGATAAAAAGGTGATAATAACTTGGTGAGGGACTGCAGTTGATGGTGTTAAAATAACTAAGAAAAATACATTAAAATAAACTCAACTGTTTTCAAAGCTGATTTATGAGTTTTTCAAAATTTGTTTTCAAACTATTTAGTGTGTGTATGAACAATGGCGTGTGGCTTACCATATTTTTCTTACCACAGGTAAAATTTCACCCACAAATATTCCATTTGCCCAAAAATCCCCCACCCCCAAAATAAAACACAAATTTCAGACTGCTCCCCACACGCGAGCACCAGTGGGCAACCCACAATCACAACTGATACCCAGTCATTGAATCAGAGTGGGGGTATAACATCTTCGAGTTGTTCAGGGACCAGTGCTACTACATCCACAATGTGCTCGGTTTCGATGAGTCCATCAAGTGCGACTTTTAGCTCTGGTGGGTGGGAGGGGTGGGGTGTTTGGTACTTTTTGGGTGGTTTTTGGAGGGGGGTTTTTGGGGGCCGTGACTACGAAGTCCTTGCTGGTGTTATTAGTGTTTCTCTCAAATATAATCTCAAAATATATCTCAGAAAAAAACATGATACCTACTTTCTTGCTGGAAAAACCATAGACCATGGGCACTCTTGGCATTATAACCATACAGTAGCCCCATGGCACCTTTACATCACTATGCTCAAACCATAAAGCCAAATAAAATCTCCATTACTGTTTCAAACCACAATATCACTACTAACCCAAATAAATACAGCCAACACATGTGGCGGCCTAAACAAGAGCACCTCAATGCTGGTTAAACTTTTGGAACAAACTCCCAAAAGTGCACCTGCTCTGGGTACTGGGATTGCAAGTTCACATTTGGACAAAATGGCAATGGAAAATAAACAGAAGGGAGGTGGTCATGGGCCTATGTTGACTACAAGGTGAATTCAACTTTTTATTGGAAAAATGTGTTTATTAATTGATTAAAAAGTTTTTGTGTGCATGGTTGAAATCTGAGTAAAATCTACCATTCTATTATTTCTAGAACAGTCTATATGAGCTATTAGGTATATAAATATCTGTGTTTTTGCATCATTTTCTAGTTGCTGGCTGTTTTCTACTTCAAAAACTCTGACAACTTCCCACACTACACCAATATCTTAAAAACATTCCAACCCCAAACCCCCACCCACCCAGACTAGCAGAATCAATGCTCAGGCCAGCTGGCTACCACCAAACAGTGATGCACATTCAAAGGTATCCACAACCGCAACAGATGGCACCGGGCACCATGCCCCAGAACCAGCACCAACAACAACAGCAACACATGGCACTGGGAGGTATGCAGCAGCACTATGCCAGGGGCCACGGGGCGCCGGTACCGCAGGGTTATGGTAGTGTTCAGGGGGCTGGGGAGATGGTGCCTGGGCAAATGGCTGGTGTGTTTTGAGGGATTCTTTTTGTCTGTATACCACATTTGCTTGAATGATTCCCCTGGGGAATTTTTTTTTGTCAGGGTTTTTTGAAGGGAGAACTGTTTAAGGGGAATTACTTTTTCATTAATATTTCCAAGCATGTTTGTGTAAACTCATTTCATGAAAAATGCTTTATTAACAGCGTAAGATATAATTTTTGTTCAAATTATACACAACGCAGATTGATCATAAATATGCTTAAAGGCAGAATTATTCAAGGGGGAATTACTTTTTCCTCACTCATCTAACAGCTGGGACTCATTCAAGAGGGAATTTTATCATGCCAATATGGCCTCTGTGTAATGTGTTCATGCAGAGGTTTTTGACATTCAAATGTTCAAGTGCCATAGTTATACACAGCGATTCACCAATGTGCTGACATTTAGAAACAACATGGGGACAACGTGGAAAAAGGTGTTGTTTACCACATTGTTTCGATGTGTCATTACATTGTTTTGACGCTGGGTTTGTGCGAGACCCAATTGCAGCATGCATTTACATGCTGTGGGACGATGTTGTCCCCACGCTGCCAATATTATCAACGCATTCTTTCCACGTATGGTGTCTACGTTGTCCCCATTTTGTTTCTACATGTCAGCACGTTGGTGAATCGCTGTGATAGCCAAATGCCATAGCTACACAGCTTTGACCATAATTTCCAAATAATAATAATAATTCAAATCCACAGGCATCTCCTATCCAGATGGCACACCCAGCACCAGTAGAATATCAGCTGACCAACAAATGCAAAATTTACCACAACAACCACAATATTTTCAACCCGGTACATTGTATAGTTCATGTGGTTCAGCTGTTGGTAACAATGGCAGACCAATTTATGGTGTCAATGTTGTTCCTGCATCAGCTCCTCCTTATACAGTGGGCAGTGGTGGTGCTGTGTTCTTTGTGAGTTTTTTTTTATGTTCTTTTAATCTTTTTATTTAGAGATAAAAATGGCCTTAGAAATAATTTTTATACATTACTTTACAATATAAAAATATACAACCACCAATTCATAGTACCATTTTCATCCTTTCAGCCAAACTACCCCAGTCACACCATGCCAATGGGGGTGCAGAGCTCATCAAACAGCAGCTGTACACCGCCATTGAGATATGCCAATCCAACAATGGGTCAAATCAACCCAAACAATGTGAACCTTGGAAATCAGAGTTTTCAATCAAATGTGGTCTACAGTGGCAATAATAATGTGAATGTTCCTGTTGTGAGTGAAAGTGGTCAGGCACAGTATCATATTGTGCAAAATCAGAATGCTTCAAGCCCACAGCAGCCGGATAGCACCGGGCAGATTAATACTTATGAGGTGGGAACTTTTAATCAAAAACTGATGTTATGTCACTGAATCCTTATTCACAAGGAAAAAAAATTTATTTACTGTAAATTCCTTCTGATAGAAGAGCACCGTTCTTTTTTTCATCAACTTTTTACCTGCCATTCTATTGGAGACTGTCATTTAATTTTTTGCCAAACTTTTTTCACACATTTCACATTTTTCACACAGTTCCAATTCAATTATTTATTATTATCCAACTACCTGCTATTATATTTAATGTGCCATTCTACTAGAGGTTGTGATGTTCTATTTTTTTCATTGGTAACAGAAAATGCCAAAACCTGCCATTCTATTGGAGGTGCCCTTCTATTGAAGGTATGCCATTCTATAAGAAGAAATACAGTATTGTATGAAAATACACCTCACAACAGTTGAACCATCTATTTACTCATAAAATCCCTATTTCAAGGCCCAGTCATCAGGCATCGGCTCAACAAGTTCCAGCACAGTGACAATAAATCAGGGAGGCAATAATGCAGACAGAATGGAACCTGGACTCTTTGATTTGGGATTAGGAGGATCTGTGAGTAAATATTTACTACTGATGTGATCTGGTGTCAATTCTGCAAGTGGATGAGTGAAATTCAAGTTATAAGTGAAGTTGTAGTAAATTCACAAGTGATATGCCACAGGTTATTTGGCAACTTTACTTGGATTTTTTTTATAATTTGCAGTAAATCGAAGCACGTGAGAAAAATTTGGCTCTGTCCCAGCATTTCAGAGGATATTTTTACAGCAATGAAAGTTTCTTTTTGCAGTTTCAGTTTTCTCTTTTTTGCCACTTGTGACTTGACTTGAAACTTGTGAATTTACATGCCACTTGTTACTTGAAGTTTTACTTGTCCACTCAAATACATGCATCAAAATATATTTATTTTTTTGCAATTGCAAGTAACTTCATCAATAATATATTCACCTTATTTCAGTTTGATATGGATGATGAGTCAACAAGAAACTTTGTGCAGAAACTACTCAGCTGAATGTGACTTTTTTCTAGGTGGCTTTTGACAGCAGTCTTTCATGGTTTCAACCAAAAAATATGCATATTTTATTTGCTTTTCATTTTTTTGAATTGTGATGGTGGTGGTCTTTGGTTAATATGAAGTCATTTTCATGGAGTTTTTTAAATAGAGGGTGACTTTCAGGAGTACAAAACTTTTTGTGCATTTTTGTGATGTTTTTTTTTATTTTTGAAGTTGGGTAAGTGAGGATCTACTTGAACAGATTCACATTATATGCAGATGTTATGTCCCCTCAAGTGCTGAAACTTGCGTAATTTTTTACAATTGATTTTTACACCTAAATTTTTGGTTACCGTATTTCCTCGAATTACCCCCCGGGGGGTTATTTTTTCAGAGTGAAAATTTTGAGAGAAAAACGTGAAAAATGCAACAATAACCACCATTTATACATTTTACAGCCTTATATAAGGATGTACCGTATTTCCTCGAAATACCCCCCCCCTCGAAATACCCCCCCTCGTTTGACCCCCCCCCCCCCTCTCGAGACCACTATGAAACAATCACCCCCCCCCCCCTCGAAATACCCCCCCCCCCAAATTGAGTGTAAAGAGAACGTACATCACAAATATGGCAGTTTGTGTTCTGCGTAGTGCAGAACACACGTTAAAACAATGTCGGAATCACGTTAGAACAGTGTACATACTAGGGTGTCAAAAAATTTTTTTTACGGAAAACGGAAAACGGAAAGGTAAAAATTTGTCACTTTACGGAAAACGGAAAACGGAAAGGTAAAAAAAAAATTTCTGCCGGAAAACGGAAAACGGAAAGGTTAAAAATTTTCACTCAGCGGAAAACGGAAAACGGAAAGGTAAAAAAAATTGTCGGCCGGAAAACGGAAAACGGAAAAATGAAATGCCGGAAAACGGAAAACGGAAAGCAAAATTTTCACGGAAACGGAAAAAAATAAAGTGAAATTAGCACGGTAATAGACAAATTTGCAGAAGGAAAACCTGCATGCAGGTTTGCCTGTTTGGCTTTGATTGTGGTAGCTGTACATTCTGCAACTATGGATCATGCCTGTAACTTCACTTGTAGTTCAAGCTTAACCGAACCAACAAAAAATCATCAAAAAGTAGCCATAGTGGCCATAGGAAAGGAAACACTATGACAATTTCACAGTCTAGAAGCAGTGGGAATCACTGATGACCCCTATGCAATTGATGACAACATTGCAGAGGAGATGATAATAAATAGCATAAAATTCAACGACAACAACAAACAATACTATATTGACTGGCCGTATAAAGAGAGTATCAGTGACCTGCCCACAGGAAAAGCAGAAGCCTTGGTGCACTTTAAATCACTGATAAGAAGATTCAACAAAGATCCAAACTTATTCAAACAATACCGGAAAGTTTTGGATGACCAACTAGAAAAGGGAATAATTGAGATCTGTGACAACAAAACAGACAACAAGGGGATTCATTACCTGCCACACCAGCCAGTAATCACGCCGGGCAAATTGACATCATGCAGAATCATGTCTGATGGGTCAGCAGGTAAGCCCAGTTTCAACGAGTGCCTTTTTAGAGGACCAATTACAACACCATTAGCACTGGGCCTACTCCTGAGGTTCAGGGCAGGCAATCTAGCATTAATTGCCAATATTGAAAAGGCATTTTTGCAAATAGGATTGCATGACCAAGCTAGAGACTACACACGATTTTTCTGGCTGAAAGATGCCTCAAAACCAGTAACTGAAAATAACTTAATAGTACTTTGTTTTAAACACATACTGTTTGGACTTGTCTGCAGCCCAGCAATTTTGGGAGCAGTCATAAAATACCATTTAAATGTGACAATAAACAACATGAATGAATATGAAGAAAATGAAGGGGAATGAAACCAGTTGGCAATGATAATAAACAACATTTATGTCGATAACTTCATCATGAGTGTCACGAATGAAGTTGAAGCTTTAGAACTATATTACAAAGTCAAGGCTTTATTTAACCAATGTTCTATGAACATGAGGGAATGGCTGTCAAACTCCAGATCAGTCATGAATGAAATAGCAGAAAACAACAGGAGTCCAAAGGTGAATAAAATTGTTGCAGTAATGGGCATGAAATAAAATCACCGAACGGACATGCTGGCAATATCAACACCAAAATTGCAAATTGACAGCATCACAACACCAACCAGACAAAACTTGACTAAATTATTGGTGTCAGCATATGACCCAATTGGGTTCACAGCACCTGTTTCACTGACCCTGAAATCCCAGTTGTCAATGCTGCTCCAAGAGACAAAAACAACACAATGGGATGAGCCAATTGAAGATAAATACAGATTGGAAAAACAATGGAAAAATGCCAGAAACTGAAAATTGAGCCAGAAAATGGAAAAATGGCCTGGTAAAACGGAAACGGAAAGGTAAAAATTTTTCAGCCGGAAAACGGAAAAATGGGCCGGAAAAACGGAAACGGAAAGGTAAATAATTTTCAGCTGCCGGAAAACGGAAAACGGAAAGGTAAAATTTTTTTGGCTGCCGGAAAACGGAAAACGGAAAGGTAAAATTTTTTCGGCTGCCGGAAAACGGAAAACGGAAAGGTAAAAAATTTTCCTGCGGAAAGGCGGAAACGGAAAACGGAAATGGAAATTTGACACCCTAGTACATACCATCTACATACTAATATTAGTCTACAGAACCTTATAAATGGCGGTTTTTGTTGCATTTTTCGACGTCTGCGTACGTTTCAGACGACAATTTCGTACTTGGTTTTCAAAAATTTTCTTGTGAAATAATAACCCCCCCCCCCCCTCGAAATACCCCCCCCCCCCTCGTTTGACCCCCCCCCCTCTCGGGATCACTATGAAACAATCACCCCCCGGGGGGTATTTCGAGGAAATACGGTAGATGGAATAAACGATGTTCTAACGTATCACAGTAAGTGTTTTGAACGTCTTTTATGCATTTCCCGGACCACAAATTCATAGTGCCCATTTTGAGGGGGGGTGGGTATTTCGAGGGGGGGGGGGGTATTCGAGGAAATACGGTCCTTATTTTCAGACATTCAAAGCAAGTGCCCAATGAGGGGGCACGCGCCAATTCCGCGAGTGCAGAAGTGAAAATGTATACAATTCATAAATGCAGAAGTGCTTTACTTAATGGACCGCAATGTATGCATCTAAAATTACTTATGTCTAAACGGATAACCTGCCTGCAGGATACTTATGCATTCACTTTAACAAAACGAAAAATATATAATCCAGAAAAGGCGATGAAACGCTTTTTTCTGTTCTTTGAACAAGTTTGAATTTATCAGCGATGACGTCATGATGGAGAAATAGAAAAAAAGTAGAAAAAAAACCCTACAAATCATATGCGATAAGTGAGCACCAGTGATGCAACATAATGATAATTTATTTGTTGTTTACCACTTCTCACTTTATGGCTTGACTTATAAATTAATAATTGAAATACAGTTATGACTTGTATTTTCACTTGTGAACCTGCAGAAATTGACATTTTGTATATCAAAACCATTGATATTTGATTTTCTAATCATAAATAGTTTATGTTATCAGATTTTACAATGATGAGAGGTTTATTCCGGGACATTTTTATGTAACTTACCATTAATTTAAAAAAGTTGTGATATTTTAAGTGATACAAAATATGTACCATACTTGACTACCTTAATACTTGCATTAAAAATTTGAAGACATCTTACATAAATATATATTTGTATAAATGAATATACAATCATCATAAACATGCATCATCAATTCATTCTATTGAATCAATGTCTATCTCAGATTTTGACGCCACATTACACTTTTACAAACGTTTTTTTTTTTTGTAAAAAAACGACACAAACAAAACCATAAATCGTTAAAATGATCGTTTGCACTTTTCGCGCTTAGTTTTAAATCCAGAATTTTGAACATTCTTTTTTCCTAATTGCCTTCAAAACTTGAATGCCACAAAACGTTTTCTTTGGAACTTGAACAATTTTGTAAAATGGCACATTTATAGCTTTTTGTTCTCGTTTTATGTGAAAGCGTTCCAGATCACTGAATGTCGCTATAAAATGGTAACGCAACATTTGAAATTTGGCATTTCTAGAAATTCCAGACGTTTAAACAACGATTTTTGAGATGGTAAAACGATTAGATTTGATGCTATCGATAAAATATCAGTATCGTTTACTTACCGATCCTTTTTTGAACTTTGTTTGGAGCTTGGAATTTTGCTGAAAAATAAATACTCTTTGTAATCTCACCGAACACAGAAAATTGATTTTGCATTGCAAACAGTTTTTTTACATAGGTAAATAGGTACTGTATTTTTTGTAAAAGAAGGGCGCTCTTATATTTTCCAACAACTATTTACCTGCCCTTCTATTGGAGACGCCCTACTATTTTTCGCCACTTTTTCAGCCATTTTTCAGCTAAGGTTTTTCAACGTGTTTCCCTCCCAGCCGATTTATAGTGATTGTTCAGAGAGTTCTTTTAACTTTTGATCTTAAAACATGACCAAATCGATGAACCAAAGCCACTAAATAACAGCGTTTTTAAGACATTTTTATAGTAATTTTATGCATTTGGCAGAATTCCAGCAGTTTGACCATTCTATTGGACACCCGCCCTTCTATTCGAAGACATACGGTATATTGTATTTATTGTATTTACAGAGAAAGGATATATTTTGGCAAACAATTGCTCACAGTCGCTAGAAATAGTCTGTACAAGAAAAAAACACTCCTAAACCATCACACTTAGTTATTTGACTTCAGGTGGCAGTCCCACACCCTGTAAAATGTCAAATGTCAGGCAACTTGTAACAAAAATTGAAGAAAAAAAGATTTTGTTACCGAACATTTTCGGGACATTCGACACTTTACAAGGTGCCGGATTGGCACCTTATACTCTTATTGTAACGGCGACATTGCATTGTCATTATTTCAAAGGTGTAAATGAAAAACCAATCCCACATCCTGTAAAAATGTAGTGAAAAATGCCGCGTCTTATGTGCTTTTGTGTATATTTCGTAACTTGTGTAACTTTACATTTTACATTTGACACTTGACAGAATGTTATATGATATTGATGTCCGCATGATATTTTACGGGGTACGTGACCGGCCCCTGCTGATGTATAACAAGCAATGTTTTGGCTGTGTAGTCTATAACGATGGCAAACCCTCTGGAAAAAAGTATTTAAATTTTTAAGTGTTTTTTTGAAAATGACTTTTCGAATTTTCGAAGTTTTCAGAAAAAAAATTCGGAAATTTGAAAAGTAGTTTTCGAATTTTTGAATTTTTTTTGATACTTTTCGAATTTTCGAATCTTTTTTACTACTTTTCGAATTTTTTTGCATAAAATCATTGGATTTTCAAATTTTTAGTCTGAGTTTTCAAAATTTCTTAATGTTGTACAGCATTGTATACTGTTACCGCGGACATATATTGCATGTTCAAGTCCTGCCGCTACAAAAAAATACATTCAAAATTGATGTTTTGAGTTAAACATCTGTATTTTTTACCTATTTAAACCAAAAACACTCAAAAAAATTTGAAAATTCGAAAATTTGAATCTTTTGAAAAAAATCTATTTTTATGTATTTTTTCGCTGCATGCTCAAAAATTTGAAAAGTCCACAAAAATTCAAAAATTCGAAAACGTTTTCGAATTTTCGAATCTTTTTTTGCCATCGTTAGTAGTCTAGTATACTCTCAGTATTGGAAACACTTGGAAACATCACACTTAGTATGGAAACCTACCATAACCCATCTGAATAATGAACCAAAAAGTGAAGCAGTTTTTCATCATGATATTTCGTGATTTTATTCATGTGTTTATTGTAGGATTCTGCACATATACTTTGCAGTTCGCTGAGTATAGGTAAAATATATGTGTTTGGTATTTCTATTTGGTTCCACAAAGTATTTGAAAAAGTAGTGAATATTGACTTATTCAATTTATGTATGCAGAGTTCAGCATGTTCAACGTTCTTTTGAGAAAACTCCTGCATTTATATTTACCAATGTACACTTACATTTTTTTACATGTGCTTGGTTCCATCCCGACTTCACACCCATGTGCATGCACACACGATTTTATGTACATTTTTATGATTAAAAAAATATGTTACCTACTTACGTCTTTTGTTTTCTCTTCACAATTGATTTCCATTACCTGGTAGCCTTTGCTATAGGAATGGGGCACTATAATAGCCCACAAACAGCTTTATCATTAACATTTGTTTCTTGGAATGAGAAATACTATAAAAATGATGTTAGAGATCTATATATATAATGATAATATAGGGATTTGAATGAGAAATAAACACCCACACAAAATTGTACTCACAAGGTACTGACACTACAAAATGAAAACTGCCATACAGATCATGTAAAATCACACACAGCTGATATTAGATTGGTGCATAACCTGTAGCATTCTTAAGGGTACATGACCATATCACTTCCAAACTACATATGGGTCTGGTTTAATCATGTACTCAGGCCAAATGAAAATTGAAAAATTGAAAAATTTTCAGGAACAAAATTTGGTGAATCTGATCATCAACATCTTTGGCCTAAGAACAATTTTTTTCAGATGATCAGGGTTCACTGTAGATAGTGCACCTAGGTGCCCTCAAGTGTCTTCTGTATGAGAGAGAGTTCAAAACGGGCCAGGCTCATTACGCACAGAAACCCGTTACGCACACGCGCCCGTTACGCACAGAATCAAAACCTGCCACGCACAGACGCCCGTTACGCACACAACTGGGCCCTGTCGGACAAGTCGGCCATCTGAGTTCAGGATTTTCATGTGTGTTGAAGTAGTTGACACCTGAAATTTCATCAACTGTTACAGCTGTTTTCTACATATTTTACATTCGCAATCGCAAAAGTCAAATATGTAGAAAGCAGGTGTAACGGTTGGCAAAATTTTGGGTGTCAACTACTGCTATACATAGGGAATAGAATAGAAGAGAATGTGAAAAATCACATAAACTTTGTAGGCACAGAAACTCGGCACGCACATGGCATCAGCTATGTGCGGGCTGAGTTTCTGTGCGTACCGAGTTAACTTCTGTGCGTAACGGGCTTCTGTGCATGCCGAGTTTCTGTGCGTACCGAGTTAACTTCTGTGCGTAAAGGGCTTCTGTGCGTGCCGAGTTTCTGTGCGTACAGCTACAGGCTCGTTCAAAACAGCAATGTGCAGTTTGAAGATGTACTCCAGCTTGCATATTGTTGCTTTATACTATGGGAAACACAGACTGAGCAGTGTCACATTCATATTGATATATCATTTAAGATGGAATATATGTTTAACAATGGTTTCTGACAATTTTGTGTTGTTGATCACTCCCTGTATCTAACCAGAGCATTTTTGAGGGCATTCTTAAGCTTAGAGAATAACTTCAGGTGCATTTTCCGGACTTTTATGCACCAGGAACAAAATGGAGTGTGTAAATTTATTTTGCTCTAGAAGGGCTTATGAGTAAGATAGAAAAATAATTTTTTGCATGCAAGTTATAAACACTCGTATTCATCAAACGAATGACTATTTTCTTAGCACCCATGCTTCTCTCCATTGGAGCATCACCAGAACAATGCATGATACCAGATTCCGGACTTTTATGAACGGTAGTGTATTTGCCCAAAATTTCCGGATTTTGGTATACTCGGCGGACATCACACTTAGTATGGCAACCTACCATAACCCATCTGAATATTATGAACCAAAAATTATATAGTTTTTCATCAAAATGTTTCGTTTTTACTACAGAATAATTTATTCAAAAATTTATCATAAGATTTTATTCATAAAATTATTGTAGGTTTCCATACTAAGTGTGCTCTGCTGTCCTCCGACTTCCGAGTATACTAAAAATTATTGAATTTCGGGCAACTAAATTGTATTATTAGCCATCAGTTACCGCATTCTTCTAACAGAAGAGCGCCCTTCTAGTTTTTTTCCTTCAACCTTTTACCTGCCGTTTTATTCTAAGCCGCCCTTCTATTTTTTATCATTTTTTCTACCAAATTCTACCAAGGTTTTTCAAAGCTTTACATCACAGAAAATTGATACAATTACGATTTAATGAGTTCATTCAACGTTTGATCTGGAAATCGCACCAAATCAATGGACTCGAGCCACTAAAAAAATGACGTCCGCTGACATTTTTATTTTTTCATGCATTTGGCACAAATCCAGCAGTTTTGATCCTTCTATTGGCGACCGTCCTTCAATTTATTGCCCGGCCTAAATAAAGGCCATATTCCTGGCCTGGGGCCAATTCCGCAAAATGAGAAGTGAGAAGTGAAATGGCAAAGGCGATCTAAAAGCGCAAAGGCGAATTGAATTGGCAAAAGCGAAGTAAAAAAGAGAAATAAAAAGTAATTTCTCTTCGCCAATTTACTTGCCAATTCACTTGCCAATTCACTTGCCAATTCACTTGCCATTTCACTTGCCATTTCACTTGCCAATTCACTTGCCAATTCACTTGCCATTTCACTTGCCATTTCATTTACCATTTCACTTGCCAATTCACTTGCCATTTCACTTGGCCTTTGCGCTTTTACTTCGCCTTTGCCGTTTCACTTCCCACTTCTCATTTTGCGGAACTGGCCCCTGGCCTCATTTATTTCCTGGCCCATAATTCAGCGATCAAACACGATCGATTCTAAATTCATATTTCATGAGTTATTGCCACAATTAACAAGTCGGCCATAAAAAGTTATGCCCTAAGGATATTTTTGGATTCTAATTTCGAATTTACTGCCCAATGAATAAATCACGCCCACGTGAGAAGAGTCACAGGAAAACATGCAAAAATATCATCATAATAAAGATTTTGCATGCATGACTTATGCATGATTCAACTCAAGTTCCATATGATTTATTTTCTGACATATTTACAAAAATGCACTTACCTTCCAGCGTCCACTTAGAAACAGAGTTGTTAAAAGTACTGAACTTTTTGCAAAATATACGTAAACGTAAGGTATACATTTTCACTCCCACGGAGTACAGAAAACGTAAAGTCAATGTTTTTGTTTTACTCATGACCATGAGTAAATGTGAGTAAAATACTTTTCTTCCCTGGAAAACGTAAAAGTGAGTATTTTTAGAAAATTTACCACAATTTTCACTCAAAGTCACGAATTTTCATATTTTTGCCCATTTTCACCTTCAAATTTACCTATTTTCAGCTTTTTGCTACCTATATGTCATCTTATTAGTACCCAGTTTTTGGCTATTTTTCATTATTTTCAATTTTCACTTTTTTCTCCTTACATGCTCTGAGAAGCATACATAAATGCCTATCAGTAATACATTTTCTGTACTCGAGTACTTCTAAAAAGTATTCGTAAAAGCGACTAAGCGAGTACAGGAACTTTTTGGAGGTAACGTAAACGTATTTACTAAATACTCCAGTATGCATATTTATCGAGTAAAGGTAAATACGTTTTAACAACTATGCTTAGACAACGATTTTATTTTCCAAAGGAACTTTCCCACACAACACACGATAATATTTTTACACCCATTTTATTTACATTGAGAATACTGAGATGTACCTGAGTACATTTATTACTACCGCAATACCAATTTTACCTATGATGAGATTTTGCATACCTGAAATTAGTTTTCGAATGTAAAAACAGACTTTTTAAATATAAAAATTGTCTTTGGATGGAAACTATTCATTAAATCCACTGAATTCTATCGGCTGTGTAATTGGTAAAAACTTAACACTATTCATGATATTACGGTAGTTTTATTGAGCAGGTCACATTGTCAAATTGCTATAGATTTACTGCCGATTTTCCACAAATAATTCAGTTGCGATTTCGCACAACGAACGAACGAACAAAAACTCTTTAGAATTGTTTTGTAACGCAGAAATTTCTCTAAAGTTAAAAGTGAAAAATGGCACTTTTCCAGCAGATATTTTTACTGATTAGCTGTGTGAATTTGGCATCGATCGTTTATGGACAAGGAGTTTCGGGTATGTTTTAACACTTTTTTTCGACATAAACATATCCAGGAAAGTGATCACTTTTTTCTATATCTTCAGTTTCCGAAAATTGATTGAAAAAAACATTTCGCTACAGTCAATTCAATTTTAAATTGAAATGTACCTATAATGGTGATGTCAAGTCTGTTTTGCATTCCTAAAAAACCACTTAAGTAATCAAAAATGGCGCTGGCACCATTCAAATTTACAAACACCTTGTCCCTCAATAACCCCCCCCCCCCAAATCTCAGTTTGCGGACAAAATGAAGTTTTAACAACGGCTCCGTGCAAACAAGCCTGTGAAATGGCCTGCCCTCCACCCAGAAAATTGGCGCCCACATGCCCAGGTGCCACTCACAGACCCTGTAAAATGCCCTGTAAGATGGTAATGTTATGTAATGGTTAAAACGTCATGTAAAATGCCTGTAAAATGTCAAATTTCATGCAAAGTGTTAAAAGTTATGTAAAATGCCCTGTAAAATTTCAAACTTACACTGAAAACAAAAAAAAGAAAATTTGACATTTTCCAGTGCATTTTACATGACATTTAACATTTTACATGACATTTAACATTTTACATGACAGTAGACATTTTACATGACATTTGACATTTCCCAGTGCATTTTACATGACTTTGAATGCTCTGATTGACATTTGACATTTTACAGGGCATTTTACATGACTTTAGACACTTTACATGACATTTGACATTTCACAGTGTATTTTACATGACTTAAGACACTTTACATGACATTTGACATTTCACAGGGCACTTTACAGGGTCTGGGAGTGCCTGCAGATAGGTGTTACGCACCGGGCACGTTCAACGATAGAACGCGCAGTTTCGGCAAGTGCATGTGTGAAAAGGGAATGTATAGGAGACAGAGTGATAAATTTTGCGTCACGTTGAATTTGTGCAGCGGTGAGTATTTATTCAGTTGCCGGTTTTTTGTGACTTATGTTTCTAGATCTAGACAATCTAGTTTTCAACTGAAATGTTGGAAAGTCAATAAAAAATTTAGTTTACTGAAATGGGCTTACTTACGAGTGTAGCCACTTTCAAAAGAAATGATCCCCCCCAAAAAAATCCAGTTGACAAAAAAGTGTCAATTTTTCAGCCACCAGCAATGACCTAAATTCAATGGCAAAGGCACTTTGGGAGGAACTTCTAACATCGAATAATGCTGCGCAAAGTACCGGCGTCAATACTTTGTCTGCCCAGGGAGCATTCCCAGACCCTGTAAAATGTCCTGTAAAATGTCAAATGTCATGCAAAGTGTCAAAAGTCAAGTAAAATACACTGCAAAATATAAACCGAGTTGCCATTTCGCATGGCATTTTACATGACTTTTTACACTTTGCATGACATTTGACGTTTTACAGGACATTTTACAGGGTCTGGGACTGGCACCAGGATGTCCCCAGGGGTGTTCTAAGCGACGCATTTGACCGTGTTTTGCAGAGATTTATGGCCGCTTTTGCCGCCATGAATATTGATGCGAATGCCATCGCTGGTGCATTGGATGCTGGTCAGTTGGGAGTTGACTTTTGAGTTGACATTTTATGTGCTACCACACTAGTTGACAAGCAAAATCCCAAATATGGTGAGTATGTTGTAAACATAAACAACATACCTATGTGTTTTAGCAAAATGGGTAGCCTGTCAGCTACTGCTACCGTGTTTCTTCTAATAGAAGGTACCCTACTATTTTTTCGTCAACTTTTTTAGCTGCCCTTCTATTGGAGACCTGCCCTTCTATTAGAAGAAATATGGTAGCAGAGATCAAAAATGACTAATTATACTCCACGGACCGCACGCTATGCATTTTTCGGTAGGAAACACTCCATCATGACGTCATCTAATAAATATAATAACATCATGATAGTCTGAACAATGCTCCAGAAAACAACGTTTACTGCTTGTACGTTACTCTGCCTTTTTCTTTCCTAAATTAATTTTTTTCGTTTTGTGGAAGTGCATACAAATGCTGCTGGCGCATTATCAACTAAGACACTAAATATCTTTAAAAAATACCCCAATCTAAAAAAAACACAAACACACACAGAACCACAGCAAACACAAATCACCCAAACAGCAAACGATGTGCCAAAATCTGGCACAAACAATGGCAAAAATGTACTGGTAAAGGTGGATTCTAAGCAGCCGGCCCCTGGGAAACCTGTGGAAACTACGACGGGTAAAGGAGAGGAAATTGTGTTGGGCGAGAGTAATGTGCCATTGGCTCATCCGAAATGCAAATTGCCAGTGAATGTGTTGGTTTTACTTTTGGGATTGGGTTATCTTGTTGTTTTTTGGAGGTCTATGTTGTTTACTCTTTGCTTATATGTATACTCCGCTGACTACATGCTGTGCATTTTTCTGAATGAAACACTCCATGATGTCATCAGTAATAAAAGATTGCCCCAAATAATGCAAATGATTTCATCAGGCAGGAAACACATGTCAATTGTAGTTAACTCCGCCTTTTTCTTTTTTTTTGTGAAAATGCGTACATAAGTAGTGCATTGGCGTGAAAGACAAGTATGCGCGGATGTATACTCTACTGTCAGCACAGTGTTTACTTGTGCATACTTTTTACACAGATAATTATCGTTTTATTACAAAAGATGGTAGGAAAATGTATTTGACTTTGTAATAAAAGAAAATCAGACATTTGAGCACATGTGTCAAACAAAAAATGTTTCGCTACTGAAACACAAGTTACAACACCACAGCACTCTCAAAAATATAATAGCATCAATGCCTAAGACAAGGAACTCTTTTTTGGTTTCCAGCGGTTCGAAAACCTGTGCATCTGGCATTGTTCCAAAAATTCGCTACGCGCACGACGTAAAATCTGAAGGCTGCAGGGCTTTCAAATATTCCGGCTGCGGTGGAAATGCCAATAATTTCGCTTCAGTTGGGGATTGTCAAAATCAGTGCTTTTTGCGTGAGTTTTTTTTCTTTTTTTCTTCTTATTTTAATCGGTGTGACCTTTAGTGAGGTGTGGCTGTATTTTACCCGATTCAGATCACACTCCGCTGAAAAACTCAATGAATTTTAACTTTGCATCTAACTTTATATTTGCCACGGACACGGATCAAAATACAACTATCGTACATCTGTCTTTTGTCAAACATTGCCTCTACAGAGACAAGTTGACAACTAAACCAAATGTCAACTGGTTCCGGTTTCAATTAAAACACTACAGCTTCATTTGCAACGTGATTCAACACTTTTGCATTTGAACGCCATTCGTCGACATGTCAGCAAGCTTTGAATTGGGATGGGAACCAGGGGGCAGTCCAGGGAACCAGGGGAAGTCAAATGCAAAGTAAAGTGTCAAATATAAAGTCAAATGCAATCAAAACAATCAAAGTGTCAAAATAAGTGTCAATCAAAACAAAAAAGAAAATATTTTATTACTGAACTTTGCATAACAATTGACAGTTTACTTTGCATTTGACTTTACATTTGACACTTTACTTTACACTTTACAGGGCTTGGGACTGCCACCAGTTGACATTTGGTGTCCCTGTCAACTGGTTTGTAAGGTCATTGTCAACTGATCCTTAATTTCCATAATTCACCCCCAAATACCCCCCCCCCCCTTCAGAGGACGGTGGCGGCGGGTGTGCATTTGGAAAATCACCCCTGCAAAATAAGTCTAAAAAAGAGACGGTTTTTTGCGGCACTAGTCCAAATGGGTCGCAGATCGGAGAGGAACAGTGTCCCAAAAATTACCGATGCAGAATGGGCGCTTTCTTTGGAATGTGCTGTCCCAGGGCTACCGAAGGTTGGTTTTGGCGCTGCACCGTGTACCTACTACCGTATTTCCTTGAAATACCCCCATGGGGGTTTATTATTTCGCCAGCAAAATTTGAGGGGGGGTTTAATTCGAGGGGGGGGGGGTATTATTTCGTCAGAAATTTTCGTGAAATTCATAGTAGAGAATACGCTTTTTCACACACAAAAATGGTAATAAACGCGAGAAAATAGATTTAGATGTACATCTGTACACAAATGAGCGTATAAGTGTATCTAGAATGCAAATTAGTAGTAACAAGTAAATCATGTACATTGCATACATGATGTACATCATTCTGGAGGGGGGTATTTCGAGGGGGGGGTTATTATTTCCCCAGCCCATTTTGAGGGGGAGGGGTAATTCAAGGGGGGATAATTTGAGGTAATACGGTAGTTTAACGGGGGCCAGTCCCGCAAGTTGTCAAGTTAAGAGTCAAAAGTCAAGAGTCAAGTAAAATGACCAAAGATAAGTTAAGAGTAAAGTAAAATGACAAGTGAAAAGTCACGAGTCAAGAGTCACGTCAAGTCGTCAAGAGTCAAGTTAAACGGCGAGTCACAAGTGAAAAGTAAAGACTCAAGTCAAGAGTCAAGTAAAATGAGAAGGGACAAGTTAAACGTAAAGAGTCAAGTAAAAACTCAACTAAAATGACGAGTGACAAGTTCACTTGTCACCAGTCATTTCACTTGTCATTTTAGTTGACGTTTGAGATGACTCTTGACTTGACTATTGACTTTTTATTTGTCACGTGTCATTTTACTTGTCTTTTGACTTGACTCTTGACTGTTAACTTATCACTTGTCATTTTACTTTACACTTAACTTATCTTTTGTCATTTTACTTTACTCTTGACTTTTAATTCTTAACTTCTCAACTTGTGGGACTTGTAAAACCCTTGTAAAACACCCTGTATCATGTGTCATAGAAAAGGCCCTGTTAAGTGTCATGAGTAGTGATGGAAAAAGCGCCAGGACTTTGGCGCCAAGCGCCAAAAGCGCCATGGCGCTTTTCCGAACCCCAGCGCCGAGCGCCAATGGCGCCAGAGCAAAATAGCGCCAAGCGCCAATGGCGCCAGAGGATGTTGGCGCCAAGCGCCAATAGCGCCAGCGCCAAAAAAATGTTGCTTCTCATATATGCAGCCATGTTAATGCACTGCTTTTAATTGGTTTTTGGCGTAAGATATAAGTCTACTCAAGTCACTTTTGTTATTTTTGTCTTGATATTTTACAGCTGGGTGTTTGGGCTAACTATAGCAAACCATCTGTAAAAAATGCTAAGATTTTTAGGTGTTTTTTAAATTACTTTTGGAATTAAGTAGTTTTTCCCCTAAAATAATTTTCTAATTTTCAAATGAAGTTTTTAATTTTTTTGAATACTTTCGATTTTTCTACTAGGATATTGCAGTTTCGAGTTTTGCTAATCACTTTTGAACACATGATTTTGAGGTTTCAAATTTTGGATTGCCATTGTTGGAATGGCTTCAGAAAGTGATTCCACACCCTGTAAAATCAAGTGTCAAATGTCAAGAAGTAAATGTGATGTAAAATGTCAATCAAAATAAAAAAGAACTTATTTTGGTTGAACTTTTGACATTTCGCATGACACTTAACAAAGTTGTATTTACAAAATGTTGGATGATGTTTGTTACTTAACTTTACACTTTACAGGGTCCTTTGACCCTGCTTAAACTAAACTGCAAGGAACGAGCTCAGTATAGTGATTGAGCTAAAACCTATGTGAAGAGTGTTACCAGTCCGCTGAATACCGTATTTCCTCCAATTACCCCCCAGGGGTTTATTTTTTCAGAGTGAAAATTTTGAGAGAGAAACGTGAAAAATGCAACAATAACCACCATTTATAAGTTTTTACAGCCTTATATAAGGATGAAGATGGTATAAACGATTTTCTAACATAACACAGTAAGTGTTTTGAATGTCTGTTATGCATTTCCCAGACCACAAACTCATAGTGCCCATTTTGAGGGGGGGGGGGGGGTATTTCGAGGAAATACGGTAGTCACATGAAGCCTTACATAATTCGGATTAGATGGGACAAGTGTTGAATACCGATGCAATCACAGGGACATCGTTTACAAAGTAATCAAGAATAGGGTATGTTGATCCTGGAATACACTTACTGTAGCACATATACTTCTGTAAATTAAATTTAACAGGTCTTTCCGCATAAATTAATAATGAATTTTTAGTACTTCTTGGCGCTTTTTTGGCGCTTTTTAAAACACTAGCGCCAAGCGCCAATGGCGCCACGTTGTCATAGCGCCAAGCGCCAAAAGCGCCATGGCGCTTTTTCAAACCCCAGCGCCAAGCGCCAATGGCGCCACAGCAAAAAAGCGCCAAGCGCCAAAAGCGCCATGGCGCTTTTTGCTTTGGCGCTAGCGCCAGGCGCCAGCGCCATGGCGCTTTTCCATCACTAGTCATGAGTATACAAATCTTATTTTGTGATATTATGTTCCATGTATTCAAATCGTATTTTCAAACGTAAAGATGATCAAGATTTGGCTACAAAGTCGATAAAATTTGAATTCTATATAATAAGATTTGGATACTCATGACACTTTACAGGGTTAAATGGGACTGGCACCTGTAAACTGAGAGTTTAGTGAACTCTTAAATCAACTTTGAATGTCATTTGAGTTTACTGGAATTAGGTGCTCATCAACTATAGTTGACAGAGAGTAAAAATGTATCTATCAAGTAAACTCAAAGTCTGATTACTAAGTTGTTAAAATTTCATTAGAAAACTAGTATGTGCAGTGAACTTGTGAATTATTGTATTTCCTCGAAATACCCCCGGGGGGTTTATTTTTTCAGAGTGAGAATTTTGAGGGGGGGTATTTCGAGGGGTGGTATTTCGAGGGGGGGGGGGTATTTCGAGGAAATACGATAGTGATGCTGAATTCATTTGGTCAAACATATTTCGTGGCCGGTGCTCCATGCTCATCATCAATTTTTTATTGTAACATTAACAATATTTAATTATAAAGACATCTATAAAAATAATAAAAAATTCTAAAATTCGAGTCACTTTTTTTCAGAACTCTCTCTAGCCAGCACGGACGACACGTGCAAAAATGGTAAAAAGGCAATTCAAATCGCCTACGACAAAGCACCAAATGATTTTAAAACCACTTTGATCGGAATTAAGTGTGCAGATAATTTCTGCCCTGCAAATTCTGTTTGTGAACAGAGACAACTTACTGCTGTGTGCTGCCCAAAGTGATCAATTTTGATTGTGAAAATCGACGCCATTACTTTTTAATTTTGTGAATTTTGTTATTTATTTGCGTTTTTACGTTTGTAGGTGTTTTGTAACAATTTAATAATGGTGTTTTAATGATGCATAAATAATGAATTTGAGGTATTAAAAGGCACACTGTGTTCATAATTTTCAGCAAAACATTTTCTGGCGTGCATACAAACGAGAAAGCACATGAATATGAAAACAATCTGAATTCAGAATCAAGAGACAATTTACCTAGGTGTTTTTCATTCCTTTCTTTCACAGTTCTTAATAAAAATTTCGGCCTTTCCTTTTCTTTTCAGGATTCTTTTTCAGCATTTACTCAGTACGCGTTTTTACGCGTACTTTGGAGTATGTAAACGTAAATACCCACTATCAACATTGCTACAGAGTCAACTTCGCACGCGTAAACACATACACAAACTCATAAAAGCATGGGCATTTCATTTCAAATCTTGCCAAATTGCAAAAAAAAATGACACAACAACATTCAGACAGGAAGGGAACTGACGGCAAACCCTCCGGAAAAAAAGTATTTAAATTTTTGTAGTGTTTTGTTCTATCACGACTTTTCACATTTTTTTTTCAAATTTCAAATTTTAGAATTTTGTTTTAGAATTTTCTGGTTGGTTACTTTTCAAATTTCTGATTCTTTTTAGGACTTTTCTATTTTTTTGCATCTTTCGAGTTCTTCCGGTTAAATTTCACGTTTTACAGTCTTCCGAGATGTTACCGCAGCTGTTTTGAACAGTATTTCTACATTTTTACGCATTTTCTGCCAAAAATAGTGAAAAATGTGAAAATTCGAAAATATTTTCGAATTATCGAATTTTTGTTTGCCATCGTTAGACAGGAAGGGAACTGAATAGCTCCAGACAATCAAGCGTTTCTGTCTTTGCGCAGATAAAAAGTGTTTTCACTTGGCTCCGACCCGGCACAATTAGCGATGATAAAAACACCAAAAAGTTTTGGCAAGTATATAAGTTTGAGGTTTAAAGTCTCGAAGAATGGATCCAGAAACTCATGTTTTTTTACTGATTAGCTAAGCATCATTAATTAGCATTGTAAGAAATGTAAATTATAGTATTGAAGAAATAGAAAATTCAAGGAAAATTATTTATTTGACACTTGTTTACAGGTAACAGGAAAACTGAGACAGACCAGACATTTAAAAAAGTTGTTTGCATTGCAATTAGGATAATTGATATGCATACAAAGACATTGACAAAACTGGTAAATATAGGAGAGATATGATGATATAATCCCCAATAACGTCAACAATGTTTAGATTACAAATCAGAGTGCCTATAATAAAATGAGGGCATTTGACTAATATCACACCTAGTGCCAAAAAGCTGAAGGAAAATGGCACCATGCAATGCACAAAAAAAATTCCACCCAAAAGACCCAAAGTTCCATACTCCAAAACTCTTTGAAAAGTCATGTAAAATGTAGAATGGCATGCAAATTTGTCAAATGCCATGTAAAGTGTCACACAAATTTGTCAAATGTCATGTGAAATGCAAAAGCTCTTTTTTATTTACACTGTGCATTTTGGTACATTTAATTTTACAAATTTGTATGACATTTTACACGGCCCTCTACTAGGGTGTCAAATCTCCATTTTCCATTTTCCAAAGGCAATTTTTTTCCACTTTCGGTTCCGTTTTCCGGCCGCTGATTTTTACTTCATTTTCCGTTCCGTTTTTCTGCCTCATTTTCCGTTTTCTGTCTAAATTTTCAGTTTTTCCGGCTTTTTTCCATTTTCTGGCTAGATTTTCTGTTTTCCCACCTTTGTTTTCATTTTCCGGCTCACTTTTCTGTTTTCCATCTCATATTCCATTTTTCCAGCTCAACTGTCTGTTTTCTGTTAAACATGCATGCAGGTTTTCAACTACCGTATTACCTCGAATTATCCCCCCCTTGAATTGACCCCCCCCCCCTCGAATTAACCCCCCCTCAAAATGGGCTGGGGAAATAATAACCCCCCCCCCTCGAAATACCCCCCCCTTCGGAATGATGTACGTCACGTACAGTATAAATACATCATGTATGCAATGTACATGATGTATATTACTGTTAATTTACATTGCAGCTACACAGACTAGTTTGTGTAGCTATCTACATTTTTATGTCCAAATATATCCTGTTTGGTTGGACACATTTATTACCTGTTTTGGGTATAAAAATCCTACTATTTACTACGGTCCTTACGAAAATTTCTGAGGAAATAATAAAACCCCCCCTCGAATAAACCCCCCCCCCCTCGAATTAACCCCCCCCTCAAATTTTGCTGGCGAAATAATAAACCCCCATGGGGGTATTTCGAGGTAATACGGTATGTTTATTTTTTTCCATTTTCCATAAAATTTCAGCAATTTTTTACCATTTCCAGCAAATTTTCAACAATTTTTTTCTGTTTTCCTTCAAAATTTCAGCAATTTTTTTTCCGTTTCCGTGCAAATTTCATTGTTCCGTTTCCGGTTTTCCGGCCGTGTTTTCCATTTTCCGGCAGCTGAAATTTTTTTACTGTTTCTGTTTTCCGGCAAGTGCCAATTTTTTTCCGTTTTACGGCCACTGAATTTTTGTTTTCCTTTTCCGCTTCCCGTAAAAAAAATTTTTTGACACCCTACCCTCTACTGACCCCTACATCTCCATGGAAATTTAGTGTCGTTTTTAGGCTCTCTGTATGATAAAAAGGAATGGCGCTGTAAATATGTCATTGGCACATTATGGCGCATTTACATAGTTGTTTGCACCAATAAATCCCCTGTGGATAAAGATTTAAAGCGGCTTTCCTACTTTCAGCTTAATACAGTGAAGTCAGTGTGCACTTTCTTAATTTATTTCTTGCCCTCCCCCGCCCCATTTAAAGTAATTATTTGAACCATGTACAAAAGTGAGTAAGTTCAAAAACAAATTGTGCTCAAACGTTCAAGGCATGTGTCGTTTGCAAGTATTTAATGTTTGCTCTATCCAAAAACTCCTCCATTCCATATTAATCAGGCAATTAGTATGGTAAAATTATTTGTCAACACTTTTCAGTAGTCAGTTGTTTATTCACCACACGCACACAACAATTTATTTGCAAGTCAATGCAAATATCATTACTTTAATTTTTTTTCCTTTGAGCAATTTTTTCTGATCATACTTCTTCAGGGTAGAACTATTTGTAAAAATGGAAATAGTTTTTCATCAAATATTTAACCACATTGTTGCATTGTAATGAACAACATCATATGAACTAATAAATTGACATGGCAGTCTGTGAATTTGCTACCAGTCAAAACCACATGAACAAACCATGGTAACCACTCCAAATCTATACCTAAAGTCGGCGGACATTTCACCCTACAAAATCGGAGAGTTAGAATTCGCTCGTGAATAGAGCGAACAACGAAACTTGTGTCCCACGCGGACGCTAGAAATTGAAAAAGAAAATCATTTTAAAATAAAAATGGACGTTTTGCCGCGTCCGTGCGTGCCACGCCCTAGTTATCAACATTTTCAGCGTTGCTCGTTGAAAGCGAAAGAATTTGACCGTTCAAACTATCGTTTTACTGTTCAAACTACCGTTTTTGTTTTTATTTTATTTGTTCATTCGTTGGCTCTGTTCCAACAGAAGAGAACTTGGCAGCTGGCCAAAATTTCGAAATCCGCTAAAAATGTGAATAACACAGGCTCACAATAGCTATATAACCATGTATATAACCAAAAATAGCGATTATGAATGTGGAAATTGGCAAAGCGAAGCAAATTTTAACGATTTTTAGCTAACTTTGAGTTATCACTCTCATTTGTATAATACGCAACTGGTAACTGGGATAAGGGCCAAGTTTTCATACGTGACCCGATCTATTCCAATGGTTAAAATGTTGCGTCACAATACCTAATGCCGTCATGCACTCTCCACTGGAGAGATTGACGCAAATGTTTGTAGGGCGATACGTCTGCCGACTTTATGTATACTGGTCAAAAATAGTTGGGATGCATAAATGCATCCAAATCCTATTTTTATTTAAAATATGTCATACACATAGAATTTGGGGATTATTATTTGACACTCTTGGATGGGGAACTATTTGAGGGGAACCACTCATGGTTACAAATCAATAATTTGTGGTAGGTACATGTTTTTTGCAACTGTCTACCAGCTACAATAACAAATCATTGCATAAAGAGAAGTGGTATAAATTTGGAAACGTGTATTTATCAACTTGACTTACATTTTTACAAGGGCCCCTAAATTTGCTCGATTGCTTTATTCAGCCACTACTGGGGGCAGTCCTGGACCCTGTAAAATGCTCTGTAAAATGTGAAAACTCATGCAAAGTGTCAAAAGTCATGTAAAATAATCTTGAAAATGGCAAATGTACGTTTAAAATTTTTCATGGCATTTCATGAAACTTATAAATGGTGGCTATTATTGCATTTTTCACGTTTTTCTCTCAAAATTTTCACTCTTAGAAAATAAACCCCCCGGGGGTTATTCGAGGAAATACGGTAAGTGTAATTTATGTATCAAATGACAATCACTCAAGCTTCCAGGGAGAGCTATAAATCAACATTAATAAACATCCATAAATCAACATTAATAAACATCCATAAATCAACATTAATAACAAAGTTCTGAGCACTCCATAATATTTGTCAAATGTTTTATGTTCCTTTCACCATTTTCATTTTTAAAGATAAAATTATGTATAAATACATGCAGAATTAATAAAATTACCCGCCAATGCTATGCCAATTAAACCAGCTTAGTTTCACTGCAATTATGAGAAACAAGAGAAACTCGCAATTTCCGTTCTTTTGATGAATGTTGTGTACTGTGCACATGGACAACGATGAAAAACACTGAAATTAAACACAAACTCATTGAGTTTCTGTGTTTTCTTTTTACACAGAAACACAGAAACTCACAAAGTTTGAAAAACTCAAATCTCAAATGAGTTTTTTCCAAGAACACAGAAAATACAGAAAAGTTTTTTTTAGTTTTTTTTATCAAATCGATTGAATGGACAAATCAATTACAGTTGTCTCCTATAAATACAGTGCACTTCCATACATTGAAGAATTTTGGACTATTGCATAAATTGTTGTTTGTTTGACATTTTGTTGATGCTGATGTTGTGGTCTGGATGTACTCATTGTGGACATTTTTGTGGACTTTTTTGACACTTGAATGAATATGCAGATGTCATGGGGGGTCAAAGTATGCGCAAAACCAATATGCGACAAGAAAAGTGCTGTTTTCACATTGAAACGCTGTAATAGATACTTTTTGAAGAGAAAAAACTGGAGTTTTTACAACAAAAAAACACAGAAATAAAAACTAGGTAAACTTTTTTTTAAATGAAAAAACTCAAAACACAGGTATCCATTTTAAAAAACACTCAAAACACAAAAAGTGTTGTTTTTTTTTCCTGGAGAACTCACCCATCGTTGTCTGTGCATGCTTCCATATGCCGATTTTTGTATTTTTTCTGACAATGCAGCACTTTTATCGAGCATCTTTTAGACGCAAATAAGTGCTCATTTGAAATTCATTGAAAACATTTTTATGTGAAATGAATTTTTAAACATCTTTCACAGAGAGCACAAAGCCCCCGTGAAGAAATGAGGTTATTGCGTGCGGTTAAAATTAGATTTTATGCGTGTCTGCCACATGGGTACCTATGTATTTCACTCGTTCTGTATCAGAGATTACAGTGAGTATTTACGTTTACTCTAAAATACCCATACAATTCTGTACAGCATGGAAAGAACACATTTTATTATGCTTTAAGCCGGAATTACAGCTCAGCAGCGTTTGACGTGAAATGATGACGTCGTAAAATTGATTGCA
This sequence comes from Sphaerolaimus hirsutus, assembly GCA_964036195.1. Lineage (NCBI taxonomy): Eukaryota > Metazoa > Nematoda > Chromadorea > Monhysterida > Sphaerolaimidae > Sphaerolaimus > Sphaerolaimus hirsutus. The sequence goes on along the minus strand of OZ038453.1, from coordinate 24,676,906 downwards.
TCAAAATAGACAAAGTACAGCATTGAAATTTCAGAATTAGATAGTTCTAGTAATTGTGTGTAATGTCTCAAAAAAGTTTAATCAAATAATCATTATTTAAGTAGTTATAAATTTAACATCAAAATTTTTTGGTGACGTAAAATGTTTGATGTGAAATGTTGACGTAGAATGTGTAAATTTTGACATAACATTTATAACTTATTAAATAATAATTATTTTCTTAATTTTTTAGGACATTACACACAATTACTAGAACTATGAAATTCTGAAATTTCAACGCTGTACCTATGTCTATTTTTATGTAATCAATTTTACGACGTCATCATTTCACGTCAAACGCCGCTGAGCTGTAATTCCGGCTTTACAGTTATGCTTCCATGACAAAAACAGTTTTATACAGTTTTACATGTGTACTGGGTAAAAAATAGAGTTTTATGCAAGTATTTTATTTGTTTTTGTAAAAACCAAAGTATTTACTGATATGCATACTTTTGAAAAATTTCTTTACTTTTAACAACTCTGTTCTGTATCAGTAACATAACTTAATCAAGAAATTGAATCTCAGCCATTTATCAGGCAAACTGCCTACACCCAAGTTTTGCACTGTGAAAGTTTCAATCTATTTTATCAATTTGAAGGTGTTATTCAAATGGACAGACACGCATGCATGCACTTTTTTAGACTTTGCACTTCAAGTTGATCAGTTCTTCAATCAAGCTCGAGCTAATGCAGCTTGGGTATGTTCCTGAATTCGTGGGAATTAGTTTAAGTCCTGGACATAATTAGAAATCAGGACAGGTCTAGATAAATCTTAATCATAATTTGTGTTCCAAAAATGAGTAATTTTTGGACAATATAATTGTATATACTTTCAACAATTCATTCTAAAATAATATGTAATCAAATCTCTCTTGAAAAACCAATGAAAAATTTAACTAAATATAAATCTTATGATTTACAGAGGGATTTTGATATTAATAAAATCTCAGTTGATCTTACAACAACAAAATATGATCAACTGTCTCTAAAAATCCTGGAGAGATATAAATATAAAACAATCATTTCTTATATTTTTTGATAATCTAAAACAGACAAACCAGAACAATAGCAAATATTGTGTTCAAAATCTTAAAATGCTTGATTGACTTCACAACCTGCCTACTTGTAAAATGCAAAAAAATCTATGATTTGAGATGAGAATCGAACCCACCCACCTGGAATTGGCTTTCCAGTGTACTAACCACTAAACTGTAAACTTGGAGCACTTAAAGATACATGGAAGTCATTTTGCACATCTAATGCGCCATTTTGTCATTATTCTCCATTCAATGGTCCCATTTTTTTAAAAATAAAATGCATTCATTGGTTACATTATGAGACAGTGCCTGTATTGTACACAAGTTGACAACATTTTCATAACTTGTATTTATCTATTTAAACAAGTCATCAGAGTACCTATATATAGCAAGCGAATGAATGCATAAATGCATAAATATACTGAAATTTTAAATACCGTATTACCTTCAATAGTAGGTATACCTTCAATTTATCCCGTCACTTCTTATGTACCTTCAATTAGGGTGAACCTTCTATAGTTTTCACCAGATTTTGCAAGCATCTAACCAACATTTTATTTCACAGAAAGAAATTGGAAATAAACAAAATGGAGAAACAGACCTAATACCAGTTGATACAGATTATTGGTGTCCTTCGAACCCATTTTCATCATTATCCGCCATGTTTGGCAACTGTTTTTACAATTTTATGCGTTCTGGCATGCAGCCAGCTGTGATTTTTATCGTAGGCATGCTTATTTATTCCATCATCATTAGTTCAAAAAGGCCAATTACTGTACCTTCAATTAGAGGTAACGATGGCAAAAAAAGATTCGAAAATTCAAAAACATTTTTGAATTTTCGAATTTTTTCGGAATTTTCGAATTTTTATTTCGCCCCTAGAAAAAACACTTAAAAATCGATTTATTTTTCAAAAAATTCGAAAATTCGAAAATTCAAAAATTCGAAAATAGTTTTCGAATTTTTCAGTCAATTCAAGGCAACAAAACGCACTCTTAAGTTCAACATGCTATATAAATCGACAATTGATACAGGGCGCGTATGAAAAAGCGAAACGAAACAAAAAAAACGTTGAAATGTCATCTGCGGTGGAAGAGGCGGACATCAACACATCCGTTTTTTGTACTGTATTTCCTGGAAATAACCCCCTCAAAATTTACACTATGAATTGATAAACCCCCCTCGAAACCCTCCCCCCCCCCTCCCCAATTTGGTGTATAGAGAACAGAATGTGGTTTGTGATCTTGGAAACACAGAACACATGCCAAAAACACTGACTGTGTTGTGTTACAACAGGTGTGTGTGTTAGTCTATATAGTCTTATAAATGGCAGTTTTTGTTTCATTTTTGACATCTGTGTTACTTACAAACAACAAGTTAGTACTGGGATTTTGGAAAATTTCTGGCAAAATAATAATCCCCGTCGAAATACCCACCCTCGTTTACCCCCCCCCCCCAAGTTTCCACTCTGAAAAAAAACCTGGGGGGGCAGCCAGCAGGGGGGTTAATTCAAGGAAATACAGTATTTGATACCAATTTTTTAAGCCGAATTTTTATTTGATGCCAATTTTTCAATTGTTCTTTTTATTGCCTTCGCTGTGTTGGTGAATAAAATGTGCCAATGTGTGAATTAAATAAAGAAGCAGCACACTGGTATGCAAAACTCCTTCCACCATCTCTAATGCTAAATTATGGTAAAAATAAGGTTATAAAAACTGAGCAGAACATGATGACAGTCCAAATTATGTGTTTTAAGCTTAAGATTCAATATTTTGCCAAAAAGATTCAAAAATTATTTGAAAAAATTCGAAAACTAACCAGAAAAATTCGAAAATTGCCAAAAAAGATTCGAAAATTCGAAATTCGAAAATTAAATTCAAAATTCGAAAATTATTTTGAAAAAAAATTCGAAAATTCGAAAATTCATTTCAGAAAAAAACACTTAAAAATTTAAATACTTTTTTTTCGACTGTTTGCCATCGTTAATTAGAGGGTACCTCTTATTAAAGGTATGCCTACGGTGGTATGTTATACGGTATCAATCAACTATGTATTTTTCCAAAATAGCTTCAGCATGCAACAACAATCATTTGACCCACACCGTATGCAAATACTGCGATAAACGTTGTGCATAGTGATGTAAAAGCGCCATGACGCTTTTGGCACTTGGCGCTAATTTTAACCGGCTCCAAGAACAAAATGCCATGGCGCTTCAGGCGCTTGGCGCCATTTTGCTCCGGCGCCATTGGCGCTTGGCGCTGGGGGTCGGAAAAGCGCCATGACGTTTTTGGCGCTTGGCGCCATAGTTCTGGCGCTTTTCACATCACTAGTAGTGCCTATTCGAACGCTACAAAGTAAATACCGCGTCATTAAAAAAACGAGTGGAATTTAGAATGGCCATTTTCGTTTGAATGTTCTGCTACATAATTCAGGCAGCTTCCAATGGTGTTTGTTTTTGTGCTGTATGGCTTTCAGGAATTGTTTGTTAAACTAGAGTTCAAACGAGATCATGACTATGATTACATTCAACATTACAGAGAGAGACTGACACCAATAGAGACATTTTTCGCTTTGACACTGAGACTTAAATCTTTTTTTTTCAAATGGTCACCACACCAAGATTGATATCAGGCATTGAGTAAGGCTGCATAAAATAGCACAAATACACAACAACACTGACACAGCCAAAAATGGGGGGTTGATGCGTTGTGAAGCGTCCTGAGGTGTCTTCACGGCAACACTTCCCGACGCTTCACGAAGCTGGTCGGCGCTTCCCGGCGCTTCACGAAGTTGAATGTGATGACACTTCACATCACAGACGTGCGTCAACGATGCTGCACAATGTTTGCGAAGTGTTTTCACTGCGTCAGCATCGGGAAGTGCGCTTCACGAAATTTTAGCCATCGTGAAGCTAGGTGAAGTGTGTGGATAACACTTCACCAAATATCTTGTGAAGCGTGTTGAAGCGTGTGGAAGTGTCTTCACAGAGGCCGCCTCACGACGCATCACACCCCCATTTTTTGCTGTGTGAATAACAAAAAGTGATTTCATGTGGATTATTAGTTCATCTATGAAATTTGAAGTTTGTCCTGATGCTAGTTCTGCAAGTGGAAAAGTAAAAAAGCCTTTTTAGAAGTGAAGAGTGAAATGAAAAGTGAGAAGTAAAAGGTTAAAAGTGGACTGAAGTTTTTCTCTTTATTTCACTTCTCAGCTTATGACTTTTTCCCCAATTTCATTTCTCACTTCTTATTTTACTTCGGTGTTCACTTTTTACTTGCCAGTTGACTCCTCACTTTTCATTTCACTTTCCATTTCACATATCATTTCACTTCTCACTACTCAAATGGTTTCTTACTCCTCCACTTGTGGTACTGGCCCCTGGGCAGTGAGGCTTATCAAATCATGATTGATCGATACATTTTTAACATATCAAGCATTTAATTTATATTAAAAATTTGTTTAATAATGCAATTATTGGCATCACAGGAGAACCATATACCGTATATCCTCGAATAAGTCCCCCCTTGAATAACTACCCCCCCCCCCTTGAATAACTCCCCACCGTTAAATAACTCCCCCCTCAAAAACTCTGACAAAAAAATAACTCCCCGGGGGACTTATTCGAGGATATACGGTAATCCGTGCTTATAACTGCATTTTAAACATGCTAAAAATAAATATGTCATTACATATGTTTCACTTTAATTTCTTGTCCTTATGGACTAAAAGGGTGCCAGCTTTTAAGGGACACCTTACTGGACACAATATCTTTATCATATCACCATGGGTGAAAGGATGTATCCATCATTAATTCATTTCAAAGGTAGTTACTTCAGGAAAGTGGTGTGCCTTTTCATGTGGTTAAGTATTTATGCACTTTTAGTCTGGCATTTATGTGAGGTCTTTTCATTTTGACTTATTTTATAACTCCACCCAACTGTTCTGATTAGAATGATGCAGAGTTTAACAAAAAATTTTTTAAAGATTTAAAAAGATTTTATTTGAAAAATGAGGCATTGACTTCTAAAAATGGATAAGTACAAAAAGTGCGTTTTTCATTTCATTTTTACTTCATACGCCTCAGAAGTCACATTTCTAAGGGTAATTTCTCAGTGTTTTTCCCATAAAACAATCACCGCAAGAGTGATTTTTCTGTTGAAGGTGGCATCTTTCATCTTTTTATTTCGTTCCAAATTCTAAATGATTTTAGTTCTGTGAGTGCAACGCAATTCCCACGCTTTAAACACTTTTTTCTGTAAGTTAAGCTACGGTATTTCCTCGAAATACACCCCCCTCGAAATACCCCCCGTCTCGAAATACCCCCCTCAAAATGGACACTATGGAATAATTACCAACCCCTCGAAATACCCCCCTCGTTAACCCCCCTCAAAATTCTCACTCTGAAAAAATCACCCCCGGGGGGTATTTCGAGGAAATACGGTATTGAGAGCAGAATTTTCCCATCGTCTAAGTGAACATTTAATAGTTTTCACGAAAACAGTTTTATTTGGGAGGGGATCGTGAATTTACTGCGTGGGATGATGATTCAAGCAAATGACATACCAAATTATTTATTTTCAGCTATTTATATAAATTTAGATAAAATAATTATATCTCACTAGCTATTTACTGTTTGGATGTCACATAACCTCTCAGTACGAGTCATAAAATCGCCCGTTAGAATTCCTTTTTTGCCTACACACAAATTTTGCCCACTACAGGGGATTTTTATTTCGCCAGCAAATTTTGAGGGGTTTTATTTAAGGGGCGTGTTTTTTGAGGGGTGTCTATAATTTCGCCACATATTTTAATTGCGCTTACTTTACTTAGCGAAAACTTTTAAAAAATTATACGCATACACCTTATTTCCTCGAAATACCCCCCTCGTAATACACCCACCCTCGAAATACCCCCAGGTCTGAGCGAGTTTGTAAAAATTACACCCCCCTCGAATTACCCCCACCTGAAATGAGTGTACTGAAAATGTAATTGCCAAAAAGTGCTGTTTGATATCTGTGCAATGCAGAACACACGTTTAAAACAATGACTGAGTTACATTAGAACAGGGTTTATACCATCTACCTACCGTATTTCCTCGAAATACCCCCAGGGGGTTTATTCTTTCAGAGTGAGAATTTTGAGAGAAAAACGTGAAAAATGCAACAATAACCACCATTTATAAGTTGTTACAGCCTTATATAAGGATGTAGATGGTATAAACAATGTTCTAACTTAACACAGTAAGTGTTTTGAACGTCTGTTATGCATTTCCCGGACCAAAAATTCATAGTGCCCAATTTGAGGGGGGGGGGGGTATTTCGAGGAGGGGGGGTATTTCGAGGAAAAACGGTACATAAATACATATAAGTTTACAGACACTGAAACATGTCGGTTATTGTTGCATTTTTCTGAGTGTGCACACGTTACCAAACAACGAATAAGTACTGGTAGTCCAAAAAATTCTGGTGAAATAACAAACCCTCTCGAAATACCCTCTCCCTCGGTTAACCCCTTCAAAATTTTCAATCTGAAAAAGTTAACCCCCTGGGGGGTATTTCGAGGAAATACGGTACTCATGAACCACAATATCTAAATCTGGCAAAATATCTAAAGTGCTAAATTTGCCCAGATCACTCAGACACGGGGGTGTTTCTAGGGGGGGGGGGTAATTCAAGGGGGGGGGGGGTATTTCGAGGAAATACAGTAGCAATGAGTGACTCAAGTATGAAACAAATCATGAGGGATTTGAGTCTTCCAGCTATTCCAGTTGGGATGATTACAACTGCATGCATTTATTGTACCAATGCACATGCATATAAAGAACAGTTTGATAGATGTTAAGACTCGCTTCGCCTAAGGACCAAACCTCCCTTGTTACAAAAAATTTTTTTGCGTTTTTTTTCATGGATTTGGAATCTCCATAACTAGAAACTTAAAATTTCCTTCCATGCATATATCCGGAAATGTCATCTTCCTACTGAAAAAATTGATCAAAGTCAAAAGTCACCATTTTTCAGGCTGTTTTTTGGAAATTCATAACTTTTGTTTGACTTTATCTATCAATATAATATTTTGTATTTTTATTAAAGAAAGTTGTGGAGATTAATTGGCCCATACAAACTAGTTTCATCAAATGTTTTTTTCTCACTGAAAATGATGGCTGAAATTTTGAAAATGGCATCAAATTTTCATTTTTTAATTGAGAGCTTAGCTTTTTTTTGCAAAAACTGTGCCCAATTGCATAGTTTATTTTACAAAAATAAAATAGAAAAAGTAGGTCTGCCAATTTTTGCCACAGCAGTTTGAAACAGCCCGACACCCATCTCACCACCGCAGACAAGCCCACTCTGAAGACTCAGATGAAGTTGTATAAAAAAAGTTTCCATCATAAACTTGGTTATTTTTCCATGTTCTTTCATTTGTATATCTCCATTTTTTATTAAACATACTTTGGATAGGTGCTGTCATACAAAAATGCACTTTTCACAAAAAAAATTGTGACCCCCATTTTTATGGTGGATTTGGAATCTTCATACATAGAAACTAAAAATTTCCTTCCATACATATATCTGGAAATGCCATCTTCCACTAAAAAAATTGATCAAAGTCAAAAATCATTTTTTTTCTGGATGTTTCTTAGGAAATTCAAAACTTTAGCTTGACATCATCTATCAATGTGATATTTTGGATTTTTACTAAGATAGTTTTGGAGATTAATTGGCCCATACAAACAAACTTCATCAGACTTTTTTTTCTCACCTAAAATCATGGCTGAAAATTTGTAAATGGCGCCAAATTTTTTGTTCTGAATTGAGAGCTTAGCTTTTTTCACAAAAACTGTGCTCAATTGCATAGTTTATGTTAAAAAAATAAAATCCAAAAACTAGGTCTGCACTTTTTTACCACAGCAGTTTGAAATGATCAACAACGCAGATGTCACGATCACAGACAATCCCACTCTGAAGAATCAGATTAAGTTTTATGAAAAAAGTTTCCATTATATTCTTAGGTTATTTTATCATGCTCTTTCATTTGTATGTCTCCATTTTTTATTAAACACACTTTGAAAGGGTGCTGTCATACAAAAGTGTACTTTTTTAGCAAATATCACAAGTGTGATCATGTAAAGTCCAAAAAAAATTCCTTTTTACCATTAGCTAACTGTTCTGACAGTAGCTTTTAGCTGGCCATTTGGTTATTTTATGTTTCTGTTTGCAATCTAACTGCTATGAACTAGGGTTGGGACATGATATTCACATGTGATCATGCTTGTGATATTTATTTTTTTATGCAAGTGCAATTTAGCAGAAACATAAAATAACCAAATGGCCAGCTAAAAGCTACTGTCAGAACAGTTAGCTACTAGTACAAATGAATAATTTTTGGATTTTACATGACCACACTTGTGATATGTGCTTAAAAGTACACTTTTGTATGCCAGCACCCTTTCAAAGTGTGTTTAAAAAAAATGGAGACATACAAATGTAAGAGCATGATAAAATAACCTAAGAATATAATGGAAACTTTTTTCATAAAACTTCATCTGAGTCTTCAGAGTGGGATTGTCTGTGATCGTGACATCTGCGTTGTTGATCATTTCAAACTGCTGTGGTAAAAAAGTGCAGACCTACTTTTTGGATTTTATTTTTTTATCATAAACTATGCAATCGAGCACAGTTTTGGTGAAAAAAGCTAACCTCTCAATTCAGAACAAAAAACTTGGTGCCATTTTCAAAATTTCAGCCACAATTTTCAGTGAGAAAAAAAATCTGATGACGTTTGTTTGTATGGGCCAATTAATCTCCAAAACTATATTAATAAAAATCCAAAATATCAAATTGATAGATGATGTCAAGCAAAAGTTTTGAATTTCCAAAGAAACATCTGGAAAAAAGATGATTTTTGACTTCAATCAATTTTTTTTGTAGGAAGATGGCATTTCCAGATATATGTATGGAAAGAAATTCTTAGTTTCTATGTACAAAGATTCCAAATGCACCATAAAAATGGGGCTCAGAATTTTTTATGTGAAAAGTGAATTTTTGTATGGAAGCACCCTTCCAAATTATGTTTAATAAAAAATGGAGATATACAAATGAAAGAACATGTAAAAATAACCTAAGTTTATGATGAAAACTTTTTTCATACAACTTCATCTGAGTCTTCAGAGTGGGCTTGTCTGTGGTGGTGAGACGGGTGTCGGGCTGTTTCATACTGCTGTGGCAAAAATTGGCAGACCTACTTTTTCTATATTATTTTTGTAAAATAAACTATGCAATTGGGCACAGTTTTTGCAAAAAAAAGCTAAGCTCTCAATTACAAACTGAAAATTTGATGCCATTTTCAAAATTTCAGCCATCATTTTCATTGAGAAAAAAACATTTGATGAAACTAGTTTGTATGGGCCAATTAATCTCCACAACTTTCTTAATAAAAATACAAAATATTATATTGATAGATAAAGTCAAACAAAAGTTATGAATTTCCAAAAAACAGCCTGAAAAATGGTGACTTTTGACTTTGATCAATTTTTTCAGTAGGAAGATGACATTTCCGGATATATGCATGGAAGGAAATTTTGAGTTTCTAGTTATGGAGATTCCAAATCCATGAAAAAAAACGCAAAAAAATTTTTTGTAACAGGAACAAAATAGGCATGTTTGGTTCTTAGGCGAAGCGAGTCTTAATGGGCACCGAGACAATAAGTAGTAAAGTATTCACCTGCGACAAACGCTAATGTACGGAAAGTCTGCTGCATGGTGACTTGCGTCATCGGCGACAAATTGAAATGTGTGTAGTGCGACATTACGATCCCACAGAACAATATGGCCATGATTCCTGCAAGTATATCGTTGAGAGAGAACAACAGAGCAGAATCGTTGCAATCAAAACAACTTACCGGATAAGTGCAACCCTTCTGCTAGTCCATATGGCAGATATGCAAAAACCAAAAGTATCGCAAACTCCAGCGAGGGTGTGTTGCGCAGATCGACGTGCTTCAACAGCTACGACAACGATCACCGCGTATAATAAACAATAAGAGGATGATGTAAATACTTGCTTCAAACAGACCAGAGCAGAAAGGACGGCAGCGGCGGCGCCGAGCAGAGACGAAGCGACAAAAACGGCCGCAAATCGAGCGAGACCCGTCCACGCAGCCCCCGTCCACGACAAGCCCTCCATTGACGGCGAGTTCAGCTCAAGCACAGTTCTGCGTAGGGTTTGCGGTACGCGGTACGGTATGGTAAATCTTACAAAACTGCGGTACGGTATGATAAATTCTGCCACCCTAGTTCTGCGGTATGAATGCTCTTTCAAACCACTGTAAATACATACTACGGGTATCGTATAGATGTTGTATAGAAAGAGCGCCATGCGGACATCGCAATAACACTGTATTTCATCGAATACCGTATGTCGAGTCGAGTACATAACATTATGTTATCAAATATCGACAATTTGGAAAATATCGGCTAGAAAAATATAGTCAAACAGCCCAATAGAATCCGGCAGGTCGCAGATAGCAAGATGTCGACTCACGTGGTGAGCACAATGGCAACTGCATCGTTGAGCATCGACTCTCCAAACACCAACATGTAGAGCACGGGGTCCACGTCGAGCGCCTGGAAGATGGCCAGCGTGGCCACCGGGTCAACGGCGCTGATCAACGCGCCGAACGCGAACGCGTGCACGCCCGGCAGCGAGTAGATCAGGTCCGCCTCGCCCAGGGGGCAGTCCCAGACCCTGCAAAATGCCATGTAAAATGTCAAATGTCATGCAAGTGTCAAAAGTCATGCAAAATGCCTACCGGGCATTTTACATGACTTTTGACACTTTGCATGACATATGACATTTTACCGGGCACTTTACAGGGTATGGGACGGGCACCAGGATGTAGATGCCCCCGCCCACGATTATAGCGGAGATGGCCGTGCCGAGGATGGCGAATGTGAGGATCGAGCCGATGTTCGCGTAGAAGTTGCCCTGGGTGAATTTATGACCGTCGTCTTAAATTGAAACCACCATAGATTGTCAAGATTCGAAATCAGAAAACCGATCTAACCTTGTGCAGATTGTATCCACTCTCGAATATTATTGGTGGCAATAGTATTAGGAAGAATGCATTGGCGGAAAACGCTTCAGCTTCCTGCAAAATTATTGGATGTATTAGTTCACAAACTTTGTGAAATTTGGGACATTTTATCATTTGCCAGTTGCATATTATATCTGGTAAAATTTTGACAAAAACAACCCAGAAAGAAAAATCTGCAGTAGGCAAAAATCCTTTTAATTGAAGAAAACTACAATGTGAAAACGTGTAGAGTCACAAAAATACATAAAACTCCTTTCCAAGCAGTCCATTTCTGTTTAGTAGAGCTTTTCTACGTGTTTCCTTCATTTCGTCATTTCTCTGCCTAAACACATGACTAGTTCAACAGTGGATATACTGTGAATGGTTGGACAGATTGAGAAAAATTTTTTTTAACGAGTTTTCAATTTTTAAGACACAAACCACAATTTTTTCAGCTATCTATAACATCCAGAGCCCAGCTTTCCTAAACAGAAATTCAGAAACTCAAATGTAACAAACCCCTGAACATGCATAATAATTTGATTTGAATTTGATTCACTTCGAAAATTGAAAAAAACACAAACCAGCAATTTCTGACTGTAGTTGCTATAGCTGACTATTGCGCCGATAACTGCGCCTGCGAGAAAAACTCTGGTTATATTGCGGGATCGTAAAATTGAAAACTAAAAAAACATCTAAAAAATACCCAGGAAGACGATTGCGAGGCTCTCGGGGATGAAATGAAGATGGTTGACAATGATGAAATGCACGAGCAGGATGCACAGCACGATGACGAACAGAATGAAGAATATAGCCTGCAAAAAAGGCGTATTTGCTTTGATTTCAGTAATCAGTATCTATAAATTGAGTGGTGACAAATCTAGCGCCAGCGCCTAGTTCCCAATAAGTGCTTGCTTACAAAAGGTCAAAAATGAACTAATTAGTAACTCGTCAATATGTTCACTGCCAATTATATACAATGCGTTCACTGTTCATGATTTGATTGCTTCCGATTGTGGGTGCATGTGATTCAGTTGAGTAATTGCAATTATTGCACTTTAGTCCACTTAGAGCATCCCTATGACATGGCACCTTCTCAAGCTGAAAATAGCACTGCCCACTATTCCAAACACAAATAGCGTTTGCAGTGTTCAAACAGAACCACATTCCCGGTTCCGTTGAAACCCTATTCTGGTGCCACTTCCATGCCCTCAAAAATGTCAAAAGTCATGTCAAATCCCGATAAAATGTCACAGGTCCAACAATAAAAATTGACATTTTCCAGGCTCTCTTAGTAGACTCTAAACCGACAAAACCCGAGCCACGACAAAACCCCTCAACCGACAATGGAACTCTTGTGCTCGACCTCCTGCGCGTCAGCTGCGGGCAGCACGGGCGGCGGGTGCGTCGTCGACGAGACGGACCCATTGTGCGTCCC
>OZ038453.1:24436827-24664120 GCA_964036195.1 Sphaerolaimus hirsutus | reverse complement strand
GCCCACTGACAATCTGATAGATTGACAAATCCTTAATAATTCCTATTAATCAACTACCGTATTACCTCGAATTATCCCCCCCCTTGAATTGACCCCCCTCGAATTAACCCCCCCCCCTCAAAATGGGCTGGGGAAATAATAACCACCCCCCCTCGAATTAACCCCCCCCCCTCAAAATGGGCTGGGGAAATAATAACCACCCCCCCCTCGAAATACCCCCCAATACAGTGTAAACAGCATGTACACAACAAATACCACAGTGTGTGAACTGTATTATGCAGAACACACGTTAACACCATGACTGAGTGATGTTAGGGAAGGGTTTATGTGTATATACAGTAGTATATGCCTATAAACACTCATACGCCTCTGACAAGGTTGTATTTGAGTACGGGGAATTCTGAAAAATTTCTGGCGAAATAATAGACCCCCCTCGAATTAACTCCCCCTCAAAATTTGCTGGCGAAATAATAAACCCCCATATGGGGTATTTCAGGTAATACGGTATATGTCACGCGTTATTGAAATGAATGCTTTATTTATAGCATGCACTGAGCGATGGAAAAATTGTGAACGCTGCCATTTTCTGGACGGCTAAAAATTGCGAAAATTGCTAGATATGTTCTCGCCATCCATTTTTCTTTATTTTTGTGTTTTGGCACACTCCCAACATAATTTTTACCTGCCGTCATTATGTAGGTGCCGTTCTATTCTTTTTGTGAGTGCAAAGTGCCAAAACCTGCCTTTCTATAGGAGGTGCCGTTAAATTGGAGGTATCGCGTTCTATTGGAAGAAATATGGTATTTCGAGAGGGTGTATTACCGTATGTGCTTGAAAAATCTCCCTGGGGGATTATTATCTCCTCACACTTTTTGAGGGGGGGGGACTATTCGAGGGGGAAATTATTCGAGGGGGGATTTTTTTTTCCTCACTCGTCTTACAGGGGGAGATTATTCGAGGGGGGAATTATTCAAGGGGGGAACTATTCAAGCATATACGGTATTTCCCCAGGTCACTCAGGTCTGGGGGTATGTGGAGCAAGGATTACTACCACATATTAATCCTCAAAACCCGCGACGGCAGGTTGTCACGTACATGTCTGATTGCGTAGATTGCAAATTGCGTTTTTTTTGCATTTGACAATATTTTCAGACGTCTTTAAGCCGGACTTAACAAGTATCAAAGTATTAGAGAAAAAGTTGCGGATCTAAAATACAAAACAAGTGGTGCACTGATTGAAACCTGAAGAGCGTTTTTAACTAAAGTTTTGAAAGTTTCTGCAAATGTTTAGGGTTTATTATAGGTTACCGTAATTCCTGGAATATTCCCCCTCGAATTAACAACCCCCCTCGAAATACCCCCAGGCAGGGTTGGCAAAATCTCAGGGAAAAAAATAGAATTAAAATAAAATCGAAAATTGAAGAAAAAATAAAAATAAAATGGAAAATTGAAGAATAAAATACAAATAAAATACAATTTTTATACAATTTTACTACAATTTTAGTAAAAATAATTTTACTCAAACCAACCCTGCCCCCAGATCCGAGCGACCTGAGTAGTGATGGAATGGCGCCATTGGCGCTTGGCGCCCTTTTTCTGTGGCGCCCTTGGCGCCTGGCGCCCACATTCTGAAAGGCGCCATGGCGCCCTTGGCGCTTGGCGCCCTTTTTCCGTGGCGCCCTTGGCGCCTGGCGCCCTGCTTTTAAAGGGCGCCAAAAAGGCGCCAGCAGGGTTTCAAGGTGAGTGCTGTATAAATGGTAAAAAAGATGAAAAACGCATTCATGGATGATCTGAATTCGCCAGAAAAATGGACAAAGTGGTGTGAGTGGGTATAAATCTTTTGTGCAACGGTTCATCAGATGTGTCTGCAGATCAGAAGACGAGAATGATGGAACGTTGAACTTGTAAAATCATAAATCAACGGATTCAAATCGTTGCAATTCCGTTTTTTTTGTCCATTTCGAGGAAATATGATTGGAAAAGTCAATTTGAAGTGAATGGATTGTTGTCAAATGACAATATCCATTGTGTTTGAATTGTCATATGAATTTTACTAAAATTTTTTTGTTGCTAGTGTTGCCTGTGTTCATTACACCCTGGAGAATGCAAATTACCTAGTGAATGCATGTACTAGGGTGATGTAGAAACACTTTTAGCACACGCAGGGTGTTGTATGCCCTTATTTATCCTGGCGCCCTTGGCGCCTGGCGCCCTATTTTTCAAATGGCGCCATGGCGCCCTTGGCGCTTGGCGCCCTCTTTCCGTGGCGCCCTTGGCGCCTGGCGCCCGCTTTCGGAATGGCGCCATGGCGCCCTTGGCGCCTGGCGCCCTTTTTCTGTGGCGCCCTTGGCGCTTGGCGCCCACTTTCTGAATGGCGCCATGGCGCCATTGGCGCCTGGCGCCCTTTTTTCTGGCGCTTTTCCATCACTAGACCTGAGGAAAAAATAACCCACCTCGAATGTCCAAATATGTCCAAATAGGTGTGTCCAGTTTGGTCTAATTTATTACCAGTTTTGGGGTATGTTTTGGCCTATTCTTTACCACGTCCCTTGACACAATTGTCTGACGAAATAATAATAAAACCTTGAAAGAACCCCCCCTCGAATTACCCCCCCCCTCCCCCTCAAAAGAGGAAATACGGTAAGATGGCACCTCACCTCAGAGGAACATGTTCAGCTTGCATGGCATGTGCTATAATTTCATTAAAAACCTATCACAATGCATGATATTTTTAGACGCAGCAGCTGGGTGTATAAAGCAATCAATCAAATTCAACACAATTGAGTAGATGCATAGAATTGACAATTTACAGGGCATTTTACACTTTGCATGATATTTGACATTTTACAGGGTTTTTTACATGACTTTGTACTTGTACTACATACTATTTTGTATATCCTATAACTGTAAAGCAGAAAAATAATTATCAAAAATTCCCCAAACAGTTCTCTGGTGTACACTACCATGCAGAATAGTTGAGACTTTTTGCGCTGGGTGATTTATGTTGCCATAATTTTGAATTGGTTGATATGCAAAAGATTTGGATACTATACATGGGTACCCTAGGGGGTTGACTATACATGCCCAGGATGACTGCCCCTCAAGTTCAAATCTGCGTATATTCCTAGTGTACAAACATATTAACTCAATCTGTTCATCTTTCAGAATAGTTGAGAATTTTCTTGTTTTGGGCAGTAGCCACCCAGTATCTCACTTTAAAGTCTATATCCAATTCCTATGTTTATTTTTTAACAAAATTTTTACCATGGGAACTGCTTGCCTGCATTGCTGAGCTCTGTGCGCAGCAAGAAACATTCTAAGCATGAACAGCATATGGCAATGCATATATGGAAATGTGGCATTTAGTTATTTTTGCTGCAGTTTCACATCCATTGCCAGCAACTCAGAAATGGGGGTAGGCATAATACTGAGTGGGGCTATTTGGTGTGTAAATTTGAGGTTATGGCTTTGCTCTATTAGGTAGAAAAGTTGGCCCTGTGAACTGTGAATGAGTAAGGTGCAATTATTTTGTATGGAATGAAGATGAAGTTTATAAGTGCTATAACTTTTGATTGGAAAGAGATATTGAAAAAACGTTTTTGTCATATTAATTCTCTCTGTCTAAATACTGTTATAGACTGTTCAATAAAAAAATTTTGATGCTGCAAACCCCAGTAAAATAAGCATAAAATATTTAGACACCATTGAAAACTTTGAAGTGCCATAACTTTTGATTGGAAAGAGATATTGAACGCATTTTTGTTTTAAATGAATCCTCGTTGTCTAAAGTATATGATAGCATGTTCAAAAAAATTATTATTTCATGTTCAAAAACTGGGTCAAATTGACAGAGGTAGGTTAGACATCACTAAACCGACCACAAAAATAGAATTTGCATGTTGTCCTAATCATTTTAAGTGTTGAATGATTCAAATCAGCCCAGAAATGGTCGAGTTATTAAGCTTCAAACACACTCATCCAGATTGCCCATTTTTTGTATATTTATTGACCATCCTTTATAGACCCCCCTTATCTCGGGCCTGGGGGATTATTTGAGCAAACAAAAATTTTCCGTAGTATCCCCAGCATCAAACCCCAACATACTCAAACAGCATCAAAAGTGGGCAAGGGACAAGAAATTGGGAAGCAAAAAAAGTGCGGTGGACTCCCAGCTTACTGTTTCTCTATGTGTGAAAAGTCTCAACTATTCTGCACGGTAGTGTACTCTGCGACCGCATGCTAAGCATTTTTCTGAAAGAAAATTCCATCATGACGTCATCGTTAATAAAATCAAATAGTTTTAAAAAAGTTCCAGGAAAACACGAGTCGCTTGTATGCGACTGTACATTTTATTTTTTCGTTTTTTTTTGTGAAAGTGCATACATAAGTATCCTGCTCGCAAATCATCGACCTAAACATAAGTAATTTTGGACACATACTTCTCGGTCCACCGAGTCTAGCAATTTATGCAAGTAAAATTTCAGTGGGGTTTCCGTGTGCAGCTAATCACATGTATTTATTGGCCATTTGTGCAGTCGCAAAGGAAAAATGCTAGGATACTTTTTGTCATATTTTACCTCCAGTTACATTTTATGTCAGTTAAAATTTTGCATCACGATAAACGTAATTCGGGCTGCTTTTATATGCTGTGTATACTTTTGTTTTTCATTCGTTATTTCTGCGTGTAACGTGCCAAAAAATGTAAATATCAGGTGTTTTAAGAAAAAAACAATTACTTTTCAGGATTTAAATCCATCCATATTACGTATTGCAAAATTAATTACCGTAATGTAGGTAATTGCAGTCGATGTTTTGCTTGAAATCCACAATCAAATGTTATAAATAAATACAATGATACCCCACGCAGATAAAAATACACACAAAAATATACCTATTCCCTAATCACAAACTACCATTAACAGAGGGAAGATACATACTCCCCGAAAAACAATTCACGAATAACATACAAAATGGGTCAAAACACATCCACCAGTCCGAATACCATCCAAGCGCAATCTACATCCAGTAATCGTTTGCGGCGAAAAGCGACCGCGCAGCATATTAACGTAAACGGTATGGCAGAACAACAAAAAGTGAGCACCCCGAATATGAGCAAGGAACACAGGTGGCAGTCCCAAGCCCTGTAAAGTGTAAAGTAAAGTGTCAATTGTCATGTAAAATGTAAACTTAAGTGCCAATTGTCATGGAAATGTAAAGCAAAGTGTCAATTGTCATGGAAATTTAAGTAATATGATCTTCTCTTTTACCCTTGATTGGCACTTGACATGACATTTGACACTTGACTTGACACTTTACAGGGCTTGGGACTGCCCCAGATCTTCGAACGCTTCGAATTCGGGTGCCCCTGGAGGCAGGCATTGCAATACACCGACCAATCTGAGGAGGTGTTAGTTACTTTTTGCTTGATTTTTTAAAAAATTTTATAAAATAAGTGCAAAGTATACTCCGGTTACTTTACACCCTGCACGCGTGGTTCCCGCTGGAAGTGTGCCAACGATGGTTAACGCGTCCGAGTTTCATAAAAAGATGACAAAATTGATTGTTGTTATAATGTTATTCATTAACATATTCACATCGATGAATTTTTATCATATTTTTATGGAAATCACATGATTTAATAATCATTGGCACGCTTCCAACACAAGACATAAATCAGTGCGAGGGCAGAGTATCACGTACGCCGAGTATACCATATTTCTCCGTGTAAACCGCCCTCCCGTGCACAAAACCCGATGGCCCTGTGCCATTATGCATGTAAACCCATCACGCATGTAGAACCGGCACACATTTACCCTATTTATACCCGGCATGCTGAAAGTATGCAATAAAACACATGACCTAGTGATTTTAAAGGTGAAAATCTATAGAGTCTGAAAATTAGTGACTTTGGGTGAAATTAGGGTACAATTGCTCAAAAGTGCTCCAGATATATAGCTCAAAAGTGCTCCAAGAGCTAGATAGGTGATTTGCAGGGGAGGGCTGTTCAGGGGAAAGAAACCAAAAAAAATTACCACGTATAGATAGATAGCTGGGTGGTTTGGGGAGGGTTACCCACCCCCCTCTCTTACCCCTGTGGAATGTGTCTATAATGGGTCTACATGCATAATGGGTTTACATGCGTAATAGGCCTGACCCAACCCGATGCGTTACACAGCTTTATAGAAATACTTCACCATCTACATATTTACACTTTGAAAAAGTACCATACTTTTAACAGCTCTGCTCTATACTACAAACAAACCTATCTAGTCCCAATTTCAGCTGATGCCGGGCCAGGGACACAACAATTCCGCAGACAAACATCAAATATATCATGTGGAGGTGCGTTAAACTTCAAATCTTAACCTAGGTTTAAACGGATCGCCGGAATATACAGTATTTCCTCGAAATACCCCCAGGGGGTTTACTATTTCGCCAGTAAATTTTGAGGGGGTTAAATCGAGGGCGACTTATTCGAGGGGGTATTCTTTTCCTCAGCTCGCTCAGACCCGGGGGTATTTCGAGGTGGGGGTCAACTCAAGGGGGAGGGGGTAATTCGAGGGTAGCAGCGTGTTAAAAATTCAAATTCTCACTTTTCCACCCCCCATCTCCCAGGCTTCTCAGGCGGGGAAACCCCCTCCAGCGCTCGTAAAATCGTACCCCCTTCAAGGGTGACCCCCAAACAAGCGCAATTGTGTCAAAGGTCTTGGCGTTGTATTTTGAAAAACGACTCCTGCATCGGGACGACGATTTTTCAGCGCATTTTTGATTTGAGCCCCGAAATAAAGTTTGTTGGGAGGAATTTTTGGTGATTTTTTTTGGTTTTGGTACGATTTTGGGTGCTATTTTTTTACTTTTTCAGTAGCCCGTTTTTACCCCCGCAATTCCTTTCAGACCACAGTTGTGAAAATGTAGGTACATTTACTCGAACAATACGCGTACGCGAGTACGCAGTAAATACATTTACATATCTTTAAATATGTAATCTACTCACGTTTACGTGTACATTTTAAAAGTACACGTGTACCTACAGAGAAAATGTATTCTTTGTTGCTAAAATCACAATTTTTGTTGCTTAAAAAGAAAATTTTGATGAAATCACATCATTTTTCAAAAAATACAATTAGTCTTCCAGTGTAAAACTCACTCTCACATGTGAGTAGAAGCTAGAAGTACAAAAGTAGAAGCTTTTATGTTTTCCAGGGGAAAAGTACTCGCTTTTTAATTTTCCTGGGAAAAAAGTATTTTACTCACATTTACGCATGAGTACGTATAAAAAAAGTATTTTACATTTTCTATACTTTGTGGTGAGTATAAAATACTTACATTTACATATACTTTTAAAAAAGTTCAGTCATTCTAACAATTGTTTCAGACAGGAGTTTTCATACGACCCGATCTATGATACTTCAATTGAAAGTAGCCGTTTATCTAATCACGTTGGTTTGTTTCAAGAACAGCTGACTGAACTCTTGAATTTGGTGAGTTGTGAAATTCAAAAGGTTACCTTATTACCTCGAAATACCCCCAAGGGGTTTATTATTTTCGCCAGAGATTTTTGAGGGGGTTAATTCGAGGGGGCTCATTTGGATTACTGGGGTTTTCTATTTCGTCAGACATTTTCATGAAGGATCATAATAAAGAATAGGCATTGTTTACATAGCCAGAACTGGTAATAAATGTGACAAAACAGGATATATTTGGACATAAATATGTATATTTACATCTATACAAACTAGACTATATGTAGCTGAGTTGCAAATTGGCAGAAATTAATACATCATGTACATTGCATACCGTATTTCCTCGAAATACCCCCCGGGTGGTGATTGTTTCAGAGTGAGAATTTTGAGGGGGGTTAAACGAGGGGGGTATTGAGAATTTTGAGGGGGGTTAAACGAGGGGGGTATTTCGAGGGGGGGGGCTTATTATTTCGCCAGAATTTTTTCTGAACCATCAGTACTAACCAGGGTTGGTTTTATAAAAAATCATTTTAGTAAAATTGTATAAAAATTTTATTTTATCTTAATTTTATTCTTGTTTCATTTTATTTTAATTTATTTTATTCCCAAAAGTCATTAATAAAATAAAATGACACATTTTACAAAAATTGTACAAAATTTTTACAAAAAATCAGAAACATGCATGCAAAGCCAGGAAAATGTTATAATTAGACCTATACATGAAAAATCTGTGACAAATTTTTCCCTTACTTTTCAAAAGTTGCATGCAGTATGTATTGTTAGCTAGCTGCAAGTGTAAAGTTACAATTATTGATAAGAATGGTTTGCATTTTCAGTAGAAGGACTACTGGAGTGTGCTGGGCACATTTGTAAAATGTCATGCAAAGTGTCAATTGTCATGACAAATGTAAAGTAAAGTATCAATTGTCATGCAAAATGTCAAGTGTTGTGTAAAATTTCAAGCAAAGTGGCAATTGTCATGACAAATGTCATGCAACGTGTAAATTGTGTATCCAAATATTGTGGGTTTTTTGTATCCATAGTATGTTTTATATCCAAATCTTATGTTTTTGTATCCAAATGTTCACATAAAATTTGGAGTCAACAACAACATAATTTGGATACAAACATAAGATTTCAAAATAAAACATGAGATTTGAACATGTCATGACAATTTACACTTTACTTTACATTTGTCATGACAATTGACACTTTACAATGCTTGGGACTGCTCCAGATCCATGAATAAACAGGTAAAGACGCAAGCAATCAGACAAAATTTTACAAAAAATATGAATTTTTATACAATTTTACAAAAATACGAATTTTTATACAATTTTACAAAAATTCGAATTTTTATACAATTTTTATTTTTATTCTTAAATTTTCCATTTTATTTTATTTTATTTTATTCTTGAATATTCCATTTTATTTTTATTTTTTCCTGAGATTTTGCCAACCCTGGTACTAACTACATTTTTTCCTGACATTTTACATGCCTCTTGACACTTTGCATGACATTCAGACATACAAAAAAGACTAATAAATCCCCAAAAAACCTACAGCTAGACCACATGGACAAAGTAAAACCAATGTTGCAAGACCTAGGCTCAAAACATGTGGCATTCAGGACTAGAGGTTTCAGGGTGGAATATTGGAATGTCTTTGCTGATGCAATGCTCGAAGTGACTACAAAAGCGGCCAGAAGGACAACACGAGTGAGATATTTTGAGATATTTTGAGATACAAGAGTGATATATTTTGTCACGTTTGAAAAGCGTATTTGAGACCTGGTGCCACTCCCAGACCCTGTAAAAGACTCTGTAAAGTGTCAAGTGTATACTCGGCGTACGTGATACTCTGCCCTCGCACTGATTTATGTCTCGTGTTGGAAGTGTTCCAATGATTATTAAATCATGCAATTTCCGTATAAAAAAAAATCATCGATGTGAATATGTTAATGAATAACATTATAACAACGATCAATTTTGTCATCTTTTTATGAAAGTCGGACGCGTTAACCATCGTTGGCACACTTCCAGCGGGAACCACGCGTGCAGGGTGTAAAGTAAAATGAGTATATCCTAATTTTATCATATCCATATCTTTTGTTTTTGTTTGGAAAAAAAGAAAGAAACAAAATAAATATTTGGATTTGGATAAAAACAAGATTTTAATATGATAAAATAAGATTTGGATACACATGACACTTTACATGGCTTTTTACATGACATATGACATTTTAACGAGTCTTTTACAGGGTCTGGGAGTGCCCCAGAAGTGGTGTACCATATTTGCTTGAACCCCCCCCCCCCACGAGTGATAAAAAATACCCCTATCCAAAAAATTCTTCTCTTTAGACAAGTTATAAATTTGTTGTGTATAATTTGAACAGAAGTGACATGCTTTGATGAAGCACATTTCCAGGGATGTATCCAGGATTTTTGAGCGGGTGGGGGCTGCTTGTTTACGGAGGCAGGATAGCGGGGGGGGGGACTCAGCCCCCCCCCCTAAAATTTTGCCTACAGAATGACAGAATGGGGCAATGGCGCTGGCGCCATTAGTAGGCGTTGGCGCCAGCGCCATGGAACGCTGTATATGTATGTAAATATACATACAAAAACAGCAAAAAGCACACCATTGAGTGTATTTTAGGCCACACATAGCAAATATGATGATAATACCTTATCCGTGGTGAAAAAATGAATTTTTTTACGCTGACGTTGAAGAAGTCGCATTCTCCGGCCACTTTCTGGTCGCGCCCCGGGAAGGGGGGGGGGGCTGCAGCCCCCCCCCCCCTGGATACCGCCCTGCACATTTCATTAAATAAATAGTTAGAAACATGCTTGAAACTTTTGAATCCCATTTGAAATTTGAAAAAAATCCCATTTGAATAATTCCCCCTATTGAATAGTTCCCCTCCTCAAACAAGTCTGACGAAAAAATAATTCCCCAGGGGAATTATTCGAGCAAATACGTTATTAAAAAGCACCTAGACTTTTGCACCAAGAGCCCACAGTGTCACCACTTCAAACTGCATAATGGCGCTATGCACCAAAAGCACCATGCCAGGGGTATTAGCGCCAAGCTCGCCATGGCGCTTTTCTGCACCCCAGCGCCAAGTGCCATGGCGCCAGAGTAAAATGGGACAAGCGCCATGACACTTTTTGCTTTGGCGCTGGCGCTATGCCAGCGCCAGCCACATTTGAAGGGTGTGCTTCTAAAAGTACCGATCTACAAATTTTTCAAATTTGAGTTAGGACCATTTTTGGGGTCCCCATAAACATGCGCTTCAAAAAAATATATAATATGTGGGGGGTGCGAAATTCAATTTTGAGATATGGGGGGTCGAAAAAAGCAAAAAAATCGCAAAATACGGTTTTTGAAATTTTAAAAGTACCGATCTACAAGCTTTTTCAGCTTTTGTGTCTTTAAAAGTACCAATCTACACACTTTTTTCAAAATTGTTCTTTTAAATGTACCGATCTGCACATTATTTTTTGTGCTTCAAAAAGTACCGATGTCAGATCGGCGTCTGATTCAGCAAAAACTCATTTTGTGCTTTTTTTTATGGGTAAAAGTACCGATCTACAGCTGTCTGATTTCGTGCTTTAAAAAATACCGATCTACATGCTATTACCAATTTGTTCCTTTAAAATGTACTGTACTACAAAAATATAATTCACTAAATTTTATATAGCTAGTGTTATGTGTATAATCAATAATTATACCCATGCATGTGGATACCCAACAATATGGCCAAAATACCCATACCCAAAATTCCCATACCCAATACCCATGTATGGGTATTGCATACTCCAAACTTTCAATTGCGATTATCTCAAAATCGATTTTTTGTAGATCGGTACTTTTAGAAGCACACCCTTCATTTGTTCCTGGCACCATTGAAAAATGGCGTCAAGTATGATTAATGGCGCAGGCGCCAAAATAGCACCAAAAGCGCCATGGCGCTTTTAAATTACTATTCATGATCCAAACTTTCTTGATTACTCCCACTAAAACTATAACAAATTCCAACCCCAAAACTTTCAGTCAAACACCATGTCAGAACTAGATGAAGCCTGGCGTGCCGCAGTGGCGCTAATTATCAGCCATATGAGGCAGGGTTATTACATGGAAATGAGTAGACAGAGAAAAAACAGCGAACTGAATATACCATTTTGAGTTGACAAGTTTGAGAGGAGAATTTTGATTGTGAATGTTTATATTTGTACATAAATAATTGTGAATATCACATATCTGGCATTTTTGGAGTTATTAAGGGTCAGTTGTGCACAGTGGTTAGGTAGGTACATTTACTCGAAAAATACGCGTACGCGAGTACGCGGTAAATACATTTACATATACTTTTCAAAAAAGTAATGTACTCAATTTTACGCGTACATTTTAAAAGTACACGCGTACAGAGAAAATGTATTTTTGTTGCTTAAATCCAAATTTTCTGTTGCTAAAATAAGAAAATGTTGAAGAAATCATATCATTTTTCTAAAAAAATACTAGATAATCACTAAAATACGATTCTATTATGTCTTCCAGTGTAAAACTCACTCTCTAGTGTAAAACTCACTGTAAAAGTAGTAACTTTTACGTTTTCCAGGGGAAAGTACTCGCTTTTACATTTTCTTGGGGACAAAAAGTATTTTACTCACATTTACGCATGAGTACAAGTAAAAAAAAGTATTTTACATTTTCTATACTTTTTGGTGAGTAAAAAATAAATACTTACATTTACATATACTTTTGAAAAAAGTTCAGTAATTCTAACAACTCTGCAGTTGTGTTGTTTATGATCTATTCAAGTGACCATGGTTAGAGTTGGAATGATACCGTATTACCTCGAAATACCCCCAGGGGGTTTATTATTTCGCCAGCAAAATTTGAGGGGGGATAATTCGAGGGGGGAGTTTATTCGAGGGGGGTCTATTATTTCGCCAGAAATTTTCGGAAATTCCCCATACGCAGACGTAAAAAAATCGAACAATCACATAGATTTATATGTTTTTATAGGCATATATTATTGTATATACACAAAAACCCTTCCCTAACGTCACTTAATCATCAGTGTTAACGTGTGTTCTGCATAGTACAGATCACAAACTGCGGTATTTGTCATGTACGTTCACGTTACACTCAATTTCAGGGGGGGGGGGTATTTCGAGGGGGGGGGTTAATTCAAGGGGGGGGGGGGATAATTCGAGGTAATACGGTATATCATATTGAATATTGACCATATTTCATATTGAATACTGACATCGAAAAGTTTCTAAGAAAAAAAATTGAAGACATTTTTTTTCACATTGAATATCGACCATTTTTACTATTAAATATCGATACCGAAGTTCCATATTGGTATTGATATCAAATATTGAGTTTCAGAAAAAATATTGAATATGGAATATCGATATCAAAAAGTCATACCGTATTTCCTCGAAATACCCCCCGGGGGGTGATTGTTTCATAGTGGTCCCGAGAGGGGGGGGGGTTAAACGAGGGGGGGGTATTTCGAGGGGGGGGGTATTATTTCGCCAGAATTTTTTTCAAATCCTAGTACAACGTTTGTGATGTACACTGGGGTAGAAAAATGCATCGATAACTGATATGTATAGACTCCTGTAGACTAATAGTAGTATTTACGTAGATGGTATAAACACTGTTCTAACGTGATTACGACATTGTTTTAACGTGTGTTCTGCACTACGCAGAACACAAACTGCAGTATTTGTCATGTACGTTCTCTTTACACTCAATCTGGGGGGGGTATTTCGAGGGGGGGTGATTGTTTCATAGTGGTCTCGAGAGGGGGGGGGGGTCAAACGAGGGGGGGGTACTTCGAGGGTGGGGTTTCGAGGTGGGGGGTATTTCGTCGAAATACGGTATTTTCCCAACCCTAAACGTAAGGCTAGAAAATAGACTGGGTATTAAGTTACCGAAATTATTTAGTAATCGGTGCTCAAATTACTGGAACAGATATTTACAGTAACACAATCATTTTTCAAATCGAAAAGAATGCATATTTCGTATTGTTGAGCATCATATTTTTCTTATCTTGCTATTGAATAATTACTCAAATACTTCTTTTTCATCTGTGTAGAAAATTTGAATGTTATTTATCTTTTTCAAAGTAGGCCAGTGATAATTCGTTTACCCACAATAATTTCACGAAAATTTCATGAACTATGTATGAATAAAAAATTTTGTAGATCCATAAAGTGTGATTTTTCCACACTTAAGTTTGTTATGCTCACTGGCCCAGTATTTCAACATAAAAATGAAAAATTAAAAAAACATGCTATCTACTTTAGAATTCAGACAGAATTCATAAAAACAAAAGCTTAACAGTATAACAAAGTATCTGGTGGCCCACGTCAGGCGCACGGTTTCAATTGGCTCCCAACACGTCAATTTTGAATGAAAACTGCTCAAATTTTGTATGTCGGTAGAAAAATGTACCCCATTTGTTGTGTTAAGTGCACGGTTCCACATAACAAAAATTCATGTCAGAATGTGAAACACAGTTTTGTACGTGTTTGAACTGTTGAATGAGCTTCAATTGTCTACCAAATCACCAATTCCTCATAAAAATAGCCCAAATTTGGCATGGCAGTAGACAAATGTTCCCTATTTAGTATGTTAAGCGCACACATTCATATCACCAGATTTGTCACATTTATCACATCATATGCAAAAAACGTGACTCCACAGGACCACCTAAATTGGGACTGTTTTCAACATGTGAATATGAAACTGTGCTTCACGTTCTACACAAAATATTGTGATATGAAACCGTGCACTTAACATAACAAATGGGGTACATTTATCTACACTCATACCAAATTTCAGCCATTTCCATCCAAAATTGACGTGTTGGGAGCCAATTGAAACCGTGCGGCTGACGTGGGCCACCCTGTATAACAAAAGTTCTGCACATGTCCAAATTGAATTTTATATACACCTTAATTTTCCATATAAATGTTGAGACGAGAGCAGTGGCTGAAAATTTGAAACTTTTTATCAACATTTGGAGCTTAACGCTAGGCATGAGTGAGCACTATTGGACACATGCCATTGGCGATGAATCGAAAATGAAACATGAAATTCGGTCGGTTTCATAAGTGTAAAATATGAGTCTCATATCACAACCATTAAAATATTGATTGGCAAGCATTTCCAAAAAATAAAACAAAGTTTGTGAGAACACTCACCACTATTATAAATCGATTTTAATAGGTAAAGGTCAAATATTTCAGATTCACACCGCATTGGTAAATTTCTTTTACAAATTCAGCTAAATGGTTGTCGAAAACATTTGCCACAGGTCGCGTAACTCATAAAATATGACAAAATTTGAGATTATCAAAAAAAATTAACTTCAGAATAACACATTTGGCTATGACATAAAAAAAACTCGGGGGAAAATCACACAAAATCAGAATGTTGTGCCACCAATGTGTCCAACTTATTATGAAACAATTCACTCACAATTTGACCGTTTTGGATTGCGAAAGCATTTTTGCTGACCGTTTCCACATATACCTGAAAAATATCAAGATTAATAATCTGGGGAACAAAAACAGTCAAAATCGTGTCTAATTCAGGGAGGAAATTGAGACCATATTGAAATGGTGATACCTACAAAAATCATACAAATACCGTATTTTCTCAAAATACCCCCAGGGGCGCTATAATTACGCCAGCAAATTTTTGGGGGGTATACAAGGGTTAAAAGTTGTTTTTTTATTTAAAAACCCTGAAAAAGCACCGGACACACATTATCCTGATCCGAGTAGACATAATACCGTATTTCTTCTAATAGAAGGGCGCCCTTCTATTTTTTGCCATCCTTTTTACCTGCTTACCTTTTTACCCTTCTACTTTTTTCGACAACTTGTCAGCCAATCTATTTCAAGTTCCGCCAAGGTTTTTCAAAGTGTTACGTCACAGACGGTGCGTAGAGTTCATTCGACATTTGATGCTAAAATAGCACAAAATGAATGAACCAGAACTGTTACAGTGCGCGCAGAAATTCCTGTGCGTATTGGCACCGAGCCAAGTGCCACTGTTACTCCGCGCACTCGCGCCAGCCTACATCTTTAAACTGTACGGGAATTTTGCTCGGTTGGGCGCGTCGTTTTTCCCATACAAACTCGTCATTTTTACGAACTTTTTGGGGCCCATCACGCGCTTGAAAATGGGAATTGTGGGTCGAGCGTACGCACAGGGGGCTAAAATTACATGCGTTCTCTGTCAAATGTAAAAAATGTAGAAATTTGACTGTCATTATTGAGCCCACATACAAAAAAGGCGAGCCTGACAGAAAATTCGCAATTTTCGAGGGACGTCCCGCGCGGGCGAAAACATAAAAGTGGGCGGAGCCTACTCAGAGCGGCGATGCAAAGCAAAATATCTGCGCGCACTGTAAAACACAACGTCATTCGTGGCACAAATAAAGTCGAAAAAGTGTAGAAATGTTGAAGACTCCCTTCTATTAGAGACCAGCCCTTCTATTCGAATAAATACGGTACTAAATTTTCTAGTCGCGATCACTGGAGCCCAATCCAATTTGAAGCCAACCCCACAGTAACCGAAATCGGAAACAAAACTTCAACCTACCTGTGAAAAAATTTGCCTCAACAATTCACCAATGGCGGACGCATTTAAACTGGTGTTGCAAACGATTTTCAATCCAGTCAAAGTTTCGAAAAAGTGCGATCGATAACTCGAAGTTGCGTAGGAACGATAGGCCTGATTTTTGGGCAGTCTGGAAGGGAAAATTCAAAATTTGTGTAAGTTTTATTATGGACCAATTGTGAAGGCAGGGGTCTCGAATGGGAGGGGGTTGACGGGGGTTACCACCCCAAATCGCCCAGCTATCTATCTATCCCGGAGGCGAAATTTTGGGCTACTACCCCCTAAACCCCCCCCCCAAATCGGCCGGTCAAATTCTACACAAATTGTTGCTCAAAATCGTTACTTTTCATGCCTTTTTATAGATGTCCTCCTCCAAATTCGCTAGTTCATGTTCATTATTGCTTATTTTGGCTATATATGTGCTTATATACATATTTTTAGCCATTTTTCACCTACTTTGAGCGATTTTCGCCCTTTTCTTCCTTCTACACACCGAAGAAGCCTATATATTGAACCCCCGCGAACCCGGAGGGTCGAAATTCAACATACCCCTGTGTGAAGGGGTTCACTACTTTTACGGGAGTTTGGTTAATATACCACGGGTATCCTCACCGTAACCCACTACCGTAATCTACTACGGTACCGTACCCGTGGTACCGTAACCCTCTACCGTACCCCGCCACTGTAACCTGCTACCGTAACCCTCTACCGTAAACACTGGAATGTTAACCCAAAAATGTGTTCGAATGTTATATTTCTGAAATCTGTATGTGTATCCAATTTTTTTTTCAAATTGTTTTCGCTCAAAATTATTGAGCTTATTTTCCCCTATTTTCACTCAAAATCGCTATTTTTCATACCATTTTATAGATTTTCACCTCCAAAATCACTAGTTCATGCGTCTAACTGCCTATTTTCAGCTATTTTTAGTAGTATATGCTCTTGTATACCGATTTTGAGCAAATTTACACCTACTTTTAGCGATTTTTCTCCCTTTTCTTCCTTCAACACCCTGAAATAGCCTATATATTGAACCAACACAACCCCCCCCCATTTTTTCAACTATCTATCCCTCCGGAAGAGCGATTCGCTATCTATCCAATAGGGTTCAAACGGGATCCCGATCCCGATCCCGGATCCCGTGAAATTCCGGGATTTACCAGTCCCGATCCCGATCCCGAAACCCCAATCCCGATCCCGATCCCGATCCCGAAATCTCAAAAATACCAATCCCGATCCCGATCCCGAAAATTTTCAAATCCCGATCCCGATCCCGAGAAACTCCCAAGTCCGGGATCCCGATCCCGGAAAAATTAGTGGAAATTATAAGAAGTGAAATAATGACGTTTTTGCATGCAAAAAAGTGGATGCAAACCCGCAGCGTCAATTTATGCCACTTTTCTGGCATCCAACAGTGTTTTGAGACCTTTATGAACAACTGTGAATGCCAGAAAAATGGCCAAAATCTCTATCCCTATAACCCAATCCCGATCCCGGAAAAATGCCTATCCCAATCCCGATCCCGTGACCCCAATCCCGGCCAATCCCGATCCCGATCCCGATCCCGAAATCTCAAAAAACCAAACCCCGATCCCGATCCCGAAACCCCAATCCCGATCCCAAAATCTCAAAAAGTGAATCCCGATCCCGATCCCGAAAAGTCAATCCCGTTTGAACCCTACTATCCAATCACTCGGATGGTCAAAATTCAAGATACCCCTGGGCCCGGCTCAGCCCCCCCATAATTTCAGCCCTATAAAATTTCTGCCAAGGCTTAAAAAACTGTTTCGATTCTTGCGTTTAAAAAAACCCACGTTTTTTTGTGAAAACCCCCCAGTCATCCCTAGTTATTACTTGCAAAGAGGTACAGGGTCATTTCTCATTTGTTTTTATTGTCGTTTTTAATTTGATACGTGTTTAACTGGTGTGTGTTTTAATTTTTTTAGGTGTTTGTTTAGGCGCGTATTTTTATTTTTTTGAAAAAAAAATATTTGGATATGCATATGGATTTCAGAAATATAACATTCTAACACATTTTTGGGTTTACATTCCAGTGTTTACGGTAGCGGGTTACGGTAGCGGGTTACGGTAGTTGGGTACAGTAGCGGGGTACGATAGCGGGGTACGGTAGAGGGTTACGGTACCATGAGTACAGTACCGTAGTAGATTACGGTAGTGGGTTACGGTGAGGATACCCGTGGTATATTAACCCGGGAGTTTTTGCCACATGAGTGGTTATCGGGTCGGGCTCGAAATATAGAATGCCGAGTTTTTGGGGGTTCATATTTTGGACCTTTAACTTATCACTGGAATAGTGGCGATATTGGATATTGCCAAATGTTGTACACTCATAAATTTTTTAAATGATTTTGTTTTGAAAACGGGAAATTACAACTCACGTTCCTGTAGACGCGATTTTAGCGCTGAAAGACCTCAGCGAATGCATCATTCCGTAAACCAGCTTGAATTCCTGCGTTAGATCAAAATTGGGCAAGTGCCTAAAATTACAAACACAACATTTTGGAACGGTAGATAACCTGCTCACTAGGTAATCCCGAGGATTTATCTCTGTGCCATTCTTTATAACATATGCACAGTCCGTTTCTGTCGAAAATGTACAGATTATGGATTGTCATAATTCATATGCACCACTTCACATCAACAGATTTCACAATGGCGAATTTTTGGATCGGGTCACGTATAGGAATTTGGCCCACGTCCAAGTAACCGGTTGCACATTGTACTTTGAGCGATTTCCCCCCAATTTTTGCTCAAACTCGCACAATAGTGCTCTATTTTGCCAATTTGCAACTTTTTGTTCGCTATTTTTGTCTATATACGGTTATATACCTATGTTTAGCCATTTTGTCCTATTTTTTGTATGGGCTATTTCATGCTCGAGCGCTCCTCTTTTTTCTTTTTTTCAGAAACTACACTTTCAGATACTACACTTGTATACATTTCCGGACAATGGTTGATAGGCTTAACTTGAAGTAGGGCTAAGCTTAAAATGGTTAGTAGGCCTAAGCTTAAAATGGTTAGTAGGCCTAAGCTTAAAATGGTTAGTAGGGCTAAGCTTAAAATGGTTAGTAGGCCTAAGCTTAAAATGGTTAGTAGGCCTAAGCTTAAAATGGTTAGTAGGCCTAAGCTTAAAATGGTTAGTAGGCCTAAGCTTAAAATGGTTAGTTGGGCTAATTTTTTACCTAAGCCTAAGCTTAAGCCCAAAATAGTGAATTTTCCTAGAAAATAGTCGGTAGAAATAGTCGGTAGAATTCTTTTAAGCTTTTTACCATTCAATATACAACGTTACAGTGCGTTGGCATCGTGCCACCTTAAGCACGCATTGGCAACGTGCCAAAAAGAGTCTATTTCGCAACGCACGAACGTGAATAAGCCTTTTGTATGTATAGCGATTTCAAAACTATGGCCGGCTGCCAAGTTAACAGACGGTATTTCTTTTTTACAGGAAATGTAAATTTTTGGATACACGAGAATTACATTATTGAGAAAAGCTGCAACCACAGTAAACCAAACAGTTGGGTAATCATCATCTTTTACTGTGGAGTTTGAGAGAACTAGTTTTTATGTTTGTGAGTGAGTTCATCTCCAATGGGCACACTATATAATTGACGGCTGAAATTTCTGAAACTGATAAATCCGTTCAAAACGGTTGAGTTTACCAGGATGAAAAATTTTCAATCGCCGTCAACTGTAGTTGACAGACTCCTCATTCCGTTAAACTCAAATGTGTACAGAGCGTATTTATCAGTTTCCGATATTTCGGCTGTCAACTAAAATGCGGGGCGAACGTTTTTTGAATATTTCAGAATGCCTGTGAATCCAAAATCGCACCTTATAAAGAAATAAAGGGATCGGGTCACATATGGGAACTTGGCCCACATCCAAGTATACAGTTGCGTTTTATACGAACGAGAGTGAAAGCATGCAAAGTGCCCAAAATCGCTAACATTACATCAATTCTGACAATTTTCAACTTCATAATCGCTATTCTTGTTTAAATACATGGTTGTACCGTTTTCTTAGCAATTTAAGTTGGTTTCATTTATATTTGTATAACGATATCGAAATTTTGGCAGGCTGCCAAGTTCTCATACGGACACTTTTCCAAATCAAGGGACCGCGGAAAAACGTCTGCCGGTTGAGTGCAAAATGGAGCGATATCTTTCGCGCAGACATCAAACTGTCGCCGATTACAGTTTTCCATCAACTTCAGGATTTCGTTAGTGCCTGGTGTTTCTTGTGGTTTGTCTGTTTGGGCGCTAATAATCGGTTTTTGGCTATCTAGCTACTTTTGGAGCAGTGCCAAAAGTCGTATCGGGCAATTCCGCATGCAGAAAGCTCAATCGCAAAGTCACAGCTGATTTTCATACGTACACGTGTAACTGCGGGGTGGCGCGATGAACCTAAATTGCGTGATTTTCTAGTTGCCCAGCTGTAATTTTGCAAAGACGAAATACCCGCTTACTAATCTTCCATTTTTTGAGAAATCTGTTAAGTCGGACCCTGTAATGTCAAATAAAGTCAAGTAAATGTCAAAAGTCATGTGAAATGCCCTGTATGATGTCAAAACTCATGTAAAATGTCAAATTTTCTTTCATTTTTACCTGTCATTCGAAATTTGTCACGACATTTTGAAATTACATATGACATTCTACAGGAGTGCTGGCCTACTCTTTAGATAAAAATTGCGACATTCACTCTTTATTAATGCGATGTTTTAATGTTTTTTTTGTAAATTTTCAGGTGGCGCGCCGGCCACAAAATTATGGATCGCCTGCGTTTTGTTTGGCTCCTCCTTTTTGTGCGCTTTGGACAATTTCCAACTTCTGGTGATATCCGCAATTGAGTTGTTTTTCCGTGGAAGAACGATAATCGCTTGGCAACAGGTGCGATTTTTGCGTTCATTTTGTACCAATTTTAAGGTGAAAAGGTTCCAGACTTTGGTGGGAGCTGTGGGGTACTCCCTATAGAAATAGTGCAAAATATGCACTGCCACAGGCGGGAATCGAACCCACACCTCTCGTATTGAACACGAGCGCCCTAACCCTAACACAGTCACTATAAGGGGCTGACATGCTGTGAATGCAATGCCCTTAACAGTATCCATTTAAAAAATTTAAAATAGCTAAAACTTTGGTATTCACTCTCATTTATGACCAAAATTGAGCACTAAATATAGAGAAAATCACGTTTCACCATTCAGTCAAAATGTGTCGCATTTAATGTGATACATTTTGGTGAAATATATTACATGCATCTCACCTGAAAAATCAAAATTTTATTATCATGGGCAAAAATTATGTCAAACATTTGTATGAAAAGTTATGGCAGTCAGAATACTAAAAATCGTTACGTTATGAGGTATGAAAAATAGGTTATGATTTTAACAATAGAATCTGTTTTCACAATGATCTTAAGTTTTTTTCTCAAAAATCTGATTAAAAAATCACTTGAAAAAATCATGTGCCATACTGTTTTATGACCATATTTTATCCATTAATTTACAGGCCGCTTTAATGCTGTATGGTTCTTTATGGTTTTCAAGGATGGAAGATATTATATTAGCAATTGTATTTATGTATGTATGTGGCAGGCACATGGAAAGGAGGTTCGGAACAGCACACTTTATTGTGAGTTTTTTTAGTCACTTTATTGTTAGTGTGATGTAATGATTAATTTTTAAATGTGCAAAATATAAACTATTTATCAACAATATTTCCTTGAAATACCCCCAAAATATTTATTTTTTGTTGCCATTGTGGGGCGTTTGAGGTGAGGATCAATCCAAAGGAAAATTATCATTTCACCAGCATTTTCATGAAAAAATCATCATAAATTTTTACGTAAATAATCAAGCTAATTAAATCTTAAACATGTGGACATTTTAAATTCAAATATTTATAAACAGTCAAACGACCCAGTCGATGTATTTAGCTGATATGCGGCGGGCAGGAAAAAATACATCATTTTCTCACGTTTCACACTAGGTAAATTTACATTCTTAATACCTCATTTGACGGATGGGTGTATTTCGAGGGTGGGGGTAGGGTTAAAATGTGACCAGATTTTGGACCGGGACCGGGACCAGAAATTTCCTAATGTCGGGACCGGGACTGGGATGCCTGGACCGGGACCGGGACCAAAAATTTTCTAATGTCGGGACCGGGACTGTGGTGTCGGGACCGGGGCTGCGTTTTCTGAAATGTCAGGACCGGGACCGGGACCAGAAATTTCCTATGTCGGGACCGGGACTGGGGTGTGGACCGGAACTGGCTTGTCTCAAATGTCGGGACCGGGACTGGGGTGTCGGGACCGCGACCGCCCCAGTCCCTACTTTTCACCGAACCAAGTACCGTGACCGCGGTCCCGTTTGGACCCTAGGCGGGGGGGGGTATTTTGCCCGCAGCTCACTCAGACCTGATGGTATTTCGAGGAGGGTTTAATTCGAGCAAATAAGGTTCGCTATAATCGTGCTATATATCTAGTTTTTGTCGCTTAATTTCGATGATGAAAATCTCGAAAAATTGAAAAGTAAATCAATCGCAGATGGCCCTTCTCTCGCTCGGCTTTCTGGGTCAACTTGTTTTGTTTGTTTTCCATTGGAAGTGCCCTGATAGGATCGAGTGTATTGCCATTGGACCGTGAGTTTTATGCGTTTAGTGTATCAAAGGTGTAGAAGGCGGAATCTGAGTTAACACAGATCAGTTGACACTTGACACACAAGTGTCAACCGGTGTGTGAGCCACCAATTATGTAAGTCCCGACACGGGATTAATATTTGTAAAATCTCTCAATTAAATTGTAATCAACACTTTATGCAACAACGCCACTAAATTGCACGTATTTATTTACATTGTGAATATAATCCGTAAAGCTCTATTATTTCTCGTGTGTCAACTAGTGCCGGCCACCAATATTTTCAAAAAAGCTAAAAAATATGTATATAACTAAGAGTTTGCATTAGGGTGTCAACAAACACTTTTTGGCGGAAAACGGAAAAAATTTTGCACATGCCGGAAAACGGAAACGGAAACGGAAAAATTGTTGCACTTGCCGGAAAACGGAAAAATGGAAGGCCGGAAAACGGAAACGGAAACGGAAAAATATGCTGAAATTATGCTGGAAACGGAAAAAATTTACTGAAATTTTGCCGGAAACAAAAAAATTTGCAGAAATTTATCCTGAATTAAAAAATTTTGCAGAAATCTCACTAGAAATAGGAAAAATTCACTTCATTGAGAACCTGCATGCATTTTTACGAGTTTGGCTGAAACAGAAAACAGAAAATTGAGCTGGAAAGTGGAAAACAGTTGGAAAAACAGACGATTGAACCGGAAAACGGAAAAAGGCGGAAAAACTGAAAAAAAATGCCGGAAAACGGAAAATGAGCCAGAAAAACGGAAACGGAAACGGAAAAAAAATTTAGCAGCCGGAAAACGGAAACGGAAAAAAATTTGCCTGCGGAAACGGAAAACGGAAAACGGAAAGTTGACACCCTAGTTTGCATTGTCAAAAACGTGCAAACTTACCGATTTTAAGTGAAAATTATGGAAACAGTTGTAAATATAATGATTTGGTGATATTTTACAGTCATTAAAACATCGATATATGTTGTATCCGTAAAGCTTGATTGAAAAAACTAAATAATGATACACGCTACATTTCGTATTTCCTTTCTCAGACATGTACAACTATGGCTGGTGGAGGCGTGGTTTTTCTACGATTTTCCCACTACAACTTTCATTTTCCGCGCACTTCCAGGTAGCAGTGATATCTGGAAAACTATCGTATGTGCGTCAGTGGTTAGTCTTTTTATTTTTATTTTTTTAAATTTAATCACCAATCATACGCACAAAACTTGACCGGAATTTGTCGAAGTGAATAAGCTGTTTTGACCGGACATTGTGGGAAAGTCGTTTAAAATTTGCTCCATCAAGTAGATAGATGGGAGAAAAATTTCAACAACCCCGTTTTTTTAAAATACCGGGCAGCTTGAAATATAATTTTTTTCCAAGACTATCCACTGGTGGTTGTTTTCATTTTATAAAATCATTTTTAGTGGTCATGCCATTGTCTTATAATAAGCCATGCGTGCTAGTGTAGTACATAATATCCAGCCAATGTGCTCCCACATACTTGTACAGTGTGAAACATCACTGTCAATGGATTAGCCTTCTCTTATAACCGTATGTGAGCAGCATTACATGCTGAACTTGGTCACGAACATTTGACAAAATGCGATACCTATGCGTAATGAGTCGACATAAAAGCTGATATTTTTGACGGAAATCACCACTTATAATACTATCCCATATGGCTTCACAGCTATTCTATAGCTATATTTACCATCATATAGTACTGGCACTTGTTTTACTCAATACAATGTTTGGGAGCTTTAAAAACAGTCTTTTTAATGTCGTTTTTTAAAAGACGTCATTTTTTTAAAAAAACAAGGCGCTAAAAATATTTTATTCAATCCCTAATGGCCCCACACACGCTAGTTGACATCAACACCAAAAGTCAACTGGTTCCGTTCCCAATTCAAAGATTGCGTTTGAACGTCGTCCGTCCACTCGTCAGCAAGCTTTGAATCGGGATCGGCACCAGTTGACATTTGGTGTCGATGTCAACTAGCTTGTGGTGGCCCAATGAGCACAATGCGTTTTTATAACAATAATTTCAACAAATTCTCAGCTCGCCGCCCGTCGATCGACATGGCCGGCTGTAGGAATCGGTCTAATTTTGGGCACCGTGTATTATTCATTGATTTATCTTGATATTTTCGGCTTTCGAACCGCCGTCATGTGGGCAGTGCATAATTTGGTTAAATTGGCGAGACCTTATCGATTTGGTTGGTTTTTGGGGGTGTTTTTGTCGGCTAAGGACTAGGGTTGGCACTTGATTTTTTAAACTGAATTTTTATTTTAAAAAATCACAGAGTGGAAACTGATTTTAATTAAAAAATATCAAAATGAAAAATTTCTGGTAGACTTGCACTAGGTATTTTGCAATTTTTTTGCGCCCAAGCGCGTAATTTCCCATACACATTACTATTGGTGGTGTTTTCATGGGTTTTGGGGCAAATCAAGGCGTTTAGAAAAAAAAATTGATTTTTTTCAACCCTACTAAGGACCGGTTCTCAAGTAGCAATACCTGGGGCCAGATTTAATTCTCCCTACAGATTTGTAGGGTAGGGTGTACGCCCGATAGATTTTTTAAAGTTCAGCCGCATCGACGCACATGCACCCAGGGCAAGGCGGTTTGTAAAATATACGAAACCATCCCTTAAGGTCGCCGATATTGCAATATGACGTATATCGCTTCGATTTTGGCCCGGAAATCACTATTTCGTCATTTCTTGGCCGTCTGTCAATTCGCTTTTTATTTTATTTTGTCGGGCGGGTTACTCGCATCAGTCGCGCTTTTGTACGCTCGTGCATGCATTTCTTTCTTGTCGCTGCCCTCATGGTTTCGGTTGCAGACAGTGAACACTAAAAAAGTGACCAACTGACTACGGTATGCGCAGAAATTCCTGTGCGTATTGGCACCGAGCCATGTGCCACTGTTACTCCGCGCACTCGCGCCAGCCTACATCTTAAAACTGCACGTGAATTTTGGTCCGGCCGCGCGCCCCGTTTTCTCTATACAAACTCGTGATTTTTACGAACTTCTCGGGGCCCATCACGCGCTTGAAAATGGGAATTGTGGGTGGAGCGTACGCACAGAGGGCTAAAATTATGTGCGTTCTCCGTCAAATGTAAAAAATCGTAGAAATTTAACTGTCGTTATTGAGCTCACACACAAAAAAGGCGAGCCTGACGGAACGTTCATGATTTTTGGTGTTAGCGCTAGTGGGCATTTACACGAAAGTGGGCGGAGCTTACGCTGACCGCCGCATGCAAAGCAAAATATCTGCGCGCACTGTACACAAAAGCGCGACTTATGCGAGTAACCCGCCCGACAAAATAAAAAAAAACGAATTGGCCGACAACCTAGAAATGACGAAATCGTGATTTCCGTGCCAAAATCGAAGTGATATACGTTATATTGCAATATATCGGCGACCTTAAGGGATGGTTTCGTATATTTTACAAACCGCCTTGCTCTCGGTGCATGTGCGTCGATGCGGCTGAACTTTAAAAAATCTATCGGGCGTATGCCCTACCCTACAAATCTGTAGGGAAAATTAAATCTGGCCCCTGGGGCCAGTTCCGCACACTGAGAAGTGAGAGGTGAAATGGCAAAAGCGAAGGGAAATTATTTTTTATTTGAATTTCAACTAGATAACAATAAAACAATATAAGCATCGCACTTAACAGAAACAATATAAAATCAAGTGTCACGATATCAAATTAACTATGCTCTAAACAAAGGAATGTTGAAATCACATAATTAGTCCACCAAAATTAAAAAATCTCCTAAAATCACCAAAAATCACCCCATTCCAACCCCCAAACACCCCCCAAACCCCCCAGTCACAAACTGGTGGTGCAATTTGGGCGAGAGTAACTTCTCAAAGCGCCCCCAAAATCTGCCAGTGGGCGCCACAATTGACATGCAGCGAATGGATGTTATGGAAGCTATGGAAAATGAATTGGTTCTCGGTGCTATGAGACGGGTCAATGGGCACGAGTCCAGGGAGGTCGGTTTTTTGGGTGGGAACTGGGTTCAAACTAGGGTTCAAACGGGACCGCGGTCCCGGTACATGGTTCGGCAAAAAGTCGGGATTGGGGCGGTCCCGGTCCCGGTCCCGACACCCCAGTCCCGGTCCCGGTCCCGACAATTGAAAAAGGCCAGTCCCGGTCCCGGTCCCGACCACCCAGTCCCGGTCCCGACCACCCAGTCCCGGTCCCGGTCCCGGAATTTTTCAGCGGTCCCGATAAGAAAAATTGACCGGACTGGATCCAAATTTTGCCTCTTAAATACTTGTAAAATTCACAAAAAATTCGCGCCAGTCGGCACATTCTCATTCTGTCGACGAATTTTTGACGTTTTTTTTGGTGAGTTCCAAACATTCTCATTCATGTTCGACATCAGAGAAGGCTGAAAAATTTATTTTCCCTCAGAAAGCACTGCGCCAGCTAATGTATCAATACTCACTGTCATAATTTTCGTGCTTGTTGTCCTTTTTTGTGACTCAATTGATATTTGACTTTTATTATATTTTTGATGACAATTTTGATTGAATGAAGTGTCAAAATCGTATGAAACTTCGGAAAATATGCATTCAAATGGTTATCGGTCCCGACAGGGCTCAAAAGGGGGCTGTGGTCCTGGTACCTGGTTCGGCAAATCCTGGTCCCGGTCCGGACGCCCCAGTCCCGGTCCCGGTCCCGACAATTGAAAAATGCCAGTCCCGGTCCCGGTCCCGACCACCTAGTCCCGGTCCCGGTCCCGGTCCCGATAAGAAAAATTTCTGATCCCGGTCCCGGTCCGAAAAACTGGTCCCGTTTGAACCCTAGTTCAAACCAGGGACGTATCCAGGATTTTTGAGCGGGGGGGCAGCTTGTTTACGGAGGCCGGCGAACGGGAGGGGCTCAGCCCCCCCCCCTAAAATTTTAGCTACAGAGTGGCGGAATGGCGCCATGGCGCTGGCGCCATTAGTAGGTGCCAGCGCCATGGAACGCTGTGTATGTATATAAATATACATACAAAGACAGCAAAAAGCACAACATTGAGTGTATTTCGAATGATTTGCGGCCACATGGGGCGAATCTGATGATAATACCGTAGTGGGGTGAAAAATGCGCGCTTGCGCGCAAAATTTTTTACGCTGACGCCGAAAAAGTCACATTTTCCGGTCACTTTCTGGTCTCACCCCGTTAAGGGGGGGGCCTGCAGCCCCCCGCCCCCCCCCTGGATACGGCCCTGGTTCAAATGGTAACCCGATCCCGAATCCCGATAATTTCTGGGTTTCGGATCTCGCATTTTCGGCTCCCGATCCCATAACGCCGATACCGAACCCGGAATCTGAAAAATCCCGGTTCCGATCGTGAAAATTTTCGTGGAGCTATCATTTCGTGAAGCTTTTAGTTTCATCTATACCCCCCCTGAGAGGTGATTTCGAAGAAACATTTAGGACCCAATTTGACTCGAGTGATTTAAAAAAATTGTTTTTTTTTCTGAATAGGGCAGTTCTTTTCTTTATAGTTTTTTTCTTAATAGGGCTTGATAGTGATTTTTAACCAACTCTGCCCCATCCCAAAAAAACTGCAAACCCATAAAGTTATCTGACGCCAAAAAAGTACCCCCAACTTTCAGAACGTAGCGCCGCAAAACCGCCTTCCATTTTTGCGGCGTCTCTTCGGCGATCCCGACGCTCCCCAGCCATCGGCGCCATTTTTTGCCCAGGTGCCACTGCCGGACCCTGTAAAATGTTAAATGACATGCAAAGTGTCAAAAGTCATGTAAAATGTAAAATTACACGCAAAGTGTCAAAAGACGTGAGAAATGTCAAATTACATGCAAACTGTCAAAAGTCATGCAAAATGTAAAATGTCATGCAAAGTGCCTAAAGTACAATACAATGTGAAATGCCCTGTAAAATGTACGTAAAGTGTCAAAATTTGTGTAAAATGCCCTGGAATTTCCATTCCATTTTAATACTTTTGACACTTTGCATGACATTTGACATTTTACATGGCATTTTACAGGATCCGGGAGTGCCCCAGGAGCCAGTTTTAATGAACCGGGTTTCGGACCCGGACCCGGAATCGATCAAGAAATTGGTCGATTTGGGTCTGGGAGATGAGGACAAGGCTAAAAGAGCTTTGAT
Organism: Sphaerolaimus hirsutus; assembly: GCA_964036195.1. Classification (NCBI taxonomy): domain Eukaryota; kingdom Metazoa; phylum Nematoda; class Chromadorea; order Monhysterida; family Sphaerolaimidae; genus Sphaerolaimus; species Sphaerolaimus hirsutus. Next base: position 24,635,212 of record OZ038453.1, on the reverse strand, counting down.
GGCTTCCGGTCATAATACGAATGAGGCTGCGTTGCTTTTACTCAATGGCGCGCCGATTTGAGTTTTTTTGGGCAGGCCAATTACGCATGTAAACCCATTATAGACACATTATACCCGCAGGGGTAAGAAAGGGGCGGGTAGCCCCACCCCAAACCGTCCAGCTATCTATTTATACCGGAGGATGAATTATTTTGGTCAGTTTCCCCTGAACAGCCCCCCCCCCCCGCAAATTGTCTAGCTATCTAGCCATCTGGAGCGCTGTTTGGCAATTTTTATATAATTTTGACCCATTTTTGCTTATTTTCATACTTTTTTTATAGATTTTCACCTTTAAAAGCACTAGGACATGTGTTTCTTGCATGTTTTCGACATGTCGGGTATAGTTAAATGCGTGCCTGGTCTACATGCGTGATGGGTTTACATGCGTAATGGCACATTGCCGTTTTTGGATGGATGTTTTTTGTTATACTTTTGGCGCATTTGCTACTGATGAATGTAATTATCACGTGATCTCTATGAGAATGATTGAATTTTTGAAATTTCGCTTTTTCTGTTTTATGATAGGAGTTTTGTATGCACGTTTATTGTTTCTTTTTGCGTCGACCTTTGAAACCATTTTGTTCCTTCCGTATTATTTATATTTAAAGCACCTAGATGAAAAAAGATTGTTTTTATGTTGCCTTTTTTGGTGTTATCGTTAGGAAATTAAGCCAGGAATAATAGAGCTTTACAGATTATATTCGCAATGTGAAGTCGTGCAATTTAGTCGTGTTTTACCATTAAGTGTTGATTAAAATTCAATTTTGTGAACTTATCAATATTCATCCCGTTTCGGGTCTTACATAATTAAAGAAGATTCTAAATGTACAATTTTTGTTTAATTTACAAGGTAACTGATTTTGACAAATGATGGACATTTTGTTCAAAATGCAATCAATATTTTTAAAACTGTAAACCCCTTGTACTTGGGTAAAATGTGCAGACTTTGGCAAAGCGCCATGTCGATTTTACACAATTTTGCATAAGAAATTGAATTAACTCTAGGCTCTCCGGAGCCTGAGATGACACTCCCAGGCCCTGTAAAATGTCAAACATCATGCAAAGTGTCAAGAGTCATGTAAAATGTGCTGTCAAATGCACTGCAAAGTGTCAAAAGTCATGTAAAATGTGCTGTCAAATGCCATGCAAAGTGTCAAAAGTCATGTAAAATGAGCTGTAAAATGCCAAGTGAAGTATCAAAAGTCATTTAAAATGGGCTGTCAAATGCCATCCAAAGTGCCATAAATCATGTAAAATGTGCTGTCAACTGCCATGCAAAGTGTCAAAAGTCATGTAAAATGTGTTGTCAAATGTCATGCAAAGTGTCAAAAGTCATGTAAAATGGGCTGTCAAATGCCATGCAAAGTGTCAAAAGTCGTGTAAAATGTCACAAGTATGAAAAATTTCACGTTTTCTCTTATTTTGTTACTGATCGTTTAACAACATGCATGGCATTACACAGGGTGACGGACTGATATTTTTAATTTTCCTCTGCACTTGACGTTCGAAAATAAAATCAATGGATGTACGCGGGATACAATTCCGCAATTTTTCGTGGACAAGAAAAGACAACAAATTAGTATACTCGGCGTACATGATACTCTGCCCTCGCACGTATTTATGTCTCACGTTGGAAGCGTGCCAATGGTGAGAAATCATGCGATTATTGTATAAAAGATGAACCAAATCATTGTTGTGAATAAGTTAGCGTATAGCGTTATAACAGAGATAACTTTACTCAACTTTTTATGAAGATCGCATGCGTAAAAACATTGTTGGCACGCTTCCAGCGGGAAGCACGCGTGCAGGGTGTAAAGTGACTGGAGTATAGTAGGAGTTCAAAAAAATTTCTGGCGAAGAAATAAGCCCCCCCCCCTCGAAATACCCCCGCCCCCCTCCTGTCTTTTAACCCCCTCTCAAAGTTCTCACTCTGAAACAATCACCCCCGGGGGGTATTTCGAGGAAATACGGTACAAACATTCACTCTTCAATTCTACGATATCAAGTTAACTTGTTCGCAGTAATTTGCTATGCGCATCGATTTGTTGTTTGTATTTTAATAAGTTTTTTATGCATCTCTCCGCGAAAAGTAATATCTATACATTCTTCACAACTACCGTATTTCCTCGAAATACCCCCCGGGGGGTGATTGTTTCATAGTGCTCCCGAGAGGGGGGGGGGTTAAACGAGGGGGGGGGGGGTATTTCGAGGAGGGGGGGGTTATTGTTTCACAAGAAAATTTTTGAAAACCAAGTACGAAATTGTCGTCTGAAACGTACGCAGACGTCGAAAAATGCAACAAAAACCGCCATTTATAAGGTTCTGTAGACTTATATTGGTATGTAGATGGTATGTACACTGTTCTAACGTGACACCGACATTGTTTTATCGTGTGTTCTTCAGTACACAGAACACAAACTACAGTTATTGTCATGTACGTTCCCTTTACACTCAATTTGGGGGGGGGTATTTCGAGGGGGGGGGGTGATTGTTTCATAGTGGTCCCGAGAGGGGGGGGGGTCAAACGAGGGGGGGGGGTATTTCGAGGAAATACGGTATATCTCGATTTTGAGTGAGTAAATCTTAATAAATATGTACGTCACCTTAGTTTAGTGCATGATCACATTTTCACACTTCAAATAAAATTTCAGTTGCAAATAATTCATGATAATTGATTCATGATTCACCGTTTTTAAGTGGTAAAATAGCAAGAAATCCACGTTGAATCCACTTGTAATGAAAATAGATTTGTGAAATTTCAAGTTTAAATTTTCGAAATGCGCGTTAAGTTGAATGTCTCACATAAAATGTAACAAATGTGATTGTCACCTTTTGTGATGATTTTTGAAGCTATCATCTAAAGAGATTTTTCTACTAAAAAAAACTTTTCCGCGTTTTTCTAACCAAAAATGTTGCTTAACTTGATAATATTTTCCGCTAAAAACAACAAAAAATCATTAACTATGCCGTGACCTAATTGCGAGCTGCTGTTTCGATAGCATCAATTTCCCTCTCAAGTCTACAGAAAATTGGTTGGTATTACCGTTTTTCTTCTAATAAAGCGTCAGGTTTTGGCTCATTTCTGACTCACTAACGAAAACAATAGAACGGCAGCCTCCAATAGAACGGCAGGTAAAAAGTTGACGAAAAACAGAATGGCACATTTCTATTAGGTAGACGAAATACGGTATAAAGGTACTAAACCAGTGATTGAATGGCGCTGGCGCCAAAGTACGCCATGCCATGGCGCCTGCCACCTGGTGGCAATCCCAAGCCCTGTAAAGTGTAAAGTAAAGTATCAAATGTAAAGTCAAATGCAAAGTAAAGTGTCAAATGTAAAGTCAAATGCAAAGTAAAGTGTCAAATGTAAAGTCAAATGCAAAGTAAACTGTCAATTGTCATGCAAATTTCAGTAATAAAATATTTTCTTTTTTGTTTTGATTGACACTTTACTTTGCAATTGACTTTACATTTGACACTTTACTTTACACTTTACAGGGCTTGGGACTGCCACCTGGCGTCCTTTTTAAGCCTTTGGGGCCTGTGGCGCTGTCAGAAAATCAAATGAACATTTTAACAGCAATGTTTTGGCATTGGCGCCACACAGCTAGATGTCAACTGAATTCCGTGTCAACTAAGTTTTAGTGAATTCTGTGATTTCAACTTTCCTATCCGATAGACCTTGATTGTTGATTTTGTATCATGACACTTTTTCATTGTTTCACTTTTTAATCAGTTTGATGCTTTAAAGTATTATGTTGATTGACATTTGAGTTGACACAAATTTGCAATGTCAACTAGCGTGTGTAGGCCCATTCTAGACGAATTTAAGAGTTCTCCATTTTGTTTTGGTGGGGCAATTTTCTCAAGTATTTCCCCCAATGCAATTATCGATATTGCGCCATTTCATGGCGCCACACTATGAACCTTTATTTTACCGTGGGGCCCTTTTTTTGGCGCCATTGACACTTAGCGCCAATTTTCTGGCGCTTTCCTATTGCAACATAGCACCAGAGTTATTAAAAGTACTGAACTTTTTCACAGTAAACGTAAAGTATTCTTGTTTTACTCACGACTAAGTACAGAAGACGTTAAGTTTTTTATACTTTCACACTGCGATCAAAGTGAGTAAAATATTTTTTCAACGTAAAAGTGGGTACTTTTTCTCACAGAAAACGTAAAAGTGAGTGTTTTTTACAATTTTTACTCTGAAATTCATCAAATATGTGGGGGGTTTCTCCTAATAAGTGTTTCTTGGAACAATATCCAACATTTGTCACCTGCTGTCAAAATGTCATTTTCTATGTCCCCTTAAAATACTTTTTCAGTACTCGCGTATCTTCAAAAAGTACGCGAGTAAGTGAGTACCGATTATTTTTTCAGGAGAAAACGTAAACGTATTTACGCAGTACTCGAGTATACGTATTTATCGAGTAAACGTAAATACGTTTTAACAACTATGCATAGCACCCTATCATGAGTGATAATACCGTATATCCTTGAATAAGACCCCAGGGGCGTTATTATTTCGTCAGAGGTTTTGGAGGGGGGAGTTTTTCAAGGGGGGGGGTACTATTCAAGGGGGGGAGTTATTTTTTCCTCAGAACTTCCAGGAAAACTTTCACTTTATTCATTGTTTGTATGCATTCCGTCAACACATCTAATGCAGAAAATGACCAGTTCAACAAGAACAAAAACAACGTATCCATCCTAAAATTCGTGTTCATCGGTGTCTGAATCATTCAAATACACATTGTCGTTTTTCCCAGAAGGGGGACTTATTCAAGAGGGGGGGAGTTATTCAAGGGGGGGGGGCGTTATTTTTTCCTCACCTGGCCAACAGGGGGGTGTTATTCAAGGGGGGGTATTATTCAAGGGGGGGGGGGGGGTCTTATTCAAGGATATACGGTAGATGCCTAAATTACATTTCGGTTCGCAAACGGCATTTTCAATTATAAAAACTCCAGGTGATTACTAGGTCATTTAAATTTTTTCAACCTTTGACCTCTATTGTAATTTCGGCGGTGCTAAAAACCAACAATAAAATGCATGGAAAAAGAAAAGAAATGATTTCCTTAACTCGATGCGCGCTGACTTTTGCATGCAAAAACGCTGACAATGGTCAAAAGTGAAATTTTACATGTGCAAAAAGCATGATTGTTTTGCTTTACGAGCGTCGTTTGTGTTGTAAAGTTTGCATGTTTGGGGTATTCAAACTTTGGACTGTTCGGAGGGACACTATCACAAAGTGTCGTGATTTTGATTACTGATTTTTGTCATTAGGTTTTTAGTTGACTGAACTTATTTACGTTAAACTTGGGTTTATTTGGCTTACACACTCTAGTTGACATTGAAATCGAATGTCAACTGGGCTGTTAACTGGCTTCCATTCAGATTTTCAGTTGACGGATTGTGGAATAGTGTTCAAATGCACATAGGTACCAGGTATATTTATTCCTTGTCGAAGTTGGCCCACTTGAAAATTATCCTGCGACCCGTCAACTCAAATCAGAATTGACATGTCAAACCAGTTGACACCCAGTGTGCGTAGAGCCAATTTGTAGTAAGTTTAATGAACTGCTACAGTGCGAAATGCGCGATGTATTTTTCGTTTTCTTTTCAGCCCATTTTTCGTATCTGAAACCAGTTAAAGTGCCAAACTATCTACCTAATTCTCAAAATTTCATCGTGAAGGGAGATTTTTACTATTTCTTTTTGTATTTATTGGGAATCGTACTGTCCGAAAAATCAATTGTGCACATTGAAATATAGCACTTCCATATTCTAATAATTCCAAGCGATTTACTCTTTTCAGTGAAAGCAGCGGCTGAAATCAAATTATGGATGGGTGCAAAATTTTCATTCTGCTGTCAGCATTTATATGCACTATCGATGCCCAAGGTATGCTCTAATAAAAACAACGAAATAGAATCAAAGGCATAAACACTAAAATATTTTTACCTAGTTGACAAAGACAATAAATGTCAACTCCCAATTGAAAGTTTGCTGAGTAACACCATGCATTTTTGTATAGGTGTTTGTTTGCCGTATTTCATCGAAATACCCCCCCCTCGAAATATTCATCTCTGGAATGACGTTCATGTATGCAATGTAAATATTTACCTACATGATGTATAAATTAATTGTTTTAACACGTTTATTACCACTTTTGGATATGCAACAGCCCATCTTTATTATGATCCGTCTCGAACATTTCTGGGGAAACAATGACCCCCCTCGAATAGGCCCCCCTCAAAATTACTCAAAATACAGTATACACATAAGTATACTTCACGCCGGCTTCGTGCATTTCACATACTGTCATATTTTCTCAACACTAAAATACCTACAGATTAATTAACAACACGATTCAAAACCTTTGCATTTGAACGTCGTTCGCCGGTTTGTCAGCAAGCTTTGAATTGGGATCGGCACCAGTTGACATTTAGTATCCTTGTCAACTAGTTTGTATAGAACCAAAATGACCTCACAAAAAACTCCACACGCAGGTTCCGAACTGCCATTTTTCCTCAACCCACCAGAAAATCTGCTCGAAGCCATAATGGCCTCAGTGCGACAAGTTTCCACCCATGACACAAACAGACAACTTTTATTCGCTGGGCCCCCTTCCAAAGTGGGAAGTGATGACTGTTTACCCTTGGCTACAACTAGACAAACGCTTTTTGGGTGCAATGTGATTTACGATTTGGACAAAAATGGGTGTCCTGAAATTAGATTGGACTGTAAGAAGGGCAGAAAAGGTGTGAAGTGTTTTGCTATTTTTTATCTGTCTTTACTCTAGTTATGGAATGGAATGGCGCCATGGCGCTTGCGCCATTTGAGAGCGTCGCGCCATGGCGCCGCTTTTTCTGGCGCTTTTCCGTAACTACTCCATGGTAGTGCTGGGAAAGTGACATTTTTCTGTTGCACAATTGGCGCGTGGTCTCATATCTTTGCAATCCATGGTACTTTTGGCATGGCACTTTTAAAACGTTTGGCAAAGTTCCATTTGAAAATGACAGCATTAGAATGTGATTAATGGTGCCAATTGTCCTTGGTTGAGACATAAAAAGTACCAACACTTTTGCCACCATGGCGCTTTTCTCACTCTTAGTGCTAATGACCAATGGCGTCATAGCAAACATGGCCATGGCACTTTTTCCTTTGGCACTAGCACCAAGCGCCAATGCCCGGTGCTTTTGTTTCTGCACCATTGAAAAGGTAGCGCCAAGCACCAAAAGCGCCATGGTCGCATGGTGCTTTTCTTTGGCACAGTGCCAAGTGCCAATAGTGCCGCAGAAAAGGAGCCAAGTGCCAAAAATGCCATGGCACATTTTGCTTTACTGCTAGCACCAGATACCACCAGCGCCATAGTGCATTTACATCACTAGTCCCTGATGCCCATTTTTGAAGCATGCCATGGTATTTACCACACCTTTGGTGCTTGGCACTTAGTGCCATTTTTCCTGGCACTTTCCATTACTCAATACTGCAAAATATTCAGTTTCATTTTCTAAAAAAACACCTCATTCACCACATTTTCCACAGACAATGGCGACTTCAAACAATTCGCCAGGGGCACACCGAAAATCACCCAAAAATCATCATTCAACAAAAAGCCCGCATCTACTATTACCGAAAAATGTCTTCCAACATTGAAACCAAATTGGAAACATTTGCCTTCTGGATGTGTAGAATCATTGGTGAAAAATAAATTTGGATGTGATGCATATGTGCTCAGATGTACTACAGTTACTGAGGAACATTGTGATATGTTGCAGCTTGATGTTGACCTCCCTGAAGGTTGTAGGTGAGTTCTGATTTTTTTTCAGTTTTGAGTATAAGTGACTATTATCAGAGGTTAGTAAAAATGATAATCATGAGAGTAGGTCATGGTTTTTTAGTCTGGAGATAAGCACATGCATATTCTGGATTGCATAATGTGAAATATCTTCACATCATTTGTTGACTGGGCCCAAGGGCAAGCTCAGTGTATTATCCATGACCAGGGTTGGCAAAATCTCAGAAAAGAATAAAAATAAAATAAAAATAAAATGGAAAATTGAAGAATAAGATAAAATAAAATAAAATGGAAAATTTCAACAAAAAAAATAAAAATTGTATAAAAATTCAAATTTTTGTAAAAATTTTGTCAAATTGTATACAAATTCATATTTTTGTAAAAATTGTATCAAAAATTAATAATTTTTGTAAAAATTTTTTTCTGTTGTTTATTGTTAAACCTGTTTGTTCACGGAGCTGGGGCAGTCCGAAGCCATATAAAGTGTCAAAATGTCATAAAATGAAATGGAAAGTGTCAATTGTCATGACAAATGTTGAGTAAAGTGTCAATTGTCATGACAAATATAAATTCAAGTGGAAACTGTAAAGCAAATTGTATCCAAATCTTTTCTTTTGTATCCAAATCTTGTTGTCGTTTTTGTAGCCAAATCTTATATGAACATTTGGATACAAAAACATAAGAGTTGGATACCAAAACATAAGGTTTGGATACAAAAAACATAAAATTCAGATACACAATTTACACTTTGCATGCCATTTGTCATGACAATCATACTTTGCTTGACATTTCAGATGTCAATTGACTCTTTACTTTACATTTGTCATGACAACTGACACTTTGCATGACGTTTTACAAATGTGCCCAGCACACTCCAGTAATCCTTCTACTGAAAATGCAAACCATTCTTATTGATAATTGTAACTTTACACTTGCAGCTAGCTAACAATACCTATTGCATGCAACTTTTGCAGAGTAATAGAAAAATTTGTCACGCGTTTTTCATGTTTAGGTCTGATTATCACATTTTTCTGGCCTTGCATGCAAGATTCTGATTTTTTGTAAAATTTCTGTAAAATTTTTGTAAAATTTTTGTAAAATGGTCCCATTTTATTATTATTTTGGAATAAAATAAAATAAAATAAAATGAAACAAGAATAAAATAAAAATAAAATAAATTTTTTACAAATGATTTTTATAAAACCAACCCTGTCCATGACAAACACTGGAAAAATGTGTTTTTCCTTCTTAAATGACATTTTGAATTTTTGTTTGCCATCATTAAACTGTAAATATAAATAATTTACACAAGTAAATGTAATTAATGTTCATATTTCATTGAAAACTTTACTATTATTGATATGCAAATTTGTGCCTGCATAAATGTCAATATGATTGTAAAATGTTACTTATGCCTTAAAAGTTACCCTGAAAGGTGCTTTACCCTGAAAGGTAAACCTTCAAAAATCAACACAACCCCTTGCAGACAAATAATCACCCTAGACTCAAATGGCTGCGCATCAGGCAACCTAATCTGCACCCAGTCATCAGATAACCTGTCCATTTCACAACCAAAAAATTGCCCCCCAGAATTGGATTTGAGTGCATATTTGAAACTGTCTGGTTTTGTGGGTGCAGAACCATTTTGCAGGGCTATTCGAATGTTGGATGGTGGCTGTAGAGTTTGGAGGATGTTTTGTGAGACACCAGGTGGTGATTTGCAGGAAATGTCACAGCATGGCAAACTTGGTTTGTATTTTTCTGTGTGAATGGGGGCCATTAAAAACTGGCGCCAAAGCAATTGGCACCATTGGCTGGCATCCCACACAATAGATGTCAACTGAATTCATGTCAACTAAATTCTAATGAATTAGGTATGTGATTTCAGCTTTCCCATCTGGAAGAGCATAGTTACTTTTACATCCTGATGACACTTAATTTTCATTGTTTCTGTGTGATGCTTTAAATTTTTTTGTGTTATTTAGTTGACATTGAGTTGACCAGAATTTGTGATGTCAACTGGCATGTGTCGGCCTATTGTAGTGTAAATTATGGTGCCAATTATCACTGTCACCTTTTTGGGGAACACCATTGTCCTTTTTGGGGCTTTTTTTTCCTGTGGGTGGCACCCTTTGCACCATATTTCTTGGCAAATTTCATTACCACTGATTCATGATGATTCGTGATATTTTCCTGTGGGTTGCCATTACTCTTATCTAGAAAATATAAATTTGTGACAGTGAAGGCAGAAGTGTGCATAGTTCTGAAACGTATTTACTTTTACTTGATATATACGTGTACTCGAGTACTAAGTTCCTGAACTCGCTTTTACGTTTACTTTTTGAAAGTAATCAAGTTTAGAAAACGTATTTCAGATAGTCTTTTATATCAACTTTGTGAAGGAATAGAAGAGAACAAGGGAGAGAATGTGCTAGAAATAGGGATACATAGTCGAACATGTGTATATACGCACATACATACCGTATTTCCTCGAAATACCCCCCCCCCCCTCGTTTGACCCCCCCCCCCTCTCGAGACCACTATGAAACAATCACCCCCCCCTCGAAATACCCCCCCCCAAATTGAGTGTAAAGGGAACGTACATGACAATAACTGTAGTTTGTGTTATGTGTACTGCAGAACACACGTTAAAACGATGTCGGTGTCACGTTAGAACAGTGCACATACCACCTACATACTAATATTAGTCTACAGAACCTTATAAATGGCGGTTTTTGTTGCATTTTTCGACGTCTGCGTACGTTTCAGACGACAATTTCGTACTTGGTTTTCAAAAATTTTCTTGTGAAATAATAACCCCCCCCCCTCGTTTAACCCCCCCTCTCGGGACCACTATGAAACAATCACCCCCCGGGGGGTATTTCGAGGAAATACGGTATCCAAAAATTGGATAAAATAATCAAAGTTATGAAAAATAGTGATTTTGAGCGAACATTAGAGTGATATTTCTCAAAAATACTCATGTTCAAGTGTTCTGGGTGCAAAAGTATACTCATGAGTAAAAGTAAAATAATACTTTATGTATTCTGTTCTCAGGGGGTGAGTAAAAAAATACTTTACATTTACATATACTTTGAAAAAAAGGTTGGTACTTTAGACAACTCTTTAGGAAGTGTGGTGAACCTCAATTTTCACATTGTAGAATATCATACCCACTAAATTTCCAGAGCAGCGTTCCCTGAATCCGGCAGCACAGGGAGGTGAAAAATGCCCTGAAGCTGTGCCACCAACAGAAATTTTGGATGATTGCCAGCCAATAAAACTGATAAATGAAGATGGCTGCAATGAATGGCACGTTGAATGTATTTGTGATGAAAGTGATGTGAAAAAGCCGGATAATGTTCCAGGTATATTGAAATATTTTATGTAAAAACCTGGTAATTTGTCCCAGCCATCATGAACAGCTCTTTGTTCATCTAAAAAAATGAAAGCATGTATAAACCCTCCCAGCTCACTGCAAAACCATAGAAACTAGAGACATGAGAGGATGTACAGTCTACAGACTTGATTGCAAACCCTTGGACTCAACAACCCCAGCACCAGCAGAACCATGTCCCAATCAAAGTGATCAGCCCCCTGTTTTATCTGATCCATTATGTGAAGCCGTGAAAGTCATCAGTGAAGTTGGATGTTTTGAGTGGCTTACAGCATGTGAAAGTACAGCTGTTGACCAAAGGGTTTGTTTGCATGGTTGTTTTGAAAGTTTTGGAGTTTGAGTGCAATAATGGATGCAAAAAGCTCCAAAAATGAAACTACAGTGCAAATTGGGCCAAATATTCAATAAATTTTGACCAGAGAGGATTTATTAGATATTGGACTTTGGAGAATAGAGAAGAAAAGCTAGAGGTCCCAACCAGGGTTGGCAAAATCTCAGAAAAAATAAAATAACAATAAAATGGAAAATTGAAATTTAAAATTAAATTTTTTATACAATTTTACTTAAATGAATTTTGATAAAACCAACCCTGGTCCCAACTCGCCAAACTCATTCCATCACTCTATTTCTCTGAAATAAGAATCAGAACCTGAACCCAAAACTCAACACACAGCCACCAAAACCAAGCCCCCCACCACCACCACCGGCACCAACATTGGCACCGGAACAAGCACCAACATTGGCACCAGAACCGGCACCAACAGAGGCACCAGAACCGGCACCAACAGAGGCACCAGAAACGGCACCAACAGAGGCACCGAAAACGGCTCCAGGACCAAGTGCACCATATGAAGTCTTGGCACCAGAAACGGGAACTGGTGCGACATTGGCACCAGTTTCCATTGATTCTGGCTCGAGTGGCGTTTCTGGCACTGGGGAATCTTTGGAACAACAGCAAACTATGACAATGATGATGATGTGCATGTTTTTGAATCCGAATAGCGATGCTCAGAGGTCAATTTTTATTGTTGAGTTTTTATTGAGGGCTAGCGATTGGCGCATTGGGTTGATGCATACCAGCTGACATCGAAATTCGTGTCAAATAAAGTGTTGGCACCTTTACAGCACTAAAATTGAAATCAGTGGACACCCAGTGTCAGCTAGTGTGCATATCACCATGGCATGTATTTATGACACTTGTCACGGCATTTGACACTACTTTACACTTTACAGGGTGTGGGACTGCCACCAGCTAAGGGGTAACTGTCTTAATCCCCACACGGCCCAGACATTATGCCATTTTCATTAAAGACAGAAGTTTGATATGTTTAAAATTTAACAATTTCTCCTATTTTTCAGCCACCCAGAGTCAGATCCCACATGTGGAGATCCCCTAAATAAAAAATCCATCCGACCAAATTGTTTGTGCCAAAATTATCCGGACACGACGTCACTGGATCAAAGTACAGGGTGTCCCACAAAATACCAAGTATTATGTTTGACTTCTGAGAAGTTTGAACAAAGACTGGAGAAAATGGATGAAGATCAAGGTTTAAATAGAGAAGTGAGGAGATTGAGCGGCGGTAAAAAATCAGAGGAAAATGATAACGGGTGTCCCAAATTGAAATTGAGGAAAACACATCCAAGTTGCAGACTGATTATTGTGAAAAATGACATTACAGGGTGTTTGGAATTGTTGAGTGAATGCTGATAAATAATTATGTCACTTTTTCCAAAATTTCCAAAAAGCTGGGTCAAAATGCTTTCACTTTATTTCCTATTTACATTGTGCAATACTCGCTGTTTTTATGTGTGCCATATGAATTTTACTTTGATAACTGAATTTTACTAAAAAAACTTCACTGTGAGGGAAAAAAACAACAACAATATTTTAGGGCCAAGGATATGTAACATACAACCAGTAACCAAAAAAACCTGTGTTTTAGTGAATTGAGACATTGAAATCCATTTACCGTTTTTTATAGAATATTATTAAGTAGTGAACAATGTTTGGTGGTGTAGTATTCCAAGAGGGAATATTTTGTTTCGTGTCATTTACAAAAAGGAGTTGATAGAATGGCTTATTCGAGGGTAATGTATTCAAAATTATACGGTAATGGACTTAAAAACAACCATGCACAACTGCAATTTACAAATGTACATACATTTATTCAAAACAACAATACTTTTGCATGAACTACCGTTATACCTCGAAATACTCCATGGGGGTTTATTATTTCGCCAGCAAAATTTGAGAGGGGGTTAATTCGAGGGGGGGGGGTAATTCTAGGGGGGTATTATTTCGTAAGATTTTCATAAGGATCGTAGTAAAGAGTAGGCATTTTCGTACCCAAAACAGGTAATAAATGTGTCCAAATAGGATATATTTGGACATAAAAACGTCGATAGCTACACAGACTAGTCCATGTGTAGCTGCGATACAAATAAGCAGTAATAAATACACCATGTACATGCATACATAATGTATTTACATCATTCTGGAGGGGGGGTATTTCGAGGGGGGGTTATTATTTCCCCAGCCCACTTTGAGGGGGGTTAATTCGAGGGGGGAGGTCAATTCAAGAGGGTGTTAATTCGAGGTAATACGGTATACAAGTTGTTGGAAGTCCTGACAAATTGCAAAACAGTTAGGTCGTTTATTTAAAAAACAACAACCAGTACGGTTGGGACGATACGACCTCCGATTTTTTCTGAAATTCAACATCGATATTCAATACGTAAAAACGGTCGATATCAGATATTCAACATAGAAAAAGTGTATATTCGATACTTTTTCATTTTTTATCTCTCGATATTTGACATGCAAAAATAGTGAATATTCGATAAGACACATCGTCCCAACCATAGTTTTTCCACCAGTAAAAAAATCTAAAAAATCACACCTCGCTGCCGTGTCTTTCTAACAACTGGCGGCACTCCCAGACCCTGTAAAAAGCCATGCAAAATGTCGAATGTCATGCAAAGTGTCAAAAGTCATGGAAAATGCCCTGAAAAATGGCAACCGAGTTGCCATTTTGCAGGGCATTTTCCATGACTTTTGAAACTTTGCATGACATTTGACATTTTACAGGGTTTTTTACAGGGTCTGGGAGTGGCACCTGGTTGTCGATCAACCAACGCATGCAATCCTTATAACCCATTTTGAAATGTGTTTCCAAAATTTCTCTTTTCGGTGGAAACATGGCCCGGGCGCCGCGCATCACGTTTTTCAGATTTACCTGAAAAATCAGAGTTGTTAAAAGTACTGAACTTTTTCAAAAGTAAACGTAAACGTAAAGTTTTTTTTACTCACAGGTGAGTACAGAAAACGTAAGGTATTCATTTTTTACTTTTAGTCATGAGTAAACGAAAGTATTTTTGAGAAATTTTGCCGCAATTTCGGTCAAAATAGCTAATTTTCGAACTTTTCAGGGGTCTCCAGGATTTTGGCCCTCGCGGGGGCTGGATAGATAGCAAATCGCTCCTCCCGAGGGGTAGATAGCTGGAAAATTTTTCTGGGGGGGGGCTGGGGGGGGGCTTGGGGGGGGCTCGCGGGGGGCAAAATATAAAGGCTTGTTCAGTGCATAGAAGGCTAAAAGGAGAAAAAATCGCTGGTAATTGGTTAAAAGTGGCTAAAAGTAGGTTTAAAATGGCCAAAAACAGGCATATAACCATGCATATAGCTGGAGAGCACGATTTTGAAGGTGAAAAACTATAAAAAGGTGCGAAAATTAGTGATTTTGAGCGAAAATTGGGGGGAAATTTCTAAAAAACCACACAGGTAGATAGATAGCTGAGCGATTTGGGGGGGGTCTTTGGGGGTAGTAGCCAAAATTTTGCCTCGGGATAGATAGATAGCTGAGCGGCCTCCGGGATAGATAGATAGCTGGCGGATTTTGGGGGGGGCAGCCCCCCCCAGCCCCCCCCTAGGAGACCCCTGGAACTTTTTCACCATCAAACTCACTTTTGAATGTTTTTCTGCCCATTTTTATGCTATTCTGGATATTGTGTTGCTATCTTTAGGATTTCTCTCATTTTTATGTCTTGAAAAAGCTTATGAAAAGCCTGTTTGAAATAAGTATTCTGTACTCGTGTTCTTTCAAAAAGTACGCGAGTAAGTGAGTACCGGCATTTTTTCCAGGAGCAAACGTAAACGTATTTACGCAGTACTCGAGTATCCGTATTTATCGAGTAAATACGTTTTTACAAGTATGCTGAAAATTTGACAGACTTTTTTAATATGTGCCTACACACACATGTTTTTCAAAAATTCAAAAGATTTAGAAGTGTCATAAATCACTTTGAATTCCTTTTTGTTCACTGGAATGGTTTATTTTCAAGTTAACAGAAAGCTCATTCGATTTATGAGTTTTCAAAATGTTTTAGAAGCGGCGCAGGGTCAGAAAATGTCAAAATGTTGCCACACACACTAGTTGACATTTGAATCTCAACTGGTTTATGTTAAACTCAGATCTTAATTCACAATATAACGATCTTGCAATGCACTTGCAGTGATATTTATCCTTCAACTTATGCGACACGTGAGCTGAAATATGAGTTGACATAAACCAGTTGACATTGTCAACTGCGTAGTGTTTAGCGCTAACGCATCCACCCACCTTTAAACTCTGATTTCCCAACGTAACGGTCCAATCGAAAACGGCACTTGACCCAAAAATGCCACTTATGTCCCCCGGTTTTACATCGCACGGACTTATGTGCGCCTCGCCGGAAAAAGGCGACACAGTAATTGTGTCAATTAATTCATTTTCCATTTCTGATGCACTTTCCGTATTTTCGGGACTTTCGGGTTGCGTGTTTTCGGGTTTCGGGGATGGTATATCGGGTCTAAAATTTGGTGTGGATGAAGATATGTTTATGACGTCATCGTTGAGGGGGGTGGTGGGTTTCGAACTGCTGCCGGGGGTGTCTGCAAGTTTTTTGGGCATTTTTATAGGTCTGCGTTTTTATCAGATTGTTAAACTACTAATAACCCCCCCCCCCCCCCGCCCCCCCCCCCCTCCCCCGTGATTCCCCACGATTTTTGATTTTTTTTTCTAATTACACAATACTAGCGATTGAATGGCGCCACGCGCTGGTACAATTTGAGAGCTCTAAAAGGCGCGCCACGTCATGGCGTCATTGGTGTCATTATTCTGTGGCGCCATGGCGACCTGGGGGTAGTCCCAGACTCTGTAAAGTGTAAAGAAAAGTGTCAAATGTAAAGTCAAGTGCAAAGTAAAGTGTCAATCAAAACAAAAAAGAAAAGATTTTATTACTGAACTTTGCATGACAATTGACACTTTACTTTGCATTTGACTTTCCATTTGACACTTTACTTTTCACTTTACAGGGCTTGGGATTGCCACCTGGGGGTAGTCCCAGACTCTGTAAAGTGTTCGATAAAGTGTCAAATGTCATGTAAAACGTCAATCAAAACAAAAAAGAAAAGATTTTATAACTGAGCTTTGCATGACAACTGACACTGCGTGACATTTCACATGACATTTTACACTTCACTTTACTTTACAATGACTGGGATTGGACCCTGGCGCCCCTCCTGTGAATGACGGCATGGCACCCCTGGCGCTTGGCTGTCTTTTTCCGTGACACCCGTTTTTTGGCACTTTTCCATCAAAACCCGATACCCGAAATGGTATTCATAGCTTTCAGCGCGAAAAATTCACATTTAATTCGTCTGAAAAACTGACCGATCAATTTATATCCACTCAGCGATTTCGGCAAAACACCCTGTATCATTTCCCACGCAGATTTGACTCGATCTTCAGTTTGAGGCGTATCCAAATCTGGTGCACTTTGAGCGGGCGAATTTTTGCCCACATCGAAACGTGGCAAATTTTCGCTGAATCCACCGTCGAAATAAGCCTTTTTTGAAAATTGAATTTTTGACACTTGAAATTTGGAATTTTTGAGCGAAAGTTTTGTGAAAATTACCTGTCCATTTATAATGATCGGCTTTTCACCCGCACCAGCGTATATTGGAATGAAACAAGATGCCATCAAAGTCTGAAAAGGAAAATGGCTGAAAAACAACACAGTGAAAAGTGAATGAATGTGCCTATACACAAACTAGTTTTCAACCGAAAGTTTGAATCAGCTTGTAAATCAGCTTTAAAAAAAGCTAGTAAATCAGCTTTGAATGCATTTGAGTTTACTGGCTTGATTGATTTTAATTTAATTTAACTGCGGTTGACCCTCGTTGACGGGCCAGGCCTATTTCGCACATACAGTTGTCCCCGGGTTAACGGTTCCCCCGGTTATAGGGTTCCCCGGGTTACTGGGTGGAATTGTGAAAAGCGGGGACATGTGGGAAGTAAATTCCCCGGATTGAGGGTTTCCCCGCATTCCCGGTTATCGGGTGGGATTTTCGAAAATATCCTGCATTTTCATATACAAACTGGATTCAATTATAGGGTATTTTAGCATTGAATAAACCATTTTTATAACATTTCCAAAAAAAACTTCATGAACTCGATGAAAGGCACATTCCGCACAGTAAATTACAACATTGCCAAACATTAATCATTAATCTGGATCGATAAAATTGTGTGCATGATAAAAATGTGATGCAAATGATTGTGAAGCACCATGGCGCTTCTGTATTACATCCCTCGGTTATCGGTTTCCCCGCATTATCGGGTAAGATTTCGAAAATTTCACTCCACCCGATAACCCGGGGACAACTGTACGCCTATTTCGCACAAACGCCCGTTTCGCCCATGCATGAAGCCTGTTTCGCACAAAGGCCCGTTTCGCCCATGCATGAAGCCTGTTTCGCACAAAGGCCCGTTTCGCCCATGCATGAAGCCTGTTTCGCACAAAGGCCCGTTTCGCACAGATCTGATGCATGTGTGAGACAGGCGTAGGTGCGACACAGGCGTATGGGCGTCGGGCGTGCCGGGAGTATGGGCGTCGGGCAAACTGCCAGCGCAATCATATCATAATTGCCAAGCTCCGGCTTTCGCCGGCCACGAACTGCGCACACGTGTCAACTTGATTGCGTGTGGCTCGGCTTCGGCCTTTGAAGCCGGAACCGAGCACTAACATTGCACTGCACAGTGCATGTGTTGGGTCGTTTAAAAGTGATTGCTGTGATTAGTGATGGAAAAGCGCCATGGCGCTGGCGCCAAGATCATGGCGTTTTTTCCAACACTAGTTACATTTCACATTCCAACTTTGGTACATTTCGATGCATTTCGGTGTTTCGCTGTGATTAGTGATGGAAAAGCGCCATGGCGCTGGCGCCAAAGTCATGGCGTTTTTTCCAACACTAGTTACATTTCCAATTCCAATTTCAGTGCATCAATTTCGGTGCATTTCCCGCATTTCGGTGTTTCGCTGTGATTAGTGATGGAAAAGCGCCATGGCGCTGGCGCCAAGATCATGGCGTTTGGCAAACACAAAGGGATGTGAAACAACATCGCTTTAGTGGTATACTGTTTGCCGCACCCAGTGCTGTGCAACCCCCCCCCCCCCTAATCGCCAGCCTGTTTCGCACCTACGCCTGTGTCGCACATACGCCTGTCTCGCACATGCATCAGATCTGTGTGAAACGGGCCTTTGTGCGAAACAGGCTTCATGCATGGGCGAAACGGGCCTTTGTGCGAAATAGGCGCATGTGCGAAACAGTGCACCCTCGCAGTTGACAGCCACTTCATTCTGGTAAACTAAAATGTGTTCAAAGCTTATTTACGAGCTTTCAAAATTTTGGTTGAAAACTAGTAAGTGTGAGCCAATGGCCCTACGCACACTAGTTTTCACCGTGACTGATGTGAAAACTGAAATGGCGACATGGCCACATTCAGCCTACTCTTATTGTATGCTATATGTGTTTTAGTTTTAAATTTTTTCAAATCTAACTTTCATTAAGACCCCTTTTACTCCTTTTTTCTGTGACGACTCCGACAACATGAGAAAGTTAAATAAGTCAAGTAAAAAGTTCCATATTCATTAGATAAAATGGCGAAGTATACATACCGCCCAGGCGTATATGCATGTAAAATTGCAGATAAATCGTGCTTGTCGTTCAAGAGTTATAGATGTTTGGAAAAAATATGCCATTGTCCGAGCCCGACAGATGGCGACAATGGCAAAAAATTTCAAACGTCTATAACTCACAAATTTCAAACGTCTGAATGACAAGCACGATTTATCTGCAATTTGGCATGCATATACGCCTAGGCGGTATGTATACTTGGCCATTTTATCTAATGAATATGGAACTTTTTACTTGCATTATTGAACTTTTCCATGTTGTCGGAGTCGTCACAGAAAAAAGGTTGAAAGAAGCCTAATCAATATTAAATAAAATAATTCTACCTAGGGTTGGCCGATGTTTTGTTTTTTGACGTCCGAAATGTTTTTTTTCTTCAAAAACATCGACTGAAATTTTTAGTACTAGGCACTAGCAGTGGCGTAGCCAGGGGGGGGCGGGGGGGGCGGCCGCCCCCCCCCTTCCCGGGTCAGACATAAAAGTTGCCGAGAATAGCACTTTTCTATACCGATTTTGTAGGTTGTTTTCAAAAATTTTGCGCGCAAGCGCGCATTTCGCTCCTCACATTCTCTCTGATTGTTACGTACATCGCATCAGGATAAATACTGCCCCAAATTACTATGTGCGGTACAAATTTTCGTACATTCAGGTATAAAATTTTTCTTATATTGTACCCATTGGCGCCATTGCCGACGCCAATCACGCCATGGCGCGGCGCCTACGAATGGCGCCAGCGCCATAACTCCATTCCGCAATTATAGGGACCAATTTTTAGGGGGGGGGGCGCCGCCCCCCCCGTTCGCCGGGCTCCGTATACAATCCGCCCCCCCCGCTCAAAAATCCTGGCTACGCCACTGGGCACTAGGTATTTTGCAAAAATTTTGCGCGCAAGCGTGCAATTTCACACACAAATTGACATTGGTGGTTGTTTTCATTGGTTTTGTGGCATTTTTAGTAGCAAAGCATCCATTTATATGTGCTACCATGGGTTAATAAGCCGTCATATGTTGATGTAGTATATAATATTGAGGTAATGTGCTTCCATGTACCTCCACAGTGCGTAACTTAACTCCCAAAGTAACAACCTCCTTTTATAACCTTGTTTCATCACTATTCCGTGCCAAACTTTACCTGAAGTCACAAACATTCGACTATAAGGCGATATACGAACGTATCGACAAAAAATGGATATTTTTTACACAAATCACCACTTATAATGCTATCCCATGGCTCAACAGCCATTATATGGTCATATATAACATCACAGAGCATTGCCACTGTTTGATATAAATACCTATATATGTTAACACAAGGTCATAGCTGGGAGCTTTTAAAAAAACCGTTTTTTTAAAAAAAGCATCAAGTTAAAAAAAACGTTTTTTTTCAAACCCTAATTCCACCGTGATGATTAATTTGCATTTGAAATTTTTGAAACTCACATCAATCAAATCTTCTCTACTATCCCACTTTGATATCAACACATTTCTCTTATCACTCACTCTAGTAAGAGACACAAATAATCGATTTTCAGCCAAAATATGAGCATTTTGCGGCAAAAATTCCTCTGTAATTGCTCTCAAATTTCCAATCAATGAATAGCCTTTTGTTAATGCACCAAATGGCTGTTTCCAAACTAATTCGGCAGTTTCATAGAAAATTGCTAAGGCTCCTGGGGGGGGGGTATTTCAAATTATTTTTATTCTAACCATATTTTGAGGGCACTTTTTGATACTGGTGATTAGGGTGTCAAATTTCCGTTTTCCGTTTCCGTTTTCCGCAGGCAAATTTTTTCCGTTTTCCGTTCCGTTTTCCGGCTGCTGAAATTTTTTTCCGTTTTCCGTTCCGTTTTCCGGCAGCTTTTTTTCCGTTTCCGTTTTTCCGGCTCATTTTCCGTTTTCCGGCTAAATTTTCAGTTTTTCCGCCTTTTTTCCGTTTTCTGCCTCAATTTCCAGTTTTTCCGTTTTCCGCCTAAATTTTCCATTTTTCCGCCTCATTTTACTTTTTCTGGCTCAACTTTCTCTTTTCTGATCAGCCAAACTGGTAAAAATTCATGCAGATTGTCAATGATGTAAAAATTTTTCTGTTTCCAGCAAAATTACTGCAAATTTTTTCCATTTTCCGGCAAAGTTTTTCCATTTCCGTGCAAATTTGATTTTTCTGTTTCTGTTTTTCTGGCCGCTGAAATTTTTTTTCCGTTTCCGTTTCCGTTTTCCGCCAAGTGCAAATTTTTTTCCGTTTTCCGTTCCGTTTTCCGGCTGCTGAAAATTTTTTTCCGTTTCCGTTTTCCGTAAAAAAAATTTTTTGACACCCTACTGGTGATAAAGCGGGCAGTTTAGAACCGTGTAAATGTCAATTATAAAAAAGGGGGTTTATGACTCAATAATTGACATTTTGCACCACATTTGACAAATTTGTGTGGCATTTGACACTTTACTTTACTATAGACTACACTTTACAGGGTGCGGGACTCTCACCTAGGGTTCAAACGGGACCAGTTTTGACGGACCGGGACCGGGGCTGAGTGGTCGGGACCGGGACTGGCTTTTTGGATTTGTCGGGACCGGGACCGCCCTAATCCCGACTTTTTGCCGAACCATGTACCGGGACAGCGGTCCCGTTTGAACCCTACTCTCACTTTGTAGTCGTCATTTGCTAAACTGAAAAATGGGTTACTCAAAATTGCAAGACTTGCCAAAATTTTGATATTAGAAGACAATCCCGATCCCGAAAAGTCGTTCAAGTTTTAACCCCAGCTATAGCAAATTAATATAGGTAATTACGTCGGTAAATTCACAGAAACATTAAGTTCACCAACTGGGCAATTCCTTTGGACAAACTACCAGCACAGCAGCCAACAAACTCCCTACACTTGCACCCGCAACTTTCTGGCATCTTGCCAGAATTGTAGTCTCTGCGTGCTGGCACAGACAGGCGGCCGCACCGAAATGGTACACGCCTGGAAATGAATGGGCATGGGGCGTTTATGTCCAAAGTCGATAAGTCCAAAATTTCAATAAATAGTTAAGGGCATAAATGGCATGCAGAGTTGGTCTCGCCCATTTTCCAGGCTATTTTCCGGATGTCACTCCCGAGTTAACAGTGTTAAATTTTCATTTTACAACAATGTGCCAACACACACCAATTGGTTCACCGCTAATTAATTATAGTTGCCAATCAACCTACGTTACAAACGAAATTCGAGAACTCAAATGGCAACTAAAATCAGTCGTCAACTCAATTCCTCCGCGCAGAAACGATAGAAAAAGCGACCACAAGAAAACAACACAAACCTAAAAATCCGCATCCGCTGAAAGACAAGGCCAATTTTTTTGCACTTTTCCACTTGTTTGCGTCATTTGATCTATTTCTGGAATCAAGATTCAAAAATAATCCATTTGGTGGCGTGCCGCCGGCTGAGGTAACCATAGTTTTGGTCTGAAAAAATTTGTTATAGTGCTTGAAAAATTTCATCAAGATATAAGGTAGATTTTGAATTTGAATAAATCAGAAGTATGGAAGGAGATAGATACCAGGCAGTGGTATCTTGAATTTTGACCCTCTGAGTGGTTGGATAGATAGCAAATCGCTCCTCCGGAGGGATAGATAGCTGAAAAATTTTCTGGGGGGGGGTTGGGGGGGGGGTTGTGGTGGTTCAATATATAGGCTTTTTGGGGGCATAGAAGGAAGAAAAGGACGAAAAATCGCTAAAAATAGGTGTAAAATAGCTCAAAATGGGTATACAAGGGCATATAGTACTTAAATAGCTCAAAATAGGCAGTTAGACGCATGAACTAGTGATTTTGGAGGTGAAAATCTATATATAGGTATGAAAAATAGCGATTTTGAGTGAAAATTGGGGTATAGTTTCTGAAAAATCGCTCCAGATAGATAGATAGCTGGGCGATTTGGGGGGGGGGGTTTAGGGGGTAGTAGCCCAAAATTTTGCCTCCGGGATAGATAGATAGCTGAGCGGTTTGGGGGGTAACCCCCCCCCCCCCATTCGAGACCCCTGATACCAGGGGCCACTCCCAGACCGTTAAAATACCTGTAAAATGTCAAATACCCTACAAAGTGTCAAAAGTAATGTAAAAACCACTGGAAAATGTAAAAAATCAACTAGGTATACGTTTGACATTTTTCATGACATTTTACATGACTTTTGTCAGTTTGCATGTGATAGCATATCTGACATTTCTTTGCAGCATTTTACAAAGTCTGAGAGCACCCCTGGGCAACAAAACGATGGCCGAAAATCACATAAAACACTCAGAAAACTAGTTAGCTATGAAGTATTTGAAGCGTGAAAGGACAGCTAAAGCAGGCTTAGCTGATGAATTATGGTTAGAATGGGAATAATGTCAAGTGTGTTAAAAGATTTAGGACACCTACCTACAGAAAAATGCATTTCTAAAGCTAGAGGGACAGACATAGTGCAAGTGTCAAAATTTCAGATAGTTTCAAATTTCTAGTCACATAAAAGCCAAGAGAAATAATATCTCTCTGTAATATGGACACTATGTAATATGGACACCATTCATATGCAACACAGGAATTTTCTTGGAAATTTGAAACTATTTAAATGTTGAAACCAAAGATTGTTCAGAAATTATCAGCCCAAGATTACTCAAGTTGAAATGCAATCACAATCAAAAGATCCAGATAAATATGGCAAGTACAAACTAATTATCAGGGGCCACTCCCAGACCCTGCATGGCATTTTAGAGGGCATTTTACAATGTGTCAAATGCCATGTAAAATGCACTGGGAAACGTCAAATGTAATGTTAAATGCCCTGTGAAAAGTCAAATGTCATGTAAAGTGTCAAATGTCATTAAAATTCCCTGTAAAATGTCAAATCTAAGTGTCAAATGTTATGTAAAATACTCTGTAGAATGTCAAATGTCATGCAAATTGTCAAATGTTACATAAAATGCCGTGTAAAATGGCACAATTTTTATTTATTTTTACTTCACGTTTGACATTTTACATAAATTTTGCAATTTTACATGACATTTTACATTTTACAGGCTCTAGGAGTTGGCCCCAGTCGAGATTATTGCAAGCAAACAGGTGCGATATAAACATCCCAAAAGCAATGTACCGTTTATTTTCGAACATAAGCAATTATTTTGATGCACAAGTAAGTATGTAGCCTAACCTGTGCATTGATACCATATTTTGCAAGGCCACAAGTAGTGATGTTAAAGGCACCGGGAAAAATGGCACCGCACCGCACCAGCACCGGTGCTATTCTGAAAAAATAGCACCGGCACCGGCAGGGCACCTCTCAAAATCGAAAGGGCACCGCACCAGCACCGGTGCTATTCTGAAAAAAAAAGGCACCGGCACCGGCAGGGCACCTCTCAAAATCGAAAGGGCACCGCACCAGCACCGGTGCTGGTGCCCTTCGGTGCCCAGCACCGGGGCACCGGTGCCCCGGTGCCTTTACATCACTAGCCACAAGCACATACATAAATAACGTGCACTTGAATATTTATGTACCGACCCAGTTCCATGTTTAGTGGTTGTTAGGAAAAGTATGTTGGCATGCACATAATGCGGCTTTACACACCAGTTGACGGCTGAGATTTCGGAAACTGATAAATATATTTTTAACGCAATTAACGCATTTACCGAAATGAATCGTTTTCGATCTCCGTCGCTAACAGTTGACGAATAGGTAAGCTCAAATCTGATTTATCAGTTTCCAAAGTTTCAGCCGTCAACTAAATTGTGTGCGTGGGGTCAACATATTCTCTGCAGACAAAACTCTAGCGCTCACACTGGTCAGGAATATAAATCACGGCAGTAGCATTCACGCATTATTTTAGTCGCGGGAAAGAAAATTTCAGCATTTAAGGATGCATGAAACTGGATGGAAATGTCGTCCAGCGACCACTCCCAAACACTGTGAAATGTCATGTAAAATGCCCTGTAAAATGTAAAATACCATGCAGTGTCAAGACTAATGTAAACTTCTCCTAAAGATGTTGTGAAAATTGTCAAAAGTCATGTAAAATGCCCTGTAAATTGTTGACTGTCATGCAAAGTGTCCAAAAGTATGTAAAACGCCCTGTAAAACTTCATCCAAAGTGTCTAAGATCATGTAAAATGCCCTGTAAAATGTCTAATGTCATGCAAAATGTCAAAAGTCATGTAGAATGCCCTGCAAATGTCAAATGTTATGTAAAGTGTCTAAGATCATGTAGAATACACCGTTAAATGTAAATATCATGCAAAGTGTCCTAAATCATGTAAAATGCCCCAAAAATGTCAAATCTTGGGCCATGTGTTAAAAGTCAAGTAAAATGCCTTGTAAAATGTCATGCAAAGCATCAATAGTCATGTGAAATGCTGTGTAAACTGTCAAATGACATGCAAAGTGAAAAATATGGAAAATAGCAAACAAGGCAAATGTCATTTTACACAACTTTTGACACTTTGCATAACATTTGACATTTTACAGGGCATTTTACATGACTTTTGACGCATGGCCTGACATTTGACATTTCACCAGGGGTTTTTCCACGATTTTAGACACTTTGAATGGCATTTGACATTTGACAGGGCATATTACATGACATTTGACACTTCACATGACTTTTGACACTTTGCACAACATTTTACATTTTACAGGGCCTCTTACACAACTTTTGACACTTTGCATGACATTTGACATTTAACAGGATCTGAAAATGGCACCGGATTTCTTCTGATTTATCGAAAAGAAAACCCATATTTCGCATGTTGAAAACATTCATTCCTTTTTGGGTCAACAATGAAAATGAAAATACGAATAAATGTGCTCAAATATTCAAACATTCAATTTTCCATACACACTAGTTTATAGCGCAAATGTACCTATACGTATTTGATTTTAACGCATTCCGGAAAATCCATTGGCCCTACGCACACTGGTTTTAACACGAAATTTCGAAAACTCATAAATGAGCTTTGAACGTGTTTGAGTTTTCCACAATGAGTCATTTTCAATCTCCGTCAACTGTAGTTGACGACTACCCCATTGTAGAAAACTCAAATGCGTTCTAAGCTGATTTGTGAGTTTTAGAAATTTCGTGTGAAAACTAGTGTGCGTAGGCACATTGTATGCTAAATGTGTTTTAGTTCAAATTTTCAAGTTTAAACTTTCATTAATTAAAATCAAATGTATATCATTCAACTCTGTTGAATAATTTACGTTTGAAAAAAATTCAGTTTTCACCGAAGTCACGGTGAAAGCTAGTGTCTGTAGGCACAAATATGAACAACGATAAATGCGATGTTTTTTAATTCTCTGATATTTTCAAAAACCTCAGAAAATCTTTCAAAAAGAAAATACTGTATTACCTCGAAATACCCCCAGGGGGGTTTATTATTTCGCCAGCAAAATTTGAGGGTAGGGGATAATTCGAGGGGGGGGGTCTATTATTTCGCCAGAAATTTTCGGAAATTCCCCATACGCAGACGTAGAAAAATTGAACAATCACATAGATTTATCTGTGTTTATAGGCATATATTACTGTATATACACGAAAACCCTTCCCTAACGTCACTTAATCATCAGTTATAACGTTTGTTCTGCATTGTACAGATCACAAACTGCGGTATTTGTCATGTACGTTCACGTTACACTCAATTTTAGGGGGGTATTTCGAGGGGGGGGGGGTATTATTTCCTCAGCCGAAATTTAGGGGGGTATTTCGAGGGGGGTTAATTCAAGGGGGGATAATTTGAGGTAATACGGTACTATCAAAACTATCTTAAAAATGCCGGAAAAAAAGTAGATAAATATTACATTTTATGATAAATTTCGGATATATGTAAATCTCTCACAGATTTTTCAATGAAAACCACACATACCGTATTTCCCGAAATACACCCAGGTGTCTTCGAGCTGGGGAACCCCCCCCCTCAAAATACCCCCCAAAATTTCCACTCTGAAAAAATAACCCCCCGGGGGTATTTCGAGGAAATACGGTATATAACCCACCATAGCACACATAACTGGATCAAAGAAAGTGCCCGCAAAATCGGCACAAATTTGACCTCTCGTGATCAATCTCAATGCCATATATTAAAATAATTGCTAGCATATAGGTAGTCACTTTCAATGTGCAATATACCACGGCTACACGATGAAATATTTATCATTTGGTCATGACGTCACGAGTCGACGAAAGATTGATAACTGGCGCTAGACATGATGAGTTATGATAGTTATGCATTTACGCAGACTTCAGTTTATAGATTACCTAGATGTAAATTTGATGGGTTACTGTAGATATGTATGCATCATTATCAATGTGGCTACATAATTACACCAGTTGACAAACTATTAGCGGTCAACTGGAAATCAGAGTTGCGAAAACGTCTTTACGTTTACCCGAAATACCCGGTTATTCGGGTATTTATACATACGTTTACGCTTTCCAAAAATACCGTTACGTTTTGTTACGTTTTCCTGGCACAATTACCCGGGTACCAGCGAAAACGTGAAAAATATGTGAACGGAACCTTATTATTTGACAAATGTAGTGTTATATGGTCAGTTCAACATGCTAAGAGTTGAGAGGTTAAATGTCAAGAGGTTGCCAATTCCGCAAGTGGAGAACTACCGTATTTCCTCGAAATACCCCCCGGGGGGTGATTGTTTCATAGTGCTCCCGAGAGGGTGATGTGGTGGTGGTGTTTGTGATGTTTGTGAGGGTGGTGTTTGTGATGTGCCCTGGGGTAGAAAAATGCATCAATAGCTGACATGTAAAGACTCCTGTAGACTAATATTAGTACGTAGATGGTTTAAACACTGTTCTAACGTGATTCCGACATTGTTTTAACGTGTGTTCTGCACTACGCAGAACACAAACTGCAGTATTTGTCATGTACTTTCTGTTTACACTCAATTTGGGGGGGTATTTCAAGGGGGGGGGGGGTGATTGTTTCATAGTGGTCTCGAGAGGGGGGGGGGTCAAACGAAGGGGGGGGTATTTCGAGGGGGTGGGGGTATTTCGAGGAAATACGGTAGAACGATTTATCAGTGAGAAGTCAAAGTTGAGAGAGACGTCAATTTATTAGTGAGAAGGCAGGTAAAAAGAATCCGTTTTATACACGTTTTAGTTAATGGGAATAAATAAGCCTAGGTCCTTGGTTGTCTGCCAACACTATCAATTATCAAAAAATGTTTGATAATGAATGGATGTTTCAGTTGACCACAAATAAACTGTCAACTAAAATAGCATATGTGAATGTACATGTGTAAGCTATGACACGCGATCGAAAAACCTCAACTTTGAATAAATATAAATATGGGAATTATGAAGTTCCCTGCATTTAAAGCAAAGTAGTAGACAATGATTCAAAAAGGTATTTACAGGTATATTTACATTTCACTTTTTGGTAACACTGAAAAAGTGTATTCGAAGGAACACAGAAATTTGAAAGCACAAAAGCTTTGGCAACTCATCGAATGTATTAGGTTGTCAACTAAGTATACTCCGGTTACTTTACACCCTGCACGCGTGGTTCCCGCTGGAAGTGTGCCAACGATGGTTAACGCGTCCGAGTTTCATAAAAAGATGACAAAATTGATTGTTGTTATAATGTTATTCATTAACATATTCACATCGATGAATTTTTTTCATAATTTTACGGAAATCACATGATTTTAATAATCATTGGCATGCTTCCAACACGAGACATAAATCAGTGCGAGGGCAGAGTATCACGTACGCTGAGTATAACATTAATTTTTTGCGATCACACATATGCAAAAAATTAAGGTTACTTAGTTGACAACCTAATAATTGACACTAGATTTTTTAAACAAAACATAAAAAACTGATTTAACTTGATGCACAAGGTGCACTCCAAATAAGTATGGATATGCAAACTTTTTGATTGTTAACAATACTGGAAAGATTTAGTATAAGATTTAAATCCACTTTACTGAACCATAAAATTTTTCTAAAGGGTCCTCCAATCGAAAACAAAAAAATAGTCAATGCGACAACTTTTGTGCAGACAAAATGTGCCCCAAAATTACATCAAATGATAGAGATATTACAGAAATACTCAAAGATCAAAACATACAAAAAATTGACAACATTCACAATGTGACAGATAACGATGGCAAACAAAAATTTGAAAACGTTTTGAATTTGCATTTTTTTTGTATTTTTGGCTGAGAATGCTTATAAAATGAAGAAACAGTTCAAAACATCAATTTCACATGGTATTATTTCACATTTTACTGCAGAAAAATGTGAAAATTCGACGATGTGTTAAAATTCAACAGAAAAAAATAGAAAATGCAATAACTTAGTCGGAACAATTCAAAAAATGCCCCAAAAAAACTCAAAAAATATTTTTGCAAAAATTCAAAATCTGATACCATTTTTGAAGAAAAAAATCACTTAACATTTTTAAACCTTTTTCCAAAGGGTTTGCCATTGTCAGTGACAGCAAAAAATCACAACACTGAGTTCCAGAATAAATTGAAAACGTAAAACAGTTAAAAATCACAATTGCCATTATGACTCCGTCGTATCACCCTCTATCTTTTTCATTTCAATTTCCAACTTTCTTATTTTCAAATCGGCCAATCTCTGATCATTTTGAATTTCCATTTCCAATTTTTTCAACCTCATTTGATTGAGTCGAATTTCTTGATCTCTCAATCTGATGTCGCGATTTTTTATTTCCAATTCTTTTCGCAGCAGGCAGGAACGAATGTAGGCATCCTGAGAGGGTTCATTTCATTTTTTAGTTTGGCGCTACGCACACTGGGTGTCAACTAGGGTTGGCACTTGATTTTTTTAAACTGATTTTAATATTAAAAAATCTGATTTTTTTTCAATCAAAGGGGGAAAACTGATTTTAATTTTAAAAAAATCAAAATGCAAATTTCTGGTAGACTTGCACTAGGTATTTTTCAATTTTTTTGCGCGCAGGCACGCAATTTCTCATACACATTACCATTAGTGGTGTTTTCATGGATTTTGGGGGATTTTTAGTGTAAAAGTTTCCTTTTATTCATAGTACCAGGTAATAATAAGCTGTGATATGCTAGTGTAGTATATAATATCCAGCCAATGTGCTCCCACATACTTTTACAGTGTGTAACATCACTGTCAATGTATTAGCCTTCTCTTACAACCTTATTTAAACACTATTCCATGCTGAACTTAACTTTAAGTCAAGAATGTTGGACAAAAGGCGATATACGTAATAAGTCGATGTAAAAATGGATATTTTTGAAGCAAATCACTGCTTATAATGCTATACCACGACTCCACAATCATAAAATGACCACAATAGACATAACAATGCATTGTCTGACACTTAACATACACATATTTTTCTCTAAACCCCCATTTTGGACGATCTTTAAAAATTCCGATTTTAATAAAAAAATCAATTTTAATTAATAAATGCATTTTTTTATAAAAAAATCAAGGCATTTAAAAAAATTTATTTTTTTCCAACCCTAGTGTCAACTCAGATTCCATGTTAATTCAGATTTTAGTTGACGGGTCGCAAGACAATTTTGAAGTGCCAAGCGGCAATGTCAAAAACGAATTAATATGGATAAAATATATGCATTTGAACATCGTTCCGTCACCCTGAAATGCCAATGCCACAAAAATTTGTCAAATGTCAAATTCCTGGTACAAAAAATTGTCAAATTTGTGTGACAATACAATTAATCCATTTAGCAAGGACTGGGCTCATAAATTAAATACCTTCAATGTTTACTGTCCGCAAATTAGCAGACTTATTTACAGCGCGGGACTTCTCACAGCTTTTTGATATTTTTGGCACATACAAAGCCCAAACCGCCCAGCTATCTATCTATCCCGAGGCAAAATTTTGGGCTACTATCCCCTAAACCCCCCCCCCCCCCCAATATGGAAACTCATAGTTGGAAAATCAGATTTGAAACGCATCTGAGATTACCGATATGAGGTGCCTGTTAAATACCGGTAGAAAATAAAAATGTGGGTGTTTTAATTTCAATAATCAATTGACTTTTTATGAAGTTTCTCACTATTTACCTTGCAGAATTGATACCAAGGAAAGACAAGCCTTCCCCTCGAAAAATATATCATTTATATGTCGACTCGTTACGTATATATACCCGGAACGGTTTTGACAGAATATAACAAACTTCTTTGAAACATTAAAATTGCGGGTTCGAAAGTTTCTCCACACAATCAACTGAAACAATGTGCCTGCGCATAGGGTTCAAACGGGATTGACTTTTCGGGATCGGGGTCGGGATTCACTTTTTGAGATTTCGGGATCGGGATTGGGGTTTCGGGATCGGGATCGAGATCGGGATTGGTATTTTGAGATTTCGGGATCGGGATTGGCCTGGATTGGGGTCACGGGATCGCCATTTTTTCGGGATCGGGATTGGGGTCTAGGGATAGAGATTTTCATCACTGTTCGGGCATTCACAGTTGTTCAAAAAAAGATCTCAAAACACTGTTGGATGCCAGAAAAGTGACATAAAATGGACGCTGGAAGTTTGCGTTCACATTTTTGCACGCAAAAAGGTCATTTTTTTACTTTTTATAATTTCCACTATTTTTTTCCGGGATCGGGATCCCGGACTTGGGAGATTCTCGGGATCGGGATCCGGATTTGAAAGTTTTCGGGATCGGGATCGGTATTTTAGGATTTCGGGATCGGGATTGGGGTTTCGGGATCGGGATCGGGACTGCTAAATCCAGGAATTTCACGGGATCCGGGATAGGGATCCCGTTTGAACCTGCGCACACTAGTTTTCACACGAAATTTCGAATACTCACAAATCAGCTTAGAACGCATTTAAGTTTTCTACAATGAGGAGGCCGTCAACTACAGTTGACGGATATTTAAAATGACTCATTGTGGAAAACTCAAACATGTTCAAAGCTCATTTATGAGTTTTCGAAATTTCGTGTGAAAACTAGTGTGCGCCGGGCCATTAATGCACAGTGAATAATTACTGATTTAGAAGCGCCAAAGATAAGGCGCCAAGCGCAAACGGAAAATGAGAAAATTCAGCAATGAAAAGTGGATGCTATTGTTATGCCGCGATAACGGCACCATTTGTTTTAGGTATATTTTTATTCATTTCCTACTGTAGGTTTGAATTACAGGTTTCTTGCCCCCCTCACCTATGTGTCGCACGCGCCGTGGTAGTATTGCGACATCGCGTGTGACTGAAATAAGTGCCCGCGCACAAGGGCATTTTGCATTTATCTGTGCGCTTTTCATGCATTGTTGAGGCACGTCTTTGTAGGCCTCCCCGTTTTTTCCATCGCCAGCCGACTTTTTCCATCGGCTGGCAGTCATTGTTTTCGTTTTTTGACTCGTAAATAAGTCCTAAAAAGCTACCTATTTTATTTTTGCCCCCAACTTATGTTCTATAAACCGATTTCGCTGAATAAAGCGCCGGTGTGAACCCCGTTGGCCTTGGCACCCTTTAAAAAATCAACAAACTTAATTTAAATATTTATGACCGCAAATTAGCGGCCATAACATGGTGACTGTACTGGGAGCTATTTAATTAGCTCCCAATTTGATCGACCCCGGGCCTCCTGAACATTTCTGATCGGTTTTGCGGCCTGTGTTTGCCGCACCCTTTTGAAATTCCGATCAGCCGCTGGGGCTGACCGGAAATCGACGCCTTGTCGCTGTGCCACTGGGGCCAGCGACATTTTATCGAGGCGCCGCGACGCATCTGGACGCGCCGCGTTTTCGCTGTCGCTGAGCCACTGGGGCCAGCGACATTTTATCGAGGCGCCGCGACGCACCTGGACGCGCCGCGTTTTTGTGCTGCCATTTTATAGCGGCACGCCGCGTCTGCCCGGCCAGCCGCTTATCAGCCACTGGGGCTGCGCGGCCAAATTATTTTGCTTCGATCAGCCACTGGGGCTGATCGACAGCGTTTCGTCGCGTCGCTTTGCCACTGGGGCTAGCGACATTGCGGCGACGCTTCGCGCCGCTTTTTCGACTCGACGCTGCCGCCGACCGCTTATCAGCCACTGGGGCTGCGCGGCCGGTGACCACTTGCTTCGATCAGCCACTGGGGCTGATCGAAAACGTTTTTCCGTGTCGCTTTGCCACTGGGGCTAGCAACATCTCAGCAACGCTTCGCGCCGGTTTTTTTGACTCGATCAGCCACTGGGGCTGATTGAACCTACGGTTTTCGCTGTCGCTGTGCCACTGGGGCCAGCGACTGTCCAGTGAGGCGCCGCGCCACGTGTCAACCCGATCAGCCACTGGGGCTGACCAGGGACTTTTGCTTTCCGCTGAGCCACTGGGGCCAACGGATTTGTATCGCGCTGCTGGCACCGGGCGGACCGTTTTTTCCTCCTGTGTTTGGACACTCCTGCACTATTGTTGCACTGAATTGTGCTGTGCAGATTTAGTGACCTCACATTTACCGACATGTCGCAATATACGCGCGCGGAACTGGAGCCAGTTGTTGAATCATGGATGGACGAGCCCGTTAATCGGCCAAAATTGTTGCGCCTGCTAAATGTGCTAATGCAGTTTCGCATTGACAATGGCGAGTGGCCCACAATTAGCGATCCGCCCCGCTTAGGAACTGGGCGATTGATTCAGCATGTGTGGAAGTGTATGGACCTGTATTTCACAGATCCAGATACCGTTGTGGAATTGGTCCTCGACCTTGAAGATCAAGTACCACCCAGAGGCATTGGGGACGACCCCGCGCCGCCTCAAAGCGTTGCCATCGCCCAGCCAGCTGCAGCGCTGACTATGGACAATCTTTTGCCCACTATCCAGCAACTGATATCCAGCAATTTGGCAATTGCCCATCAATTGGCTTCACAATCGGTCCCGGCACCCATGGCACCGGTTCAAAGTGCGCCCGTGGGTACGCAATCGATACCGGCACCTGGTGCAAATAATCATTGTCCATTGAGGACCCCCTCTACTACATCTACTAACCAGCCACTTGATTCAACCGAAGCTAGGTTGCAGGCTGTGTCATCATTGCCTGGCGGTTTGATTGGTCAAATTGCCGCCTACGTCGACCAATACGTCATGGTCCCAGCTGATGGCTTTCCATCGCTCGTGGATGCGCTGGCACAAATTTCCTCCAGCGATCGCATGAGTGGTGGCCATGTAGCCACCGTTGCTAGCAAGCAGACACCGTTCAATGGGGATTCAAGCGCGCCATCGGGGCCCTTTAAATTTTGGCTTCACAATGTGGCGCTACAGGCTTTGAATGTTCCCCCACCATATCAACATTTGTTCTGGACCAACGTTTTCCAGCAATGTTTGAAAGGAAGCGCACAGGCACACTACATTTCTATTCGCCTGGATAAGCGCAATACTGTGCTTTATGTTCTCGACAAATTGGCTCGTGTTTTTCAAGTGGACCGCAAGGCGCATTCCGTCGCTGAGTGGTACCGAATTTCTGCTAGATCATCTGATTCTGTGGCCACCCTGTACAGCAGATTGTGCTGCACATTTCACTACATAAGCGAGCAAATCGACGATTCACAACGCGAAAAAATGATTGGGGATAAATTATTCCTCGAGATCAAAGGCCTGGTGCCAACCTCATGTTGGTATCGGTGGCGCGACAAATGGCGGGATGGTGAGATCGAGTTGGCCGACGCTGTTAGTCGCCTCGATATTGCCCGCGAGGAAAACTTGCATCGTTGTGCTGAACAGAATAAAAATCTCAATACTAATTGGGAGCCGAAGTCGTCAATGGGCAGAAATGCTGGCTGGGGCAATACTCCGTCGGCTGCAGCTGCGTCGCAAAGCGCCCCAGGCCGATCTGATGGCCAGAAAGGCGGTTGGGATAGGCAGTCTAGATTTGACCCGACGACACATCAGGGTCCATGGTGCACCTATTTTTTGCATCGGGCACCCATGCCGCATGAGCCGGCAAAATGTTATTTGAATCCTGATTCTCCTGCCTATCGACTGAATCGGGCGGAACGAGCCCGAGACTTCCTGCGTCAGGCCGGCAAGAATGAGCACGATGCTCAGAAAAATATGCGCATTGAGTGTGGCAAACTCAATCTGAAAGTGGATGAGCACATCTATAGTGCCCCTGAATCTGACACAGAACCTAGTGGTAATCCGTCTACTAAATTGACTAAAAATGTTTCTAATCCGCCACCCGATTCCGAGCCCGAGCCCGATAATTTTGAAACGTGGTTCCCTAGCGGCTACGCAGCTCACAAGCAGATGGGTTGCGCCATGAACCAGTCAAGTGTGCGACACGCCCACTGTGATCGCCCACTGGCCAAGGTGGACTTCATGGGCTTCACGCTCACAGGCACACTCGATAGTGGCTGTGAGGAGGGGATCATCATCGAGGAGCATCTGCTCGAGGATGTATGGAAACGCGCCAAGTGCAATGCCGGCATGGAAAAGGCAAAGTACCGGCCATACCCCGATTCAGGTTTGGGGACAGCTGGCGAGCCAATTCCGGGGCATCACCTGGCGCTCTACAAAATGCATTTGCTGCATACCACACCCGGTGGACAACAGCAATCAGCAGACATCTGGGCTGTGGTTAAACGAAAACCATACTTCCTGCGCACATCGAGCCCGCTATTGTTTGGCCACGAGGCACTCTATGGCACTCTAAAAATGAATCGCACAGCTATTTCTGAGCTCCAGCGACTTGAAGCTAATTTCACGCCCAGGGCCATGGGTGAATCGATTCGCACCTGCCGGTCTCCGACTAAGGGGGAAATGCTAACACAATCAGTGGTCACTAGCCTACCACATCATGAATTGGCGCCAATTACTGGCATTGGGAAATCGCACTTGTCGAAGCCTGCTACACTGCCGCGCGCCAAGGGCAGCAAGGTCTATGGTAGGCCCCCACGTAAAAAGTCTGCCACCAAATTTTTTCACAATTCTGCCAAACGCGTTTCACCACATGCCGAGTTCATGTTGGTGAACCCTGGAAAATCCGATGGTCAACTGGTGACCAACCCTCGAGGCGAGCCCTGCATGCGCCGCAAGCACAAGGCGAGGCTTAGCTCCAGCACCCAGTGGAATCCAGGCTAAAGAGTGCCGCCATGATTGTAGGGTGTGCATGTGTCCATTTTGAAAATGAATTTTCTAAATTGTTTTTTTTCTCTCAACAACTGTATCTCAATCTGATCCATTTGTGATTCTGGATGTTTTTTAGTTACTGATCATGTTCCATTTGGGTAACTTGAAAATTCCATGCAATTTTATGTGGCTGAAATTTTTTGTAGCTTCTTTATGTAAGCTTTTGTCTGACTTCCAGTTCCACTAGCGTTTCAATTGTAGGTAGTGTAACTGTTGTCATGGGAGGGGCTGTTATGCCGCGATAACGGCACCATTTGTTTTAGGTATATTTTTATTCATTTCCTACTGTAGGTTTGAATTACAGGTTTCTTGCCCCCCTCACCTATGTGTCGCACGCGCCGTGGTAGTATTGCGACATCGCGTGTGACTGAAATAAGTGCCCGCGCACAAGGGCATTTTGCATTTATCTGTGCGCTTTTCATGCATTGTTGAGGCACGTCTTTGTAGGCCTCCCCGTTTTTTCCATCGCCAGCCGACTTTTTCCATCGGCTGGCAGTCATTGTTTTCGTTTTTTGACTCGTAAATAAGTCCTAAAAAGCTACCTATTTTATTTTTGCCCCCAACTTATGTTCTATAAACCGATTTCGCTGAATAAAGCGCCGGTGTGAACCCCGTTGGCCTTGGCACCCTTTAAAAAATCAACAAACTTAATTTAAATATTTATGACCGCAAATTAGCGGCCATAACACTATTACCAATAATTTTGAAAGTGCCGAGCCGAGAAAAGAATTGTGCCAGGGAAACCAAGTTAAAATCCAAGATTTCCAGATTAAAATCCACATAATAATCAGAACATAAAAAAAGTGAAATATGACATCTAACTTCTAATTTGACATCAAAATGCAACATATAATTTTCACTTTCTGTCAGAAAATGAAAAGCCAAATAAAAGTAGCCGACATTTCATCAGCTACGTAATGAATTTTGAGTTTCATTACTACTGTTACCCGCAAAAAATAGAGGTCAAATGATCATGAGAGAGTGAAACAACAAAATAACAGGTTTGAAGGCACATTACATACCATATTTCTTCTAATATAGCGGCATAAACCGCATGAATATATGCAAAGATGCATTAATATGCAAAAATCATAAAAATAACAGTCACCGTAACAACAAATAAAAGTAATAATGTAATTACATTATATAAATTCGTGGTTCGGCAGGAGGTAAATATATGTGTATACAAAAATGCGTAGTGTCACTCGTCAGTGAGCTTTAAATCGGGACAGGAACCAGTTGACATTTGGTGTCCTTGTCAACTAGTGTCTATACGGCCATTCAGAAATGTATCTCCAAACAAAAACGAACCTGATCATGTTCAGGAGGATCTGGCTCGAAGCCAAAATCATTGTTGAGAAATGGTCTTTTCCGATCTGGGGAATCTGACACTCGCGGCGGGATTTCAGCGCTGAAATCAATGTGTTCCACCTGAAAAAAATATAGAAAATGTTATCATAGGCCCGGGTAGGGATTGAAAAAAATGGTTTTTCAAAACAACCCTATTTTTAAAAAAACAAACAAAAATTTTATTAACCAGCTCTTAAAAACTCTCAATCACGGTGACGAGTCAACATGCATTTACATGAATCTCACACAAGTGCCAGTACTTTGTTGTGGAGAAAAAGTTCAGAAATGCAAACTGCCACGTTCAGAAAACCAGGCAATATCGTATGCAAAAAAGTGAAAATGGCTTGTGAAATTCGGAATGGTACTCAAATCATTGGAGTAGGGATGTAAAAAGCGCCATGGTTTTAGCGGCAAATGCGCAGTGGCGTTTTTATGAACCCTAGCGCCATAGGAATAATAGCTTTTTGCTCTGGCGCTGGCGCCACGCGCCTACTTTACTTTACAGAAACAAATCTCCGGACAATTGTCCACTTGTAACAAAGATCCCCCTAACCCGGCAACACAAATTCGTGATAAAAAAAACTTACAACAAAATCATCGATATCGCCGTTCGTAGCGCTCGTACCACTGGAGCAGCCGGCCTGAAATTGTTAGAGTTTTTGTACGTGTTTTTTTTTGGGGGGGGGGGGCAGTTACCGTTATTGTGGCAGAATTTACAGTACCGTACCATTTATCGCAAATTTCTACCATCTGTTCACTTGTTACGGTGAAAATTGCTGATTATGTGCCCACTTTTATCTTAAGATTGCAAATTCTTGGGGAGTCATCTTTTACTTACACAGCTATCAGGGAGTTATTAAGGGGGGGGCCAGGGACGTATCCAGGATTTTTGAGCGGGGGGGGCTGCTTGTTTACGAGGGTCGGCGAACGGGGGGGGGGCTCAGCCCCCCCCCCCCCTAAAATTTTTTCCTATATAGGTACGAAAAAGCGTTTTGGCGCTAGCGCCATACCAAGGCGCCACGCCATTGCGCTATTGGCGTTGGCGCCAGCGTCGGGAACCGCTTTATATGTATGTAATTATGCATACATATACAGCGAAAAGTTGTAAAAATGTGTTCATTTCTAAGGATATTGGTTTAAAGGGACCAATCCGCTGAAAATACAATGCATGGGGACGAAATTGCGCGCTTGCGCGCAAAATTTTTAAGAAACATCAAAAATTATATGGGAAAAGTCGCATTTTCCGGGACTTTTTAGGTTTCACCCCGGGAAGGGGGGGGGCTGCAGCCCCCCCCGCCCCCTCCCTGGATACGTCCTTGGGGGGGGCATATTCAAAGATGCACAGTATACTTGTATATACCGTATTTCCTCGAATTACCCCCGGGGGGTTTATTTTTTCAGAGTGAAAATTTAGAGAGAAAAACGTGAAAAATGCAACAATAACCATTTATAAGTTTTTACAGCCTTATATAAGGATGTAGATGGTATAAACGATGTTCTCACGTAACACAGTAAATGTTTTGAACGTCTGTTATGCATTTCCCAGACCACAAATTCATAGTTTCCATTTTGAGGGGGGGGGTATTTCGAGGGGGGTGGTATTTCGAGGAAAAACGGTATTTTTGTTATTTTAAGTACTGTGCCGCAAACACTCACCCACTAATGTTTTTTGGGTTGATAACAAAAGGTCATAAAAAGTAATTACAACAGATGACACACAGAAATGGCAACATTCCCAGTTTTTTTTATCATTAATTTAGTTGCTGCGTGAAAAAACGCCCTGAGAACCAGGAATTATTCTGTGAAATGCGTCACCAACAAAAACATGACACTGATAATGGAATACAAATAAACATTGCACCTTTAAAAGGTCTGGAATTCGTGTATCTTTCAAACATTAAAGAAATACTCAATTGACACAGAAACTTACAATCTACAAATGCATTTCTACCTATTTTTGGGTGGTGCGGTACTATTGTCCTTAAATATATTTCCACAACAAACCCAAGGTAAAGTTTTGATTCAATTTAGTGGCAACACGCACACACCACTGATATTTGGAGAGTCTGTGCATGTAAACCCGGTGCACACGTAGGCCAAATTTCCCGCATTTTTCCATCACACTGATATGTTATCGTAAATATGTCCTCGTAGTGTCAATTCTCTACAAAATACACCGAATAGCGTGCCCGTCGCTCTATATGTACCGTATTTCCTTGAAATACCCCCAGGGGGTTTATTTTTTCAGAGTGAGAATTCTGAGGGGGGGGGGGTATTCGAGGGGGGGGGGGTAATTCGTGGGTGGTTAATTATTTTGCCAGAAATTTTTTGAAATCCCAGTATTAATTCGTTGTTTGTAAGGTACGCAGACATAGAAAAATGCAACGATAATCGACAAGAATAAGTGTTTCTATACTTATATAAGTATGTAGATGGT
Source organism: Sphaerolaimus hirsutus (assembly GCA_964036195.1). Taxonomy (NCBI): domain Eukaryota; kingdom Metazoa; phylum Nematoda; class Chromadorea; order Monhysterida; family Sphaerolaimidae; genus Sphaerolaimus; species Sphaerolaimus hirsutus. The sequence continues at coordinate 24,595,074 of OZ038453.1, read as the reverse complement.
ATAAACACTGTTCTAACGTCACACAGTCATTGTTTAAACGTGTGTTCTGCAGTGCCTGAATAACAAAGGTAGCTTTTGTGATGTACATTCTAATTACACTCAATTTGGGGGGGTATTTCGAGGGGGGGTCTATTAATCTACTAAGGGGGCATAGTGCCCATTTTGAGAGGGGTATTCCGAGGGGGGGTAATTCGAGAAAATACGGTATATTACATATCACCGGGTCTACATGTGCACCGGGTTTACATGCGCACCGAGATCTCGCCAAATTTGGAAAACTCATAAATCGGTTTTGAGCACATTTGAGTTGACAATAGGGTTGGCCGATGTTTTTTTTTAAACGTTTTTTATTAAAAAAAACGTTGTTTTTTTTAAAAAAAACATGACGTCCGAAATGTTTTTTTTTTAAAAAAAAACATCGACCGAAATTTTTAGTACTAAGCACTAGGTATTTTGCAAAATTTTTGCGCGCAAGCGCGCAATTTCACACACAAATTGACATTGGTGGTTGTTTTAATTGGTTTTGTGGCATTTTTAGTATCAAAGTATCCATTTCTATGTGCTACCATGGGTTAATAAGCCGTCATATGTTGCTGTAGTATATAATATTGAGGTAATGTGCTTCCATGTACCTCCACAGTGTGTAACTTCACTCCCAAAGTAACAACCTCGTTTTATAACCTTGTTTGATCACTATTCCGTGCCAAACTTTACCTGAAGTCACGAACATTCGACTATAAGGCGATATACGAACGATATGTTGACGAAAAATGGATATTTTTGACACAAATCACCACTTATAATGCTATCCCATGGCTCCACAGACATTATATGGTCATATATAACATCACAGAGTATTGCCACTGTCTGATATACCTATATATGTTGACACAAGGTCATATCTGGGAGCTTTTAAAAAAACAACGTTTTTTATTAAAAAAAACGTTAAAAAAAAAAAAAAACATCGAGTTAAAAAAAACGTTTTTTTTCCAACCCTAGTTGACAAGCACGTTGACATTTTGCTAAGGGGAGAAAAGAAGAAGATTGTTAAAGTAGGTGCAAATATCGCTAAAAATAGGTATAAATAGGCTCAAATTAGTGGATACTTGCCAAAAATTTTGCCTCTTGGGCGGGGTTGTGTCTTTTTGTCTACTTTTTTAGTTGACGAAAACAGACAAACGTTTTCAGATAACTTGAGTATATGCTATTCACGCAACAGTTGCTTTTGGGTTATCTGGACAGATACATAGCTGGGCAGCCCTGGGAATAGATAGATAACTGGAGCGTCTGTGGGGTAACCCCCCCCCCCCCCAATATGCTGGCGCAAAAATGGATTACCGTATTTCCTCGAAATACCCCCCCCCCCCTCAAAATGGACACCATGAATTGGTCCTGGAAATGCATAACAGACGTTCAAAACACTTACTGTGTTATGTTAGAACATCGTTTATACCATCTACATCAGTATATAACGCTGCAAAAACTTATAAATGGTGGTTATTGTTGCATTTTTCACGTTTTTCTCTCAAAATTTTCACTCTGAAAAAATAAACCCCCGGGGGGTAATTCGAGGAAATACGGTAAGTGGAAGATGTGAAATTTCATTCACTGAGACTTCATTTCATTCACTGACATTTCATTCTCTGAGTTTTATACACATCATATTTCACATAAATAATTCTCTTATTTCAAATTTACAGCACACCCCACAAAAACCAATGAAACCCAGTCAAAACCAAAAATGGACTTTACAAACAGCACAAAATCAGCCCCACAGCAAATTCCAGTGATAAAATCCCCATACGAACCAAACATCGAAATCACAAAATGTCTGGGCACTGAACAATGCAAAAAAGACACGTGTTTCAAGGAATGTCAAGTTTGGTTTCCGGGAGCTTTAGAATGGCAAGGCCACGCCTATTCTAGTTGCAAGTTGATAAATCCAAGTTCAGAAGAGAAAATTTGCTGTTGTCATATGGTGGTTGAGAGTATGGATTGGATATGTAAATATTATGAGGAGTGATTTTTTTATAGAATTTTATGGCTATTAAATGTTTTATTATTATTATTATTTTTTTCAATTTATTTCCCAGATTTTGTAATTACCGTACATTTGCGATTTTTGGGTCTACGCGCATTATTTAACAGCAGCTGATTAGCACCCTTCAGTATATATTATGAATTTGTATAACACAATCACCTAACCAATGAATGTGTAATTAAAACCCATCCATAAAATAACAGAAATTTCAAGAAAAATTCCAAAAACCAGAAACAAACCTTCAAGTCATATCTTGAACGCCTAGGAAGTTTTGCATTTTTCCTCCCCAAAGACTGTTCAACAAATTCAGGTTTAAATGAATCCGGGTCAAAAGGTAAATCTTCCAAAATTTGCGCCACCAAATAATCCTTTGGTCTCATGTCATTTTTGGGGTCATCCAAAGTGAGATATTGTTCGCGGCGCCTCTGCGAATGCGAAATGAAAAAAGTGTGAAAGTGTTAAATGGTGGTCTCGTGGGGGCAGGCCTGATACGCACATCTGCCCGTTACGCACATTTGCCCGTTTTTTTTCACTTGACACTTTTTCAAGTGATTTTCAGATATGAGTAAAGTGAAAAAGTTCACTAATGTCATTGCGCAATGTTTTTCACTCCACTCATATCTGAAAATCACTTGAAAAAGTGTCAAGTGAACAAAACGGGCAAATGTGCGTAACGGGCAGATGTGCGTATCAGTGCACCCCCGTCTCGTGCACTGTAAAGTGTCAAATGTCATGCAAAGTGTCAAATAAAATAGAATTTATTAAAGAGAAAATATTTTATTTATGCATATAACATTTAATAATGAAATTTGACAGATTTGTATGACATTTTTATATTACATTTGTCAAATTTCGATGACATTTGACACTACAGGGTCTGGGGATGGCGTATTCTTGTGCAATTGGCACCTAGGGTAAAAAGTGAAAACTGTAGGTGTAGTGAAAATAGAAAATCCTCGTAGTGGCATCTAATTAATAGTTTTTTTAAGAATGCATAAGAATGCATAACTGGCCATGTCCAGAAGTTCGGACACAAGCTAGAATAACAAATTTACAGGTTATTTATTCGTTGTTTGTAAAAACACACCATGTATTCATGTCGCCAGTTGCCAGCCCACATTTTCTTCAACCATCGAGCATCGCGCCCTGCAAAAAAATCAACTTTTGTTTAAAGTACCAACCTAGGGTAGAAGTGCCAACTTCCCAACCCTAATCTATTTTGAAAAAGAGATTTACTTTAGATGGTTTAATTAGGTATAATTATAAAGTTTTGACTGAGGTGTTTTAATTACTTCTGGTATTTATGATTAGTTGATTTTAGGTTTTAGTTGTTAGGTTAAGCTATATTACTGAGTCGAAATTATTAAAAGAACTAACAAATTTATATAGCAAATCGTAAACAAATCCACCAAAGAAAGGCAGTCAAATTGGATGTGAGAAGTGACATTTCGGACATCATGAGCAGTGGCTCAAATGTCCAGGTTGTGAGTCCACTGAGAGCTTAGCCGCCATCCTCAGACTTGATATTTTGATAGGTACCTTTTTATCTCATCGATGTATTTCTTATTCCAAAAGCAAAACTCTAAGTGACTGCCGTTTTCTGGTAGTCGGCGCAATTAAGTAAAAACCTATTCACATGCAGTATTGCCGAGTATACTGCTGGTGATTACAAAGGTTCTGTGGGCGCGCACGTCTTCAAAATGCCATAACACTCAATCATGTGGAGCGAAAAAGCGTCTCTAAATACTAAATATAATGAGACTATCTCCTAGTTTGCGACAAAAGTCTACTGTTTGTGTAATAGTAATGACGTAGATTATAATTAAGAAATTCCTATCTTATATTTGCTACTTATAGATAGTGTTTGTGAACTAGTGTTGGGAAAATTAAATAAAATGAAAATTTTAGGGTGTTTGCACTTGTTCAGTGTGCCTATACCCTTACATGCGGCCCCCTATGCTGTCACAGGTGGCCTCACCTGTCAACTTAAGCACTATGAATTGTGAATGAGTCTAATAATTACACTACAAGAGAACAGGCGAGATTGACAAATTACCAAATTACAAGAGAACTAACAAGCCAATATATGATGAAGCAATAAGCGAGTATGATTTAAGAATAATGGGATAATGCTAATTTGTGCTAATTTTTAAAGTTTGATGGGCCTGTAAGCATGCTACTGTATCTTGATCGCTAAATTCTTTGCGAGTGTCTATCAAATACCAAATGTTGACTACATGTTGTCCGGTTGTATAAGTATGTTCTAAAATCTTAAAATGCACATCATCTTTTCCATTGATCACTCGAATTGCCATGCCTGGTGGCACTGAAACCTCAATTCCAGTGGTGATCACTTGTTTTCCTTGTGGCACCAGTACCATGGGACGCCTCGGCTTGATTCGCAATGTGTTGTTGAAGTGGTTGGCGCACACTGCAAATGTTGTCGATGCCCGTACTGCCAGCTGCTGTGGTCTGTTTGGTGTCACAACTGGACGTGTTGTGGGCACCAGTCCCATTGTCCTCTGTCGTGGCTGTTGTTCATTTGCTGTTTCCTGTGTTTCATGGATTTCTGTTTCATACTCCATAGACCCTCCACTTGGCAGTGGTGTGGCCTTCCATTTTGATGCAGTATGGCCCAGCAATTCACTGTACAATGCACCAATTTCATCATTTTCTGGCCTTTTGTTGGCTCTGATCATTCCGATCACCTTCTTTTTGGGGTTCAGTCGCAGATTGTAGTGCATTGCCCTTGGCTGGCCAGTTGGATATTTGGTCAGTACTGGCAATTCTTCATCTTCAGATGCAGATGACTCAAGTCCACCAGTCATCATGAATGGTTTTGATTGTGATGGCACACTTGGATCTGCCTGTTTTCTTGCATTTTCATTTGTTTTCGTGGCATCCTGACTGACATCATTTGGTGGTGCCACAGCACCAGCCATTTGGTCAGGTTGCTGGGGTACTTGTTCCTCTTGCTGTACTGCTGGGTCCCCATGTCCAAATGTTGGAAAGACATCTTCCCGTGGATGCCACATTTTGACCAGCATCATTGGAAACTTGATACTGGGTGAATCCGGTTCATTCCATTTCTGAAGATACACAGTTTTTGGTGGATCTCCTGTGAGTTTCGTGACCATGTACGGCCCAACCCACACATCCCTGGTTTTTCCAGTTTGGTCTTTGGGAATTGTAAATGACTTCTTGAGCACCAGGCAACCCAAATGGATTTTCTGCGTATCTGCGCACTTCTTGTCATGGATTGCCTTGTTGGTGTCATTTTGTTCCTGGTTCTTGGCATTTGTATAAGCCCATATGCGGCGCATATTCACCAGCAATGTATGCATGTATGTGGGATATTGCATCATAGTCTCAAACTGTTTTGGCTTCAAATCTGCAGCCAGTGCTGTTCTTGGCAATTGTCCAAACACGCACATATATGGAGACACTCCAGTGGCTGAGTGCACTGCCATTCTGTTTGCCATTAGTGCAAAAGGCAACCAGGTGGGCCAGTCATGGTGATCTAGATCACGCATGCACGCTGCCAAGAGCCCTAGCAAACTGCGGTTGGCTCTTTCCACAATGCCATTGCTTTGTGGGTGAAATGGGGCTGTTGTGATTTTCCGAATTTGGAACAGCTTTGTGATTTCTGTGAATATTTCACCTGTGAATGAGGCATGGCAATCTGATGTCATATATGCTGGCGCACCATATTTGCAAATCCAGTTTTCTACAAGCATCTGGGCTGCTGTCTTTGCATCAGTCCTTTCAACTGCCCAGCCATCTGCCCAACGTGAGCACCTGTCAACCACCAGAAATACATAGCTGTGGCCAGAATAACTGGTTGGCAGTTCTAAATGGTCAATGTGGATCCACTCAAAAGGCTGAAGTCTTGGCTGTGTCTCGGGCATAGGCAATCGTGTCTTTGGGACAGGGCAGTTGCGTGTTTGACAGTGTGTACATGTTTTGATGTAATTGTACACATCCCGTTGCATCTCAGGCCAGTACAGGTGCTGTGCCATTAGTGACAGTACCTTACGCGCATTCAAGTGCCCGCCGACCACTGTATCGTGATGTTCTGCCATCATTTGCATACGCAATGTTTTTGGCACAAACACACGCGTACGTTTGGCTTTTTCAGCTGGGTGAGTTGGGTTGCGCACATAAGCCAGCAAATCTGGGTAGGCAAAATGTGGCCCAAAACACGGTTTTTCGCCTTGTTCCATCTGATGGATAATTCGTTGTGTCTCTTGGTCATGTTTCTGGGCTGCTGACAGCCTGTCTCGCCAGTTGTTCAACTGAGCTGGTGTGCATTCTCCACTGTCTTGTGGTGAGCGCAGCACTGCCATGACTCTGATTGGCGCCACTTCTGGCTCTGTATTTGTAGTTTTTCTGGGTCCTTTGTATGGATCAGGAATTTCTTCATTGGGCACGTATGGTGGCAGTTTCTTCCACCATGGTCTTGGCTTTGGAATTTTGCTGTCATCCAACTCAATCTCCATTGGTGGATTGTCAATTTTGGTCAGCAATTCGCTATCTCGTCCCGTAGGAGCTCTAGATAGAGCATCGGCCACCACATTGGTTTTCCCTGGTCTGTGTTTTACGTCCAGATCATATCCTGCCAGTGTCAGACAGATCCTCGTGATATACTGACTATGGCCTTTTGCATGCATCAAATATGCTAGTGCCCTGCTGTCAGTGTACACTGTCACTTTCCTGCCCATGCAATAATGTTTGTACTTTTCCAAAATCCATGCCAATGCTTCTGCTTCTCTGATCATTGCATGAAAGTCATTGCGGTTGTCAGCAACTTGTGTTGATGCAAAGGCAATTGGTCTGATTTCTCCTGTTTCAGGTTGGCGCTGTTCTAGTACTGCGCCATATCCATGTACTGGTGGACAGGCTGCATCAACTGATATGATCAGTTCCAGTTCTGGCCTGTAAAAAGCCAGCACAGGAGCTGTCACCATAGCTTTCTTGAGTGCTTCAAATGCATTCAATCTCTCTTCTGTCCATTCAAATTCAACACTTTCCTTTGTCAGTTCTACCAATGGCTTTGCGATTATTGAATAGTTCTTTATGAATCGCCTGTAAAATCCGCACATTCCGAGGAATGACTTGACGCCAGTGCGATTTTGTGGCAGTGGGAAATTTTCAATGGTCTTTGTTTTGCTTTCATCTTGCTCAAGTCCATCTCCTGACAATTTGAAGCCGAGAAATATGCATTCTCCAACTCCAAATATGCACTTTTTGGCTTTGAATTTCAAGCGGTACATTCTGGCACGTTCCAGCACTGCTGTCAGATCTTGCAGGTGCTTTTCAAATGTTGGGGATGCAGTTAACAAATCATCCATGTACGCCAGAACACTCTTGTTGATAATGGGCTCAAAAATGGTGGTGATTGCTCTTGCATAAGATGCTGGAGCTGTACTGAGTCCAAATGGCATTCTGGTGAAATGGTACAATTGACCATTGGCTACTGCAAATGCCGTCTTTTCTGCGTCGTCAGGGTGCATTGGCAGCTGCCAATATGCTCCCAAGCAGTCCAGGCTACTGAAGAACTTTGGGTTCAGTTCAGCAATGCGGTCAAATATTTCTGCCTGGTCTGGTGCTGGAAATGCATCTCCTTCTGTGATGAGATTCAATTCGCGGAAGTCTTGGCATAATCTGTGTGTATTGTCCTTTTTCTTGACCATGACAATCGCAGCACGCCATGGGCTATTTGATTTCACAATCACGCCTGATCTCAACATTGAATTCAGTTGTTCCTCAACCACCTCCCTCAAATGTGGTGGTGTTCTTCGTGGAGGCAGCTGGATTGGTCCTTTCTCACCAGTTCTGATTTGGTGATAAATATTCCCTGTGATTGTGGTCAATTCTCCATAATCTAGTGCAAAACAGTCATGGAACTGCTTCAACAGATTCTTCAATTTCTCTTTTTGTTTGTCAGTAAGCTTGTCACCAAACTCCCACACTGTCTCCAGTTTCTGCAGTCGTTCTTCCAACTGGTCACCTGTCAGGTGTTGCAGGTCAATTTCATCTGGTTTCTTGTCTGTGTGTGGTTTCTGCACATGGCTTCTGAATTCTTGATTGACATTGTTGATTGTATCCACATGTGTGGATCTCACTATTTGTGGTGCTAATGGAATTGCTGTGCCTGCCAGCTCCATGTGACCAATACATGCACCTTTTGGTAGGCATCGATGTTGCAGTGACATGTTGTATATATCAATGCACAGCATGTCATGCCCTCCTGGCACTCTGAGGTATGGCACTGACAATCCACGAATTTCTTCTGCTGGTTTTGGTACAAACACCAGATTTTGCTGTGGGTCACCTGACGTTAGCCCAGCAATCATGACTGAAATTCTCTTTCTGGTGTTGCTTCTGATGAATTCCTGGTTTATCAGCTTAACTGGCCATCTGGCTGCTGGTGGTCCTTCTGTTGAAATTGAATCACCTGCTGGTCCAAGTCCAATTTGCCGTGAGCCGACCCACACGCGGCAGGTGGCATAGCAGATTGTCAGGCGCCTGAAGCGGCGCAGCAAATCACCTCCCAGCAATAGTTCGTCATTGAGGTTTTGCGCCACATAGAATTTATGTTGCAAAGATTGTCCTCCAATGATCAGATGCACATAAATTCTTCCTGAGATGACCAGTGAGTGACCAGTGATTGATACCAATTTGTCATTTTCCGCTAATGGTATCACTGGTCCCAATCCCAATGCATTGACAATTCTCTCATCAATCAGACTACACTGGGCGCCAGAATCTAGCAATGCTGCCAGAGTTGTGTTCGCAATGCTTGTAGCCACGTACAATAAATTGTGTTTGTTGACCAGCTTCACTGATTTGGTTTGATTGATGTGTTTTTCATAAGATTGTCCATTGGCAGTTTGTTCTGATGATTCTGCCCAAGTTCTATCCACGTCGTAATGGATGGTCAATTTCCCAACAGGCCTCAATATGTCATTTCCAATGATGGCTTGGTCACTCAATTCATTTGAAATGAGCAGTGAATGAGTTCCATGATATCCCATCAACTGAATTTCAGCAGTTGTTATCCCTTCAATAGGAATTTCGTGGCCTGTGACTGATGTCAGATGTATCTGGGATTTTTCTGGCTCAGGCAGCAAGTCCAATGCGCTTGCTAGCCCTTTCCCAATTACACTGCATTGGGCTCCAGTGTCTAGTATGGCATTGATTTGGTGCTTGTTGACAAGCATTGTGGTGCTTGGCATGTTCTCACTCTCTTCAGCCTCTGTGGCCGCAATCATGTTGATTGTTTCTACAGGCCTCAATTCAATGGTTTCGCCATTGATTGTGATGGTTTTTCCTCTTGTCAAAGCGGCAATAGGCCGTGGGCGGCGATTTGACCGTGTCACAGCTTCTGCATTTTCTGGCATTGTTTCAACAGTCACAGTTGCTGTGGTTGGCACTGGTTGATGTTGCGGGTGCCTGTTTCGGAACCTTTGGACTGCTTGGTAGCACCTTGTTAGTGTGGTTACTTGTTGCCATAACCAGTAACTGAACCTCATTGCCATGTCAAGAGCATTGTGTGTCAGTCTTGCTCTTATGGCCAATGGTAGACAGCATTTCACAGCAATAAAGCACCATATTGCCATTATTGGAATGACAATTAGACTGATTGCTATCTTCAGCCACTTGTGTGAGTTGGCCTCTGTAGCGCCTGTTATCACCATGTTCTGGGCTACAATTCTGGTGTTCTCATCTGCTGTGTTCCCAGGTTGTAAACCAAGGTTTGTCAGCAACTCGTGATGTGTCTGCAGCAAATCGTTGGTATGTGCTTTCATGCCCCATTGTGGATGCTGTTTGTATGGATGCAAGCCAATTGCTTGGTTTGTTGCTGGCTCCTTTTCATTTTGATGTTGATGAACATATGCCAGGGGGAGCCTTGGCAGGCTTTGAACTTGGTGCAGTTCTCCTGTTTTCGCAGCATATTTCACCGTGGTGTTGTGAATGTGAAATATCTGATTGTCAACTTCTTGACATGGCACTTCAAAAGTCCATTTGATCACCATCAGGGTTGCTGGGTCTAGGAAGAATGGACCATCTTCCATTGCCGCAAACTGAATGGGAATGTGCCTAGTACATTTGTCATCAGTGACATTCATTGGCAAGATGTAATATGTACCATTTGCTAGTGGCCTGCAATACCAAACATGTATCACATTGCCGGTTGTTTTGGCAGTGAGATGCTGGTGATCCAAGATCATTTGCAGCGTTTTTGTTGGGTCAGCTTTCAGTTGGCTAACAGTGACTGCATGAATTGCCTTCATCATTTTGCAGTGATTCACCATCAGAAACTCAAAGTAGAATCTCTGAGCTTGATCAGCATGCAGCTGCCTCAAGGTGGCTTGGGCTGCAACTACATCTGACGAGGCTTTTTCTTCAGGTATTATGGTCAAGCCCGTTAGAGATGCAATTGATGTTTCATTGGTCACCACGGTTTCTACTGCGAAACCTTGGTCACTGATGTAAAGTTGCTGACCACAATCCATTACTTCTTGTGGATTTGTGAATGTCAACGCCAATGTGCCCCCTTCTGCAATCCACTGTCTTTGTAAACTGATCCCTGGGGCTGTTTTCCATGCTTCATATTGGCATTCCACAGTGGTGTTGGCTTGCCACATCAAAAGTTGATGATCTGGCAATGCACATTGGTTTTCAATGTAGCGGCACTTAGAAACATCAGTTCCTAACGTGGACCACATTTGTTTTCTGTCTGATCTCTGGTAAACGGTTGTCTGTTGCAGCGCACATTGTGTCACAATGTGGCTGATTGTTTTGCAGCATCTGAATGCTCCATGAGTTGGTAGTTCTGGTGCTGGGTACCATGTTCGGTACTGGCCTTTTCCCGATCTTTCCATGTCATTTGCTTTCATGCATTGCTGGTAATCGATCATTCTTTTGCATTCTATTGCTGACACTTCCACAGGTATGTACGTCACATCTTTATATGAGGTATATAAAAATGTTGTGTACTTTGTGTGATTTTCTTTCCACTTTGTGCACACATATGCTTTTGTCACATGCTGGTATGTGTTTTTGCGATAAAGTTTCAATGTCAGATGACTTGGTGCTGCAAACTCTGCCGTAGATGAGAAGTGGCAATTGATGTCTGGTGGTATCGCATAGCTGACTGTTGGTGATTGGTCCACAGGGCACACCATTGGGTCCATGGCACGGGCCCAATGAGTGCTGATCAGGAAGGTTAGTGTTGTCAGGAAACATGATGCCATTTCGAAGCCTGCGACGACTGATTTACGAAATGATGATAGAAAAAGTTCAATAATAAAGTTTAAGACTCATGGCGAGTCCTGGTAAAGTTACCATTACACAATCATGATTAAGTGATACAGATTTATAATTTTATTACATTTATTATATTAAGTCTACATAATAAGTAAATAAGTTATTGTATACACATTTAAGCTACAAGTTCCTAAATTAAGTTGGCATATAATCTATGGGATAAAATCTAAAATATACCTAAAATAACATTATCTGCTAGCTAAATGTGCAGCTAAATGTGCTAATCACAGTATATAAAGAATATTTATGTGGTTACTAATGGAAGGAATTATAGTAAGAATAGATTTCAGTTGATTTTTGTTTGAATTGTAAAGGTATTTAAAAATTTTATTTTGATTGTTTGATCAAGTGAAGTCTATTCTAAAGAATCACATTGGATCATTACTTAGAAATTTAAATCTTTGGCCGGACAAAACTGGGGAGAAATAAGAGAGGATATAAAAGTATTGAATAATATTTATGAATAATATTTCTCCCAGTTTTGTGTATGCACTATTGTGCCTACTGGCCGGTTTCTTGGTTGTTTAATTCGAAAAAGTCAGTTGGATTCTCTGCAGCCACACACAGTGACAGGTCATCCTTGCCCAACAATGCCTTGGCTTCAGCCACTCTGTCCTGTGTCATGATGAATGCTCCTGTTCTCGCCACTTGTTCAAACAGTTGCTTCCATCCCCTTGCAGTCTTGGTCAATGTGAACATTGGTTTGAAGTCCGTGATGATCACAATGGATCTTCTCTGCCTTGTCAGTGCCACGCACAAGCGCATCATGTTTGTCAGGTGTGTTAATTGGTTGTATTTGGTATTCATTGTCCATCCTGGGACCAGAATGATGTCTGATTCTTGAGACCCTTGTGCAATGTCACATGTGGTCACTCTGTAGTCCAGATTTGGCATGCCCTCCTGGCTGTGGTGCTTGGCCAGCAGGCAACATCCATCTTGGAGGTCCGACTGCGGTTCTTTGTAATATGCCAGGATCCTGGTCTCAGCCACACCATCCCAGCCAGCGGCCTTGTACCATTCGCTCATGAAAGTGACAAACTGGTCCCTGGTGCGGTCACAGCGTCTGGTCACTTTGTTTCCATCAGTTGTCTGTACAACCACGTCCTCTGTGTTCACATCTAGCCAGTAGATGGGTGCCAGGTACTGCTTTGTGCCATCTGGCCTTCTCTTGAACAGCAGTGGGAAACCTGGTGGCTTGGCTGCCAGGAATTCTGCTCTGGTCTGGTATTCAATGGGTGCCTCCAGGTGCCCATTATAAATCAAATATTTCACCAGGCCTGCATGTTCTACTGAGGCCCGGTACACTTCCTTCAGTCTGAAGCGCCTTCTTCTGCCCACAATTGAGCTCACTCTCTCCAGGCCACTTTCATTGAAAACTGATTCCATCACTCTTCTGATTGGAGTCTGCCCCAAATTTGGCTTGCCAAGTTGATATTCATCGCCCAGTAGCAGGACAATGAAGCGCCTGCTGACCCTGTCGTCACTGGTGCTCAACAAAGTCAGAAGTGCACACAGCTGCAGTTTGGTGATTTTTGTGGACTCGTCCACAACCAGCATTGAAAATCTGCATTCTCTGAGTTTGCTCAATGCCGTGCTGGTGGTTGCACTGACAATCTGGTACTGGTTGTGCAGTGTTCTGTCCAGTGTGGCAGTCTCTTCTTCTTTTTCATCTTTGTGTTTTTTCATTTCTGCTATCCATTCTGGTGGAACTGCCTCACCTCTGTGCAGCCTGCACCCTGTGGGCATTTTGCCTTTGCGGCCCTGTTCCTGCTGTTCCATTTTGCGAGAGGTTGCCTTCAATCTGGCATGCAACCATGGGACACTGCCTGACCTGATCCATGCATCCAGGTCATCAGCTAACCGCTCCACTGCCTCATTATCTGTGGCTGTGATCAGAACCTTGGTGGCATATGGTTCTTGCCAGTGTCTGTGGAGGCCAGCTGCCAGGTGCTCCTGTATGGCCTGTATGGCCACTCTGGACTTGCCTGCACCAGCCGGGGCTCTGACTGTGATGCAGTTGACATTCACTCTCAATGCCTGCAGCACTTCATACTGTTTTTGATTCATGCCTTCAGGTCTTTCTGTTGGATAGTCATATTGTGTCTGGTCAATGTTGGTTGCCACAATTTGGTTGATTTCTCTCAAGCGATTTGGCAGCAACACTTTCATGATGGTCAACTCTGCCGCTGTCTTCCATGGGTTCATCAGTGCATACACTATATATGTGTATGTTTGCTTGTCTTGAGCATCATCTATTCTGTTGTCTGTTCTGATGCAAACTTCACTTTGGTCCATTTCGATGTGCTTTTTGAGGTAGTGAAGAGCAGTTTTGGCCAGCACTGCCACACTCAATTGCTGTTTCTTGCCATCATGGCAGGGTGCCACAGCTGTCAGTGTCCCTGATGATTCCAGGTTTGGCTGCCTGAAATTTACTTTCACTGGTGTGCGGCTGGTCCAGGGGATCTGGGTGTCCATTGGAATTTCAGTTCTGAATGTCAGGTATGAGAAATCCTCTGACCTCACTATGGTGAATTTGTTTGTCCATGGGGTTTCTCTGTTCCTTGGCTGATTCATCTCTTGAGTCATTTTGGCTAGATGGAATTCATCAAACAATGCACCCATTGCTTCATAAATCAACATCCGCTCTTCAAATGACTTGATGGCAGCTAGTTCATCTGCCCAATGCCAGGCCTGCCAGTACATATATTCTATCCTGGCTTCTTGATGTTGCTGGGTTGACAACACCTTTCCATCAGCATTGTGTTCATATCCAAAGAATGCTAGGCGTTGTAAATCCCTGAGTCCTTCAGTTGTCTGCAGGAATGGCAGGAAAAACTGTTCTTGCAGCATCAGTGCACTGGTGGGGAATCTCACAAAGGTGTCTCTGATTGGTGGGACAGTTTTGCTATTCCTCCAAATTTCAATTGGCGCTGTTGATGCCAAATCTGATGTCTGCCATAATTTTTGAATGCCTTTCACGCTTGGGTATATCTGATCTTTTTCTGTGATCCCTGGCATCCAAAACAATGGCTGGTTTCTTTGCAATGTGTCTTCAATCACTCTTGGAATGGTCTTGTCACAGATCCAGACCTCCTGTGTCTTCTTTCTGATCACTCTGCCCTTGCCAACTTGGTGGGCTTCACCCAACTCTCTGATTTTGCGCAGGGCATCCACTATGGGAGTTACTCTTCCATCGATACTCATTTTGCCAATGATGTCTGTCAGCATCAGGATTTCACATCCATTCCATCCTGTGCCTGTGGCGTACCTGCCAATAGACAGATAATAGGTGGACACATATGTTGCCCACCTTTTCAGCCTTCTCAAAGGCACTTTGATCTGCAGCTGCACCCACTTGCCATGTTCTATTGTCACAGTTGCCTCAGTGCCAATCAATAGTTCCCATGCAATCTTCTGCATCAGGTATCGCAGGTCTGCTGTTGCTATGTAATCAGCGTGCACAATTTGCAATTCTGGGTGGATCTTTCCATCTTGCATCATTTCTTGGGCATATATGACACCATTTCTTGTTGGATTTCCATGTGGGATGAGTGCCATTTGTCGTTTGTTTGTGCCTGGTGGATTTGGATGTAACTGCCTTCTCCTCAGATCTGTCTCAAATCCAGCCATGATCAATTTTCCTTCAATTAGCTCTTCAGCAACTTGCAACTGTTCTGGGTCTGGTGGATCTGTTCTTTCTGGTGGAATTTCTGATTCATCATTTTCCACTGTAGTCAACTGGTCATTTCCTGTTGGCACATCCGGACTGGAGCCCAACATATCCATTGGGTTATCCAGTTCACTGTTGTCTGCTTCTGCTGTGTCCATCTGGTCAGATTCTACTGGTACTTCTCTCCATTCACCATTTTCTCCCAAGTCCCAATCATACATCAGTCTGGTTTCACCACTGTATGTGTCACATGCTGATGTCTCTGGCTGGTTGTCTGCTTGATTGTGGGGTGTATTTTACTATTGTGAGAATTTAAAATTGAAATATACTAGACTTGGTATATGTTTTATGAAGACATAATTGTTGATTTGTAAATTTTTGTAGAGTTGTGTGAGAAAAGAAAGCATTTTGCCATTTTGTGACATTGGTCACAAATGGCCCATCACCAGATTGATTCCCATGTTACTCTGTTTCATCTGGAATCTCTTCCAGACTCAATCCTGGATTAGTTTCTTTCAGGGCTGCCAGTACTGTTGGCAGGTCACTCTTAGCCACTGTCAGGTTGTATTCATCCACTTCAGAGTCAGATTCTGGCTCAGTGAATTCAGTGGCACACTCATGGCTGACCTGCTGGACCATTCTCGTGGCTTTGTGTTTAGTGGTCAGGTCGGAGCTCATGTCAGTGGCTTTGTCCAGATACTCATCTTTCTGGCGCCTGTCCATTTTGTCAGCATCACTGGACTGTTTTGCTTTGTCCTTTTGTGCTTCCCTTGGCACAAATCGTGGAGAGCGCTCCTTGTAACCGAAGCGCTGGTCCCGAGGCCTATTGTTGTTGACCCTGTAATTATTTCCTGGTCTGGCAGGCATTTCTGGCTTTGGTAGCATCAGCCTTCCAGCAAAATTGACTTGTTGCACATTGCTGGGAACAGGGAAGCGCCATTGGTGTGCTGGTGTTTCATCCAGCTTCACACCATCCCCGTACGTGCCAAAGCTGTTTACCAGCGCGTTACTGGGCGCCCAGCCGAGACCAGAGCTTCTCATTCTGGTTGCACATTCCTCTAAGCGTTCCAGCATAGTCATTAGCAACTGGAAGTCACTTGGTGGCTCCAAGGATTGGAGTGATGCCAGAGCCGAAGTGAAAAAAATCCCAACCCCGAAGTTTTAGATTTGAAGGTTTTTTGAGAAAAATTTGAATTTTTGAATTTTGAGAAAAGGTTAGAGTTGAGTTAAATTTATTGAATATTTTACATCACTGGATGTTTAATTGTAGTGTAGTATCCTATTTAAACCATAAAAGTGGTTTAACATATTTTGTCAGGATGTATCCAAAACTTGATTTTCTCCCAAAAAGAAAAATAATCCCCGGTCAAGCCAGAACTCACTTGTTTCTGAAATCTTGGAAACTCTTCCACATGGGGCCTCCTTTGTTTGCCTTGGGTGTTCGAGGTGTTTATGGTGTGTTTGAGTGCTGTCCTAACCATTTTTACTACTTTGAATATTTTTGAAAATATTTGTTTCCGCGCAGATTGTTCTCTGCCCAGTGAAAAATGGTTGGAAAATTTTGGATCCCAAAAGGTGCTGAAACGAACACAACAGGTTTGTGGGTGTAAGGTGTTTAATTTCGGGTGGTTTTTACTTATGTTTTTGTTTGTTTTAGTGCCTTTGGCACTCTGCCAAGTTTGGCCGATTTTGAGAAAAATAGTCTTTTCCCGGGTAAAATTTTGGTTTTTTTTCTATCCCTTCACAATTTTAACCCACTCACAGATCCTTGGACACTGGTTGTTGAGGCTCTCTGGCTAAAACTCCTGTTTTCTGGACTGGACTGGATTCCATTGCTTGGCTCTGCTGGACGATTTTGTGATTTTTGTTTCTCTTGTGGTTCTGCATTGAAATAAAAAGAATTATTTGTATCTACCTACCTTTTGTATGTATGTCAACTGAAAAAGTTGACACATGCATATCTACACCTTTGCATTTATTTGTTGATTTGTTGCTTGAGCGCGGATGGAAAGTTGAAGGAGGGTTGGTTTTTACTTTGTAGTCAGAAGTCAAGTTTGAACAAAAAGCTGAAGTAGTCAGAAGTCAAGTTTGAACAAAAAGCTGAAGTCTAATGCCTAACTTTGTTATCTAAGAGTGTGTGAGAGTAAATTTGAGTCTGGTTATGTACACATGCTTTCAAAACTTATCCTAAAATTGGCATTATTCTAAGGTTTTTTGTTTAAGCCAAAGTTTTTAAGCAATGCTATTTAATTTAATTAGTGTGGGTGGGTACTTCTTCCCCAGTCTATTGAGTCCCTGTTGGACATCTCTGCTGGTTCCTACTAATCTGCCAAATGCCTGGTCGAACGCTGGAGGGTCGGTTCGCAGGGTTTCTCCCTGGGTCCTGGCTGCTCTGGGTACGGTCTTCCAGCCCTGAGGCTTCGTGCCCAAGTGGATGAATTGGTCCCTTTAGCAGAGGTGTGTAGGACAACTGTGGGCTTAGTGGAATGGAAAGAAAGTACCTACTTGCATTTACAATCCTAAACATAGCATTGTGTTAAAAGCTTTTGGTTTAGTTTGTTGAAAGCTTTTGGGACTGTTTGGAACGGTGGTTACACACTGGTTGGTTTCCTTTTCTTTTGAGTTTGTTTTGTGGGTCCCAAAAGAAGGTGTACACCTCCCCTCTCGCGATTTTTTTTCTGGGACCCTGAGGATCAAGGTGATCCGATAGACTTATTCCTTGGGTTTTTAGGTTTAAAATGAGTGGTTAAGTGTCCCTATAGGACTTATGGTTTTAAACTTATCGTTAATTGAATTTTAACGTTTTGTCAGTTTTTTAGAAAAGTGCGAGTTGCGTTAAAGTCCCCCTAAAAGTTCGCGTTTAAAATATCGTTTGGAATTTACCCAATTTTAGTTGAATTTTATTTATGGGGGGTTAATTCAAGCATTCCTTATTGACACAGTTCAAATTTGTTAGAATGTGGTGCCAGATAAGCTGGCTTCAAATTGGGGAAATAAGCTACAGATATGTTTAAGATGGGGGGGTCCCAACTTTTAGAATCTTGTCAATCTATTTGACTGGGTTGAAGCTGCATTTCTTATCGCAAATAAAGTGTGAAATAAACAGATGTGAATACTTTAAGGCACTGTAAAATGTGTTGACAAATCTGTGCTTATTATGGGTGAATCACATCGATAAGAATGTCCTTGCTAAATGTGTAACAGTTTAACGAAATTGGAGCTTTGTAAATGCTTCATTGACTGTGTTTTTAATTCGATAAATTTCTGAAAGTTGAAAGTTTTTGAGATGATTTTGAAAGTTGTTTTGGTGAGTTGAACAGTTTGAAATCGTTTTGAGAATACTTTTGAAAACTTATAAAATGTAAAATGTCTGTAAAATGTGTAGATTTCTTCAAGAATCAAAATATCTAAATAGAAATTGAATATATTTATTTCAAGATTACCTAGTTTCCTAAAACTGTTCATATTTAAAAATCGCCCCCCCATGCTGAAACTTATCTTGTATCCAATTCCATATCCAGGTTCTGCTGTGCAGTATCCATCTGGCTGGGTCGGGTTTTTTGGGCGGCCTGTGCAGCTTGGATCGGGCTGATTTGGTCCTAAGGTGTAATGGCACTCGCGAGCAGTTGCAGCAGGCTGCCAAAGTCCCCTGGGCGCGCCACATTCCTGGTGGTCCATTCCTGGTGCTCTGGCATGGTGACCATTGTCCACCCCTGTCTGAGCTGAACCGCTTTGGGAAGATTACCATGTGTCATGAAGTGAGTATGGGTGTTTTTGATGGGCAATTGGGGTTGGAATGTGAATTTTACTGGTAAAAAAAAAGGTTATTTTGAGAAAGTACTTGGGTTTTTATAGTAAATTGAATTTGTGGGGGGTGGTAAATATTTTGTTGGAAATGGAAATGCAAATAAATATTTGACAGTTTTTTTTACCCCCTTTTTCACAGGATTTCGGCCCAGTGGTGTCCACTTCCAGGCCCTTGTCCACTACCACCTGGCAGAAAACCGAGTTGGTTGGATTTTGGGATTTGAGTATTTTATTTTGTGATTTTTGAAATTAAGTTTTCCTGAATTTTACCTGTAAAATGTGTCATTTTACTTAGGGTATTCACTGGTTTTGTACCCAATCTTTCCATGACTTACCACTTTTCTAGGCCTTCAACTGCGGTGACTGTTGGCAAGCTGCCAACCGCGGTGGCACCTGGGACTGGATCCAGCGAGTTGGTCGAGTTGGGCGTTGGGCCCAGGTGAGTGGTGTGGTACAGTGTTTTGGGATTTTCAGTTAGTTCTTGTTATTGGTTTATGTGGTTTGGTTGACAGTGGGTTGTGTAAGTTATGCATTTTGTAAATTTACTTGGTTCACCATTTTCTGCAAAATTGGAATACCTGGGTGTAGTTTTCCTTTCCTTTTGTAGGTTGACTACTGAGAGGGCTGTGTCCTCCACCATCCTGGCGCAGGACCTGTTTAATTGGATTCGCGTGACCCTGACTGAAAAGTGGGTTCTAATTTTGGGTTATTTGTCATGTTTTAAATGGATGTGTTTCAAAGCATTTATTTATTAAATATATAACCTAAATTTTTATTTTTTGTTTTAGTTTTGCGCCAACCAAAGCTGAGGTGGCTGTTCCCAGTCCATCTACCAGCAGCACTACTGTGGCCACAACTACTCCGGTTTTCTTGAAGTGAGTATTTTAATTTGGTAATTTGGGTAAATATTATGGTGTTTTTGTTGTGGTTAAGTTGGTTGGTTAGTCGTCAGTGGGTTGAATTCACTACAGCCTTACTGTTTTTACTCACCTCAGGTGTAGAATTCTTACCCTTGACAATTCACAATGGAATAAGTTACATAAATTAATTACGATTTTTGTTATGCAGGGTGCAGATTTTCTGCCATGGACTGTGTGCTGGGCAGGTGGCTGAAGTTGCTGTGGAGCCTGATATGCAGGTCAGGGTGTTGCACGATGTGGCTGTTCACCACTTTGGCCTGGGCGTGGAACCTGTCAGCTTGATGGACAGCCAGCACCGCTATTTGGCACAGCATCAAACCATCCAATACTATGGCATTCAGACTGGGGACAAATTGATTGCTTATGGTAAGTATGAATTTGGTTGGAGTTGTGGTTAAAATGGTTGATCTATAGTTACCTATTTGAGTACTATTTTGTTAATTGCAGTGAGGCAGTCCACAACCACCACAACAACAATGGCCAGCAGCAGCGCAGACGCCAGCGAACCTACCACTCTGGTCATAACATCCACACCTTGGCTCACCAGCTCGCTCCTGCCATCCACCACCACTCTGGGCAGTGAAACAACTGCCTTGCTGTCCACTGTCTCTGGCACCACTTCTGGCAGTCCATCTGGTGGCGATTCTGATGAGTCTTATGATGTAAGTGGTGCTGTTGGTTTTTAGTGTGTGTTGTGCATTTTGGGTTAAAGGTGTTTAAGTGTTATTGGTTGCAGGTATTTGCTGCACTGGTGGTGGGTTTCTCGGTCCTGGGCGCAGTCATTGGCCTGATGGTGACTGCTTGGTCGCTGTTTGGCATTTACCAGAAAGTGCAATCTGGCCTGAATCGATCCAGTGACATCAGCTTGCACTCACAAGAACTGGCTATGGCTGACGTGCCAAGTGCCACTGGTGAAGAAAGTGCTAATCCTGAGGGTGAGAAATATTTAAATTTTTCATTTTTTTTTGTTAGGTTTAGGTAGTGTTTAAGTAATATTATTTTTTTTGTTTTTAGATTGCCAGTCGATGGCTAGCTACCGATCGGCCCTGGACGGAATGCAGATCACCAATGAGACTGTGGAGATGTTCATCGGTGTCCCCACACAACCCTCGTGAGTAAAATTTAGTGTTTTATTCATCAAATTGTTTTGTAGTTATGTCACTTGTGAAATTTGTTATTTTACGTTATTTTACCTTTGCTTTTTTATTTTCAGCTCTTCACCTGCCTACTTGGTCGACTGCGGGGTCTTGGTGTCAGAAGTGTGAAAAGTTTGGATTGGTTGAGAAAGTACAGAGTGATTTGGAGTAAATTGTGTAAAATGTGTTTTTGTAAATTGTAAAATTTTAGTGCATTGAAGTTAGGAGTGGAGTTAGGTTTACTTTCTTTGAAGACAAAATGTGAAGTGATTTAATTTTAGTAAAATGTGTAAAATAGCCTGTGTTTTTAATTGTTTGGTTTAGTTTTTAAAGCGGAAAAGATTGAGTGGCGAAGTGTAAAATGTATTAATTTTGTCTTAAAAGCGATTTGTGTGAAAAGTAAAATGTGAAGTGTAAAATGTGAAATTTTGTCTTAAGTGATTGCTAGTTTTGAATGTTTAGAATGTTTATTGGGTTAGTTAAAATAAATTGCAAATGTCAAATAAATGAGTATATAAATACTATGGATTTGGTAGACACCTGACTGACACATACAGTCTTACTGCAATTTTATCAGTTTTTTGTATTTAGTGGTTACCTTGATGCCTGGTTATCAGTTCTGCAACATGGCTGGCCGCCTGCCCCTCATCCCTGGCATTTCTGCTGATGCTTCCCGCCACCGGAAAACGACTGGAGGTTGGCAGTGGCACTCCAGACACAAGTCCAGATGGTCTTTCCGGTCCCTGGCTGGGATTTCTGTCATCCTGGGGCTGGTGTTGCTGGTGGCTGGTGGGGCGCTGTTGATGGGGCTGTATGGGTATTTACCCTGGCCATTTGCTACTGGTTAGTGTTTTCTAGTGGGTGTCACTCAGTGCAAAGTAAGTCAGTTTTTAGTGGGAAACATGTGCATTTTCAGCGTCCACCTGCCATGACTGTGTGGTGATGCCCGATTGGCGCCAGCATCCAGACAGCTTGCCCTGCGGCCAGTGCACTGGGCACTATTGCATCAAGATTGACACCATGCTCGGCAGTGGGTTTTTCAATTGTCACTTACCATTTCCTGTGGCATTTCTACTATGTATTTCCATCTTTCAGCCACGCTGTCCACCCAGAAGACCTGCGGTTTTGGCGCCATGCCGCTGGAGGATACCTGTGAGACTCGCGAGTGGGAGTCTGGCATTTTCCAGCACCATTGCTATTGCACTGGCGACCTGTGCAATTCCGGCCAGATCATGAAAGTGCACTTCACGTTGGCGCTGGCGGTCATGTTGGGCATGATTTTGTGGATTTAAGTTGGGTGTAAATTGCAAATAAGTGCATTTAAAGCTTGGCAATCTCACTTTTCATCTATCTCACTCTGTGTTTGGTTATTTACATTTTTAACATTTAGAGGACATTTTTGTATTTGAGAATTTTCCAGTTTGAGGCACCATGCAGTGGCATGATTTCTCTTGTTTAGTGATTAGTGATTTGCTAGTTACATGTATATTTTGTAATTCTAAAGCATTTGTGTTATGCAGCGCGTTAATGTAAAGTAAATTGAATTAGGAAAAAAAACGCGTTAACTGTCATATCTTTGCCATGCTTGGCATTCATACAAAAAGCAACAACTTTGCAGTGTTAGTCCCAACACACTACATCAACTAGACAGCAGTTAGGAATGGCCGTAATTCCTGACCCTCCTGCTGACCTGCTGTCAGGTGGCCACAGGAACCCATCCTGGGTGTGGGCATTTTACATACACCATCAACGGTTCGCGGCACAACGGTTTGAGCAGGTGTCAACCACAGCGGATGCACTTGTTGTTGGACTGTGGTACACGCCTCTTCCATGTCGGCGGCATGGGGGGGACAGCTTCATCAATGGGGCCCTGGCAGTGCATCTGCCACTAGCGCTTGGTGATGCATGCAGGCAAATTCTGCAACCTAGGGACATCGGGATTGCAGGTGTGCACTCCAACATGAGGCTGTAATAGGCACACCCCATTACCTTGGGTATCACAGCCCTGTTTGCTGAATGTTAGCATTGTGCTGTCCGGTGCTGTCTAGTGACTTCCCACCAGACATTTCTATCACTAATTAGTTATAAATACAATGTTAGAATTTCTTACTCGCGGTTAAATGTTGCGCGCAAAATACGATTAGCATCAATGTAAATACATAATAGATTTTACTACAAGTAAAAACAAGTTTTCAGTTGCATGAACAGTGTGTGAAATAAAACTGTTTTACTCTAAGGTGTGCATGCAATATTCGATTCACTACGCGGAAATAAAATGGTTCTACATTTGTGTAAACATACCTAAATATCTAAATCGGAATTCAGAATGAAAAGTTCCACTCACCTCTTTCCTGGCATCATATTTAGTAGGTCGATGACTGGTGTTGATCAGGCACTGGTCCTCATCCTTCCAAGGTTTGAGACAGGAAATAACGATTCTGTGAAGCTTCTATTTATTAATTACCATTCTTTGTATTTTATTTTTTTGTCATTGAACAAGTGTTGTTTACTTAATTTTTGTTTGACTTAATTAATTAATTCATTTAATTAAGTATTTAGCAAAAGTGTTTTTACCAAAAACGGAATTCTGGAAAACGGAATTTTGTAAAGTATACAATTGGACTGCAAACTAATTACCTTTTGTTTGAGCAGTTTTTATTTTCTCTGTCTTTATTTACCTGTATTGTAGCCATTACGATTTTGCATTGCAAGAAATTACAATGGAAAATATATCATTTTTGGACTTTAATACTACAGAGAAATGGGGTTCCAACGGTTGTGGAACGAGGTGTTAATCGAGGGAGCCATAATTTAAAGTACCAACCTAGGGTAGAAGTGCCAACTTCCCAACCCTAATCTATTTTGAAAAAGAGATTTACTTTAGATGGTTTAATTAGGTATAATTATAAAGTTTTGACTGAGGTGTTTTAATTACTTCTGGTATTTATGATTAGTTGATTTTAGGTTTTAGTTGTTAGGTTAAGCTATATTACTGAGTCGAAATTATTAAAAGAACTAACAAATTTATATAGCAAATCGTAAACAAATCCACCAAAGAAAGGCAGTCAAATTGGATGTGAGAAGTGACATTTCGGACATCATGAGCAGTGGCTCAAATGTCCAGGTTGTGAGTCCACTGAGAGCTTAGCCGCCATCCTCAGACTTGATATTTTGATAGGTACCTTTTTATCTCATCGATGTATTTCTTATTCCAAAAGCAAAACTCCAAGTGACTGCCGTTTTCTGGTAGTCGGCGCAATTAAGTAAAAACCTATTCACATGCAGTATTGCCGAGTATACTGCTGGTGATTACAAAGGTTCTGTGGGCGCGCACGTCTTCAAAATGCCATAACACTCAATCATGTGGAGCGAAAAAGCGTCTCTAAATACTAAATATAATGAGACTATCTCCTAGTTTGCGACAAAAGTCTACTGTTTGTGTAATAGTAATGACGTAGATTATAATTAAGAAATTCCTATCTTATATTTGCTACTTATAGATAGTGTTTGTGAACTAGTGTTGGGAAAATTAAATAAAATGAAAATTTTAGGGTGTTTGCACTTGTTCAGTGCGCCTATACCCTTACATTTTGGATACAATGAACAAAAAAGACGGGTAATATGTAACGCTGGAAAATTGGTGCTATTTCAGCAGGGTTCAGGCCTTTCATGTGCTTTGAGTAAACTTTGAGTATGCGAGTATAGAAAGCTGAAAGTATATATTGTATCCATTATCGCTGAAAACTGTATACACGGTATCCAAAAATGTATGCAAAACACGACTTTTATAATCGCTGTAAAATAGCGTCTTACTGACAAAATTACTATATTTGAACACCTCTTCGCACAGCTTCGAACACACAGCTTCGCTTATTGATCCAAAGTCATTTTAACAAGGAAAAATCTCCCAAAATCCCAACCAGGTTCCATAGTAAATTCGCATCCTCTTTCTTGGCACTTTTCCCAAACATTTTGCCAGCCGATCCAGACGTCGTTCTTTTTTTCTTCCGGTAAATTGTGCATTAAAACCTTCAAAACTATAGAATCACGTTCCGGCATAATTTCTTGTAGCAAAATTAGGACGTCCCGTTCATTTAAGCGTGGCCTGGCTGGTTGATAGGACATTTTTGGAGTTTTAGGGTAATGAAACAGTTGTACTGAAGTTGAGAATTGTCTTTTGATTTTAGTTGATTTCGGGTAATGGTGATGATTTGAGACTGAAAAGTTTTGATTTAAATTGTTTTAGTGTTTTTCAATGTTTTTGGTTGGTTTTGAGTGATTTTGGACGATTAAAGATTAAATTTAAAACTAAGAACGGGTGTCGCGTTAACTTCTGGCAAATGTCCAACGTGGAAAAAATAAATGTTTCAAAAATGGCGGCCCCTGATCCTGGTGGAACGCCGTCTTCCAGTCGTTATTCGGACGCTAAAACCACGCAAAAATCGCCCAGAAGTAGTTCACCGAAAAAATTCAGGCGAGAACTCGACTTGAAGGTTATATTTCGACTGTTTTCGACGATTTCACGGGGTTTTTTTCAATTCGTCAAATAATAATATTCATTCATTTACTTTCAGTTGCTAGCGGCTGGCAAGGTGCCAAAATTGTCCGCGAGTAGTTCCGTTGATAATTTTGTGGATTTGGATGAAGACCAGCCGGAGTGAGTTTTTATATAGATGAATGGTTTGAATCGTTTGGCACAGCGCCAATAACAGGGTTCTGAGTACTGGTTTCTCAAACCATGAGCATCAATTTCTGCAAAAAAACACACGAAACAAATGTAAACAATGCTCACTGTTTATTTGGGGACTTTCATTCTAAAAGTTCACATATCCAGATTTTTCGATTTTTCAAAATCGCATTTTAAAGTTTGGAGCTGGCCCGGCAGCGCCATGTTTGGGCGACAAAGCTTGCCCTGCACATTTCAGATATCTCGGACATTTGCCTACAATTTTGTCGGCTGGCAAATATTTTGGGAGTTATGTCATATTTTGTAAACCACCCAAAATAAGGAGTAAATTTGAAAATTTGAACTTAAAATGTAAATAACTTCCTAACGGTGCATCGCAGGGCAAAACCAATTACACCACTGAAAAGCCCTTTTCGAAAAGTACCCAAACCTCAATTTTCAGATCTATATTTATACCCGTATTCGATTTATAGAGCAAAATATTTTTGGAAATTCACGTATGAACTTTTGGAAATGAAACTTTATTTTGTATGGGAGCGGCTCTTCGCGAGCGATCCGGAGCACGCGTGAACTTTTGGAAATGAAACTAGTTTTTGGACTTGTGAACTTATGAAATGAAACTCCTGTGGTCTGGAATGGATATGTGAACTTTCGACGTGAAACTTCTGTTTTTCATAGGGGATTTGAGATGGACATGTGAACTTTCGATATGAAAATTGTGATTTTTCTGAAAATCGGTACCACTGTATCTCGGGAACGAAATGGACTATAATGCTGATTTTTTTTCTAAAATGTGAAAAACTATACGTGGAGGTCAATGCCACGCTTAACTCGATTTTTCTGGATTTGGCGCTTGTGAACTTTTGGAACGGAAGTCCCCATTTGTATGCGTATGTTTGAAAATTGCAAAATACATACAGAATTGCTGCCAAAATATTGTCTTTGAATTTTTTAATCACATTAATCGCAATTTTTATTCTCATCAATTGATCACATCAATCATTTTATCCCTTATCTCTGAAATAATAAGATTTAAAAAGTCAACTGCCATCCTTAGTGACAGGGCCGTATCCAGGGGGGGCGGGGGGGGGCTGCAGCCCCCCCTCCCGGGGCGAGACCAGAAAGTGACCGGAAAATTCGACTTTTTCAACGTCAGCGTAAAAAATTTTGCGCGCAGGCGCGCATAATTCACCAGAAATACGGTATTATCATTCAATTTGCTCCATGTGGCCGCAAATCGTTGTAAGTACACTCAATGTTGTGTTTTTGCCGTTTTGTATGTATATTTACATACATATACAGCATTCCATGGCGCTGATGCCAACGCCAATGGCGCCATGGCGTGGTGCCTACTAATGGCGCCAGCGCCATGGCGCCATTCCGCCACTATGTAGCTAAACATTTAGGGGGGGGGCTGAGCCCCCCCCCTCGCCGGCCTCCGTAAGCAAGCAGCCCCCCCCCGCTCAAAAATCCTAGATACGTCCCTGCTTAGTGACCACATAAAAGAACATATTCACTAACAAAATACCCATTTTTCAGGGTAAATTCGAAACGACAAGAACAGGACGAGTGGTTCAAAAAACGTTTTGAAAGATGTCACAATTCAAAAGCAAAACAAAATGATGAAAGCGAAACCGTTACGTGTGTTAACAACTTATTTTTTAGTCAGGCTGAATGTTTTGCCGCTGGGATCAATTCCGCAATGGGATAAGTATAAAACCATTTGAAAAGTGAAATATAAAGTGACAGGTGAAATTAGCAGTGTTATAGTTAAAAAAGTAAACGTTATACCTGCCACTTTACTTGTCATTTTATATCTCATTTTACTTGTCATTTGTATCTCATTTGACTTCTCATTTAGCGTATCATTTCACTTCTAAATTGTTTTTTTTTACTTGCGGACTTGGCGACCTGATGACTTAAATTTCTTCATTCGAATTTATCCATTTTGAGATTTTTTTCCAATAAATTTCAGCGCGATCACATTGGAGACGGACAAAAGTGGCGAGCAGAAATTGTGTAAACACAAGTTTTCGATTCCGGCTGCGAAAAAACGGGTCTCTCCACAGAAAGCTGGTTGGTATGGTTGGCTTTTCGGGATCGGAATTACGTTTGTTTTTGCGATGTTTTGGAATCGGGATTGGCATTTATAATTTCGAAGAAAAAAAATTATTTGGGGTTTATCATAATTTTTCAAAAAAAAATATCGGGAAGCAAATGTCATGAAATGCACACTGGGAATTGCCTTACACATAGGGTGTCAAAAATTTTTTTACGGAAAACGGAAACGGAAAAAAAATTTTCAGCGGCCGGAAAACGGAAAAAGGGGCCAGAAAAACGGAAATGGGAAAATGAAATTTGCACGGAAACAAAAAATTAGCTGAAATTTTGCTGGAAAACGGATAAAATTTGCTGAAATTTTGCTGGAAACAGATTTTTTTTACATGATTGATAATCTGCACAAATGTTTACCAGTTTGGCTGGAACAGAAAACAGAAATTTGAGCAAGAAAAAAGTAAAATGAGGTGGAAAAACTGAAAATTGAGGCGGAAAACGGAAAAAAACGGAAATACTGGAAATTGACGCGGAAAATGGAAAAAATGCAGAAAAACAGAAAAAATTTAGCCAGAAAACAGAAAATGAGCCGGAAAATGAGAAAAAAATTCAGCAGCCGAAAAACAGAAAAAATTTGCCTGCGGAAAACGGAAATTAAACACCCTACTTTCACATAACTCAGCATAAACATTTTTGCACTTTTTCATCTTTAACTTTGAAATTTTTTGTGAACGGGATTTTCAAATTTCGAGATCGGGATCGCTAAATCCCAAAAATTATCAGGATCCCGTTTGAACCCTAGTATTTCGTGGGGGGGGGGTGTTTATTCGAGGAAATACAGTAGGTATTCACAATTTCAACCATTTTTCAGCCGGTTATTCAACGCGTATTTCACACAAGAAACAATTGGAGGAAATGATCAAAAAGCGATCCCACATCGAACGGCAGCAGAGACACGAAATGTTTCTGAAAGAAAATCCTGATTTGCAAGGCGACAAAAATGGGCAAAATGATGGTGAAAGTGAGTGCCATACGCCCAGTGAAAGTGAGAACGAAAGCGATGAGAATGAAAATGAAATTGACGAGAATGAAAATGAAAGTGATGAAAATGAAAATTCGGAAAATCAAACGGGAAATGTGAAATTTGAGTTGGGGGCAAAGGAGCAGAACAACGAAAATGAAGTTGGTTTTTGTTAGATTTTTTTAGGACTTATGTATTTCCATTTTACTGCAATATAAAATTTCACAATGATTTGTAGGCTGCCGAAGCTGAGCCATTGGCAGGCAGCCAGGAAAATTTGGTTTGATAACCCTGATTTTTTCCCCTCAAATTTGACACCTGGAATTTCTTCATTTTTTTACAGCCCGAGGTTTCACTGACCGAAAACAAAAATGAAAATGATGTACCCGATTCATTTCCTATGATTCTAAATGCTGCCGATACAATTGGTTTGTTTCGGATCTTTGAAAAGCGTAAATTTGCAATCTGTTTTCGGTTTCTAAGCAGTGTTTTTAGTATTTTTAAATTTTTTAAAATAATTTTTTTTAGTGTGATGGGAGGAATTTTGTTCAACAACGAAATCTGTAAATTGCGCACTTAACTCATCCAGTTATGCACGCAAAAATGATTTCATTGAGATTTCATTCATCTATGGATTGTACTTGCATTTTATAACTTATTTTAAAAAATTAATTAAAACATCAAGTAGCTCGAAAAAGGCCATTTTTCCAACCCTTTGCGAAGGATGTTACAGAATTATAAGATATTCACCAATTCAAAAATTTTTTATTAATTTTCCATACCGAAAAATCGACCCTTCAAATTTCAGAGAGCAATTTAGCGGATCTATACGAGGCAGAAAATGATGAACCCATTTTGCCCGATAGCCAGGGGTCGATTTGCGATGATCGTTAGTTTGAATGGGGATTTATTTAAAGTTTTGTGTTGCTGGGTCTTTCGCTGATTTTTTTATTTTGTGAAATGTCCTGTTTTTGTTTATTGTGTCTTCTGTAGGGATGAGCTAGGGTGTTAAAAAATTCTTTTACGGAAAACGGAAACGGAAAAAAAAGTTCAGCAGCCGGAAAACGGAAAAAATTTGCCTACGGAAACTGAAATGTGGCGCCCTAGGATGGACAGTGATTTTGAACTTCAAAAATAACGTTTTTAAAAACACGGTCGTTGAAAAAAGGGTTTTACCATCTCATTATACACGCACCAGTTTTCAGACAGAATTTTGAAAACCTATAAATCAGCTTTGAACGCGTTTTGAGTTCACCTGAATCAGTTATTTTTAATCCCGATAAAATTGTGTTTGACGGATACCACATTCCAGTAAATTCAAATGCGTCCGATGTTTATTTACAAGTTTTCAAAATTTTGGTAAACTTTTGCTACATGTGCATTCCATACTTCTGTAAATACAAAATAGCATTGGGCCTACACACACTAGTTTTCCGCGTGACTTTCATGGGAAAACTCAATTTAGTTTTCCCATTGTGCAGGCAACAGATGCAAGAGCCCGCCATTTGCAATTTTTTATGGTGATCCCTTTGTGACACCCATTTGGGAAAACTGTGAAAAAATGGTGAAAGTTTAATGAGTTTTGCACCATAAAAAAATTGATCTCCGGAACGTTATTTATGTTGCATGTTATACACTATGTGAAACTGTATATATATGTACATTTTTGTGCTTCCAGTTACTTTTGTTCTTTTTTAAATAATTTTTGAAAATCATGAATATAATAATTTTTATAAAATCATTGGTTACTTTGTAATACTTGTAAATTTAGAGCCACATACAGTTTTTTTCTCTTTTATTTGATACTAATCACACACTGTCATTACCACAGTTTGAAAAATGAATGAATTTAACATATATGACATAAAAAAATCAATAAAATTTGAATCACTTGGCAATCAGCTGCAATTTTTTCACACAAGGCACAGCATGTATTCAGTATATCGTCAAAAAAAAGGGTGATATATCTACACCATAAAAAAAATGAAAAAATTTTTTTTAAATTTCTTTTACTAAAACATGTCTTAAAAATCGAATTTTTTACCCTGAGTGCTCATTAGACTTTTATTGAAAGACAAAAATATGTGGGAACACATGACATCCAAATCAAGCATTAATCATGAACCCAACTAATTGTATAGTTGAAAAGCTAAAATATTTAGTTTTCCCATGTTGCATGCAGAAGGTGAAAAATAATTTACACTTGGTAGTAAAATTTTCATTTAGTTTTTCACTTATTACAAATTCATGCAGCACACATGAACAATCAAAACCTGTCATAAAATTTTTAAAAATTCAACAATTCTGCCAATTTATCCACAGCAGAACCCCCTCTGGAGTCTTCATCCACTCCTTCAGTTTCTCTCTCAACCCTGTGGTCACTCGCGTTGTTGATCACCATGTTGCACATTATCCAGCCTGTCATACACATCCCTCCAGTCCAACTGCATTATTTAGCATACATTCTTTGTAATAACAACATGTCAAAACAGTGATAAATGTAAAACAAAAACAAAACAAACTGTGCGGTCGCAAATTGTTTGTTCATCTGGAGTGCGCAGCGGTGCTTTCTCATTCCCCATCTGGTGGCAGTCACAAACTGTGTAAAATCACCATGTAAAATGGCAAGTGTCATACGAGGTGTCAAAACTAGGGTGTCAACTTTCCATTTTCCATTTATGCTTTCCACAGCAAATTTTTTCCATTTCCGCTACCATTTTCTGGCTCACTTGTCTGCTTTTCAAAAAAAAATTCATTTTCCAGCTCAATTTTCTCTTTCTCAAGTATTTATGTTTCAGTGAAACCTGTAAACATGCATGCAAGTTCTCAATTTTGTAAATTTTTGTATTTCCAGCATAATTACAGCAAATTTTTCAATTTTCATTCCCGTTTTCTGCCAAAAAGTTTTTGTTGACACCCTAAGTATCAATGAATAATATCCTTTGAAGTTGTAGTAACGTGTGCCACTGTCTGAAATGTATGATTTTTACAAAAAATGCCAAAAATATCATGTCAAAGTTCAGTTGAGTTTTCCTAACATGACGTTATTTGTGCTAAACTACTATTTCTTTACTGTCGCCATGGTTGTCACCATGAAAACCATGTGAAAACTCAAAAATTTGAAAAAATTATTACTCATTTAATACATATCGTTAAGTGCCCATCTCTCTACACAAAATAGAGGAAAAAATTCTGCATAAGACCTCCAAATTTCACATCTCTGGTCCATTCATGTCTCGTTTAAAGATACTTTTTCAAAGTGGCCACCCGTGTGAAAACTCACTGATATGGCGACAAAAATGGCGACATTTTGACACCATTTTTGTCGCCATGGCGACAGTTTTCCACAGTGGCTTGCATATTGGAACTGCCGACACGTGTGGCGACATTTCTTGTCGCCACCTGTCGCCACCTGTCGCCATGTGTCGCCAGTTTTCACAATGTGTATGCATACTGTTCCCATAATGACAGACAAAGTGGAAAACTGCTTCATGCATTGCAAAAACTGCTATTGAGCTAAGGAATATTGTCAACATGCTGGCACATTGTGAAAACTCAACATGCATTTTTTTTAACAGTGCAAACAGTGTTATTTGTAATTACTGGTGAATGAGGATAGCAGTGTTTACTTTTGAAGTCATTTTATTTGAGTTTGTTTAATTCATTTGGAAATTGGTTTAGCAAGATGTTTGTGAAGTACTTAGTTAAGTCGTTAAATGTTGTGCAATTAGTGAGTAGCTAGTTCCTATTATGTTACAACATCGATATAGTTTCATACACACTTGCAAATTTCCAATACAGTCACTTATTCAATCTCATTCACTTTTTGAAGTTTGTGCAATACAATTACAGCTATGAAAAGCTCAAGAAATATGGTCAAAATACAATAATCATGTTTTTGTTTGTAATGTTTGTGTTCCCATTACATTTTTCAAAATTCTGATCCTAATGCATGATTCCATTTACTAAGGCATTATTCACATACCATATTTCCTCAAAATACCCCCAGGGGGTTTATTTTTTCAGAGTGGAAATTTTGAGGGGGGTATTTCAAGGGGGGGGGGCTTATTTGAGGGGGGGGGGGTTATTATTTTGTCAGAAATTTTCAGGAAATTCATAGTAAACAGTATGCTTATTCATACCCAAAAGTGGTAATAAACATGGGTAAATAGGATATATCGGGACATATCGGGTATTTAGACGTACATCTGTACACATATTAACTAATATGTGTATCTGCAATGCAAATTGGCATCAATAAATACATCATGTACATTGCATACATGATGTATATCATTCCAGACAGGGGGTATTTCAAGGGGGGGTTATTTTTTCCTCGGCTGGAAAACACCTGGGGGTATTTTGAGGGGGGGGGGGTTAATTCAAGGGGTGGGTGTAATTTGAGGAAATACGGTACATTATCCTCAAAAACATTCATTGCTGTCTTTTTACAATTGTATTGTCTGTAATATTTCTCTCATATGTAAAAAGTAAAATGGAAAACAACAGGTGTGTACATGATATTTTTCTTAAAAATATACAATGAAAGACAGTAACAAATATCAAGCATGAGAAATTAACAAAATCAAAAACAAATGTATCACATGTAAAGCACAAAAATAGTAAATATGTATCTGATAAAGCATGATTTCAGTACTTTCACAGATTAAACTGTGTTGATACAACATCACATTTGTTCACATTGCCCTCCTCCTCCTCATTGCCCTCCTCCTCCTCCTCCTCCTCCTCTGTCTGCATGTCAAAAATGGCTGTGGTTAATTGCTAGCTCAACAGAGTTGCTTACACAGCAAAGTTTGTCAGTTTTCACTTATTGCATTCACATGTCAAAAATTGAATTATAGTTGTCCATGGTGACAATGGCGACAATGGCGACATGTCGCCATGTGGTATGGCGACATTCAAGAAGTGTTGCCATACCACATGGCAACATTTTCCATACAGTTTTCCACTATTGCATTCATGTTGGGAAAAATTGTGACTTGCCGAAACCAACACACACTTTTTTTCACCTCTAAATTTTATTTCATGCAAGTAGGGTTCAAACGGGATCCCGATCCCGATCCCGGATCCTGTGAATTTCCGGGATTTACCAGTCCCGATCCCGATCCCGAAACCCCAATCCCGATCCCGATCCCGAAATCTCAAAAATACCAATCCCGATCCCGATCCCGAAAGTTTTCAAATCCCGATCCCGATCCCGAAATCTCAAAAAACCAATCCCGATCCCGATCCCGAAACCCCAATCCCGATCCCGATCCCGAAATCTCAAAAAGTGAATCCCGATCCCGATCCCGAAAAGTCAATCCCGTTTGAACCCTACATGCAAGATGGGAAAACTGAATGGCGACATGTTGCCATTTGAGTTTTCCCAAGCGTCACGCGGAAAACTAGTGTGTGTGGGCACATTATTTCAAACATTTTTTTGAACTTTTCCAGCTGATGCCACGCAACCTCTGGACACGCTAGAATTGCCACGTGGTTAGCACAATTTTTTTGTGACTTATCTTCCAAATAAAGCTTCAAATTTCCCGTTTTTCACAAAAAAATTCACTATGCTTTTTCACAATTTTTTCAGTTTTTTTTTATATTCCAGGCGTTGCGGACATCTTGGTTGAAACTCAAAAAATTCAAGGCGATATGAAACTTTTGGCGCTTCCAGACAGCGCCACGCAGTTGAAAGATGGATTCAATTCGACAGAGAATGACCCCATTTTGAGGGAAATAAGGTACGCAGAGAAGTAAAAAAAACAGTTTGTAAATGAGAAGCAGGGGTTTAGTAGTGGGGGGGGGTTACCCCCCCCCCAAATCCGCCAGCTATCTATCTATCCCGGAGGCCCGCTCAGCTATCTACCCCGTAGGCAAATTTTTTGGCTACTACCCCCAACCCCCCCCCCCAAATCGGCCACCTATTTCGAGCGATTGTTGAGAAACTTTACCCTGATTTTCGCTCAAAATCGCTATTTTTCATACCTTTATATAGTTTTTACCTCCAAAATCGCTAGTTCATGCGTCTAACTGCATATTTTCAGCTATTTTTAGTAACTATATGTCCTTATTTACCCATTTTTAGCAATTTTTCATCTTCTTTTAGCGATTTTTGCCTTTCCCTCCCTTCTATGCCTATATATTGAACCCCCCAAACCCCCCACCCCCAAACCCACCACCCCCAAACCCCCCCCCCCAACCCCCACCCCAAAATTTTTTCAGCTATGTATCCCTCCGGAGGAGCGATTTGCTATCTATATGAACCCCCGCGGGGTCCAAATCTACAAACCCCTGGTGGGAAGTGAAAAGTTTTTAAGGGTTTGAAAAGTATAAAAAGGTATTTTATTGTTAAATTTGTTGTCATTTAAAGTGCGAAGTCATATGTCAAGTAAAAGGTTTAAAATATTTTAGCGTTTCGACTTTTTACTTGACTTTTCACTAATAACCTTAGAAACAAATTCCATGTAAAATTTGCAGCCGTGCCAGCAACAAAAATGCCCAGCATTCACAGTCAATGTTCAGCGATTCCGCATGCAGCAGTCTCACTGCAGCACATGGCAATTCGCAAAATTCAGGGATTGGCAATGTGCCAAAAAGAGGCGCTGCACCCGAAAACGGTGGAGAAAATCGATTAGAAAATGCCACTCAACTAGTGGCGTTGTGTAGGTGAGTGCCAAACCTTTTTTCGGGTGATGTAAGCAGGGTTTTTTCTATTTTGGCCATATCTACTGTTCGGTGCCAGTTCCGCACTCTGTGAAATGTTGTGTATAATGTGAAATGTCATACTAATTTGTCAAATGTCATGATTGGGTTGGAAAAAACGTTTTTTATTCTAATAACGTTTAAAAAACGTCGGCCAATCCTAGTTATGATAGTTGGTCAAAAGTTGGTAATGATTTTTTT
Organism: Sphaerolaimus hirsutus; assembly: GCA_964036195.1. NCBI lineage: Eukaryota > Metazoa > Nematoda > Chromadorea > Monhysterida > Sphaerolaimidae > Sphaerolaimus > Sphaerolaimus hirsutus. The sequence continues at coordinate 24,559,495 of OZ038453.1, read as the reverse complement.
GACAAAAATTATTTATGTGTTTTATAATGCTACATGTCATGCAGAGTTCAGAAATAATTTTTTCCCTTTTTGATTTTGTTTTGATTGACATTTGACACTGTGCTTTAAACTTTACAAGGTGTGGGACTGCCTCGTGGAGTGTTTTTGGGTTCTAGTTAAATCACGCGCATACTTTAATTTGATTTAATTTCGAAAGCAAAAATGGTTATTTCATATCGCAGCGCGTCGTTCCCCAGCCAACAAGACACTCAACCACTTGGAGATGTGCCAAATTCGAACGAAATCCAATCATTAAAAATTGGCTGCGAGCCAAATTTGGATGATGATCAGAATGGTTTGGCAGGGTTGTTTTACTTTGAGATCTTTGGTGTACCTAGTTATTCTTCTATTAACATTTACATTTGAAGCCAACTGATGAGACTGCTGGGATGTGATTTTGGGCGTTGTGGCTACTTACTATATCTGAAAACTCCGCCTACCGCCGGTGGCTTGGGAAACTCTTTTTTTGTTTGTTTTACTACCGTAATTTACTACTGTTCACTTGAATGGTTTATGCTGCCTCGTCTTTACATTTGTATTTGAGGGGTCAGATCGGCACAGATCAAAGGCCCTACTGTGGTTATGCCATTTTGTTTGTTAGAACCACATGCCGCATTTCCAGTTTTCATGTGTGTACAATTTTCAAAATGTGCTTTTTCATGTCTTCCTGACTTGTGACTGACTGTTACGATTCATAGTAAACCACATTTTATCAAAAAAGCAACATGTGCGCTGTAATCAGCAGACAAAGTGCTTTCAGATAATATTTATTTGAACAAAATCCGACCATAAATAAAAAAGTTGTGTGATTATCTGCAATTACAAATTCTTACCGCAAATTGACACATTTTACTGCGGAAAAAAGTATGCAATTGTGAAAACAGGTGCGTGAAAAACGCTAAGGCCGCGCCGCACGCGAAATTGGAAATGTGCACTCAAGTAAATGCAGACGTTGGGGGACTGAGTTATTTGTAATGAAAGCGCACAGGCGCAGTGATGATGTGCAGGCTCGCATGGCGTCTGTTACAACAGCTGCAAAGTGTCACCCAAGCCACTTGCAAGCGTCTGTTTTCCAGGATAGAGTAAGTATACAAATTCGATTTTGGGTATTCTTTATCAATTAAATTTTTTCGAGGTGTACTTTTTGAACATAATAAAAAAGGTTCACTAAGTGACATTGGTCCATATGATTTCCATCCAAAACCACCGATTTCTGAACCCGCCACACAACCTTAACCACTCAGCCATCGATCGTCCATCGAAGCGTCAGCGCATTATAAGCGACAGCGACGCAGAATCGACCAAATCGGGCCAAAGTTCGAAAAAGCGCAAAAAGGTGCTTGATGAGGACGAGGAGGATGTTAACGAGGGTGATGATTCTGATGTTGACGAGGACCAGGAGAATGACAGGTTTTTAAACAGATTTTTTTGACAAGCATGTTTATGAGATTTTACTTGACTTTTGACGCTTTGCATGAACTTTGACATTTTCATCATTCATGACATTTAACATGATTTTTGACGGTTTGCGTGACATTTTACATCCTATAGGGTATTTTGGGTGACTTTTAACACTTAGCACGACATTTTATATTTTATAGTGGCACCGTTCATTTGAGTTCATCGTTTCTCATATATACTCAGACCGCAAAGTTATGTGCTGAATCCTAATGAAAAATGAAAAATGTTGTGACAAATTTCGTAATTCATCATTCCATCGCAAACGCAAAAAAATGATAAGGTTTTGCGTTTTTATTCAGATGGGTTATGGTAGGTTTCCATACTAAGTGTGATGTCCGCCGAGTATGCAACGAAATAATTCAGTCGCTAAAAAATACACCGGTCGAGAAATCGCTATAATAATTTATTTGTTTACAAAATGCCAAATTTAATTTTATATTTCTAAAAAGACGAAAAATTAATCTGTATAAATTAGAAATTAACATTCGCAGTGAAAATTCGGAAGACACGAAATCCATCCAAGATGAGACTGAAGAAAATGATGGCCATGAAAATCAGGAATTAGAAGAATACAGACAGTTTGAAATGGCTGCAAAACTGGGAAAAGTGAATAAAAAACGGTTCGTTTCTCTGATCAATTTGCTATATTTTTGCACGTTTTCCTTTATTGATAAACTTCAAAATGTTTAAATTTAAAACATTGGCCCCCCAAAACGTAATTGCTGTGTATTTTTACACTTTCAGGGCAATAAAATCTGATTTTTCACCTTTTTTCAGCAAAAACGAATGGTTTGACGAGGAGGCGGAGCTTAGCGGCAGCGATCGCGGTTCAGATGATGAAAACGATCCAGATGGACCGGGTTCGAGTTTTATCAATTTTTCCTTTTTTTGCATTTTCAGAGTTGGATTTTGGCATTATTTTAGCCAATGTTTTTGACAATTTTTAGATTTGTAAAACTTTCATTTTAACACCCGTTTTAACACATTTTTGGAACATTGATTTAGCGTTTTTTTAAAGCGGATCGAAATTTTTGGACTTTTGCAATTCATTTTTATTCTTCGTAACTCAAATTACGCTACAAATTACTCAAATTATGTATCAAAAAATTTGGAAATATAAAAAAACTTTTCAGATGAGTACGAAGCTGAAGCTGGCGATCTGGACGACTTGCCAAATGCGGAGGAATTGGAAAAACAAGTTCGCAAAATTTACAAGTCAGTTGACAGTTTATTCACTTGTTCTACGTTGGGTAGCAGGATTTTTCGCATGGTACCGCAAATTTTTAAAATTTACCGTACCGTTTACTAGGGTTCAAACGATATATCGTATCGAATATCGGATATCGACCATTTTTTCATATCGAATATCGAATATCGATATCGAAAATTTTGAAAAAATATTGAATATCGAATATCGATATCGAAAATTTTGAAAAAATATCGAATATCGATATCGAATATCGACCATTTTTCCGATATATCGAACCTGCATTGTGTCCCTAAATCAAGTTATCATTTTCATTTTGAGATATTTTTGATTGATCTGATTTGCTTATAGTATTGTATTTGATGAGTAAAAGTACAGTATTTATGATGTAATTGTTGTTGGAGTGCTAAATTTGAAGCTAGAAAATGCTGATATGCTATTTTTTGCAACATGCCCTTAAGCAATTAGGTTATAAGTATGAACTGTAATATCTACCAATTGTTATTTGTCTGATACACTTTGATACATCATGTTTCTCTTCCATTTTCTACTTTTGAGTGATGTAAACCTTGTTAAAATCACTTGTACCATTCACATTTCAGTAAAGAGATGATTAACGATGTGTGCAACCACATGAAAATACAATATGCCACTTGAAATTGCCTTGCTATACCAAAAGCAAATCGCAATATCGAATATCGAAAATATCGAAATATCGAATATCGACCATTTTTCAATATCGAATATCGAATATCGATATCGAGGTTCCATATCGTATCGATATCGAATATCGAGTTTCAGAAAAAAATATCGAATATCGAATATCGATATCGAAAAGTCATATCGTTTGAACCCTACCGTTTACCGCAATTTTAGAAATTTACCGTACCGTGTAACACAATTTTCAGATTTACCGTACCGTACCGTGTACCGTAACATTGAAGTTTTACCGTACCGTATCGTTGATCTCAATTTGCAAAAAAATAACACTGCAATATATTTTTAGCAAACAAGAATTGGACAGCGATTCGGCGGAATTGCGTCAATTGCAAGAAAAGTTTTTGGAACATGGAGAATTGCATACTGAGGAACGCCGGTTGCAGTGGAGGTTTACCAAGTGTTTGTTTTGCTTTTTTGCACAGATTTTTTTGACTTTTTGAGTTTTTCGTTCTTTTTGTAGAGATAAAAATAAATGCTAATGTCTATATTTTTCCGAAAATCCCATGGGGAACCATGGACTTTTGATTCAAATTCCGTTGATTAGTCGTAGGAATATTTGCATTCAAGTCGTTTCAAATTTATACATAGCACTAGTTGACAACCAAAATTTTCAAAACAGATGCATCTGTTTCAGAGACATTCGAATTCACCGGAATGAGCCGGAAAACTGCAGCTGATCCATATCAATAGAATTGATTTTGTCAAACTCAAATACCTTCAAAATTAATTGATCAGTTTTGAAAATTTAGGTTGTCAACCAGTTTGCGTACCGGCATTACAGCTTCTCTAAATACGTTCACTCAATTACAGATGCAAATCAAGACACCGATTTGGAAGGATGCCAAATTTCCATGACCACCGGTGATAATGAAAACGAAAACGTCGATGAGAATGAAGTTGACGAAAATTGGATAAAAGCCAAAGTGGAAGCCACTAAACTCATGCTGCAGGTTTGCGTGGTGAAAAAAGTACTCGTGTTCAGTGACCATTTTTGTATTTGATAGCAAAAAGTACTGTCTGCGAATTGATGTTGGCTCGTTGCCAACATGACCACATAAAAACTGTTGCTGTAAAGTATGAAATCTGTTAGCTGTTGTAAGCAGTATATATGAGCTTTTTGCTGTACAAATATATAGATATCTCTCAAAAACTTATGTCCCACTTTTGTGGACACGTTCCAGACATTTAGTGATTAGTTGGGTACAAGTGATGCAGGGATATCTTGAATTTTGACCCTCCGAGTGGTTGGATAGATAGCAAATCGCTCCTCCGGATGGATAGATAGCTGAAAAAATTTCTGGGGGGGGGGTTGTGGTGGTTCGATATATAGACTTTTTCGGGGCATAGAAGGAGGAAAAGGGAGAAAAATCGCTAAAAGTAGGTGTAAAATAGCTCAAAATGAGTATACAAGAGCATATAGTACTTAAAATAGCTGAAAATAGGCAGTTAGACTAGGGTTCAAACGGGACCGCGGTCCCGGTACATGGTTCGGCAAAAACTCGGGACTGGGGCGGTCCCGGTCCCGGTCCCGGTCCCGACACCCCAGTCCCGGTCCCGGTCCCGGTCCCGACAATTAAAAAAAGCCAGTCCCGGTCCCGGTCCCGGTCCCGACCACCCAGTCCCGGTCCCGGTCCCGGTCCCGGAATTTTATAGCGGTCCCGACACGGGATGGAAAAAACGTATTTTTCAAAAAAATTTTGCCAGAAATGGCACTTTTCTAATGCGATTCTGTAGAAACATCTAAAAAAATTTGGGCGCAAGCGCGCAAATACCCAGCCAATGATTACTATGTATTTTTCCATAAAGTGACAGCGTTAGAAAGGTCCCCAACATGATTCTAGTACGAAATATAGGTATATAAAGATACCTATATTGTAGACGTTGGCGCCAACGTCAGCGCAATACTGCCATGGCGTTGGCACCTACAACTGGCGCCCCCCCTCCCAAAAAAATCCTGCGTACATCGCGTTTCATCAAATATTCACAACTTCAAGTGAAGATGGCAATGGAATACTGCTTGAATAATGTTATAAGAAAAGGCTTATATTTACATTGAGAGTGGTCCTACACACAGTGGAGGTGTGTGGAACAACATTGGCTGAATATTACATACCAATAAGGTTCAAACAATACCGCGGTTCCGGTACCTGGTTCGGCAAATCCCAGTCCCGGTCCGGACCCCCCAGTCCCGGTCCCGGTCCCGGTCCCGACAATTGAAAAAAGCCAGTCCCGGTCCCGGTCCCGGTCCCGACCCCCCAGTCCCGGTCCCGGTCCCGGTCCCGACATTAGAAAATTTCTGGTCCCGGTCCCGGTCCCGGTCCGAAAAACTGGTCCCGTTTGAACCCTAAGTTAGACGTAGGGTTCAAACGGGATTGACTTTCGGGATCGGGATTGGTTTTTCGAGATTTCGGGATTGGCCGGGATTGGGGTCACGGGATCGGGATTGGCATTTTTTCGGGATCGGGATTGGGGTCTTGGGATAAAGATTTTGGCCAATGTTCTGGCATCCACAGTTGTTCATAAAGGTCTCAAAACACTGTTGGATGCCAGAAAAGTGGCATAAAATGGACGCTGGGCGTTTGTGTTCACATTTTTGCATGCAAAAATGTCATTTTTTCACTTTTTTTTAATTCCACTAATTTTTCCGGGATCGGGATCCCGGATTTTGGAGTTTCTCGGGATCGGGAATTGAAAATTTTCGGGATCGGGATCGGGACTGCTAAATCCCGGAATTTCACGGGATCCGGGATCGGGATCCCGTTTGAACCCTAGTTAGACACATGAACTAGTGATTTTGGAGGTGAAAATCTATATATAGGTATGAAAAATAGCGATTTTGAGCGAAAATTGGGGTATAGTTTCTGAAAAATCGTTCCAGATAGGTAGATAGCTGGGCGATTTGGGGGGGGGGGTAACCCCCCCCCCATTCGAGACCCCTGAAGTGATGTTATAACCGAATGGGTTACGGTAGCATGGGAATTCTTTGTAAAAAGACAGGGGGCATTCCATCCCATAAACCATTTTAACAACCCCCCCCCCCCAATTATACAGTCAGTCAAGAATGAAACTGCCAACAAAAATGGAGCACATTTGGCAGAGTCAAGTGCAATATCCGCTGAGCCAATTGATGAGTTCACGCTTTTGGCTCAGAAAGCTGTTGTGTCGACTTCTGACAACGTTTCGAATGTAAATTGTGGCAATGTGGTCAGTTTTTTTAAAGTTTTTATTTGTGCTGTGTTATGCAATTTATTGTCATTGTGAATTAGCATGGTATCTTTATAAAAGAAAATACCTCAAAGTGAAAACAATTAAATCTCTGGAAAAAAACCTGGGAGAAAATATAAAAGTTATAATATTTGTACGTTTCATATTTTTTAATAACCGAAATTCACACTTACTAATACCTTTTCAGAAACCTGGTTCCTTCCTACACCGCCAGGCGAATTCATTGCAAATTTTGAGCGCTGGCGCCAAAAATATGGCGTCAAATTGTGGCGCCATGGCGTCGGCAGCGAAATGCAGCGATAGTTCCCCTGTGTTTTCGGCGAAAAGTGCAAAAAGTTTGTATGGCGTCAGGAAAAATGATCTCAAGGCTAAAGTTTGTGGGGGGGGGGGTGTTTGCGGAGACAAAAAATGTTTTGAATTGTGAAATTTTCCGTTAAACGGCATCCGAACTGTACATTTACTAATATACACATACATTTTTCGCCAAAAATATAAACCCTTCTCAATACAGGTTTCACTGCAAAAGAAAATTTCCAAAAAAGTGCCAAAATTGGAGAAAAGCAAGAGTGTTTTTCACCATATTTAGTGATCTATTTTGAAAACCAATGACTTCCGTGTAAAATGTTTATCGTTTCGCTTTGAGTGTTCGCTGTTTCATTAAAGTGTTCGGAGGATATCACATTTCAGTGTTTTATGTATACAACCGTATTTCCTCGAAATACCCTCAGGGGCAGTGATGTGAAAAGCGCCAGAACTTTGGCGCCAAGCGCCATGGCGCTTTTCCGACCCCTAGCGCCAATGACGCCAGAGCAAAATGGCGCCAAGCGACATGGCGCTTTTTGCTTTGGCGCTAGCGCCAAGCGCCAGCGCCAGGCATTTTGTTCCTGGCGCCGGTCAAGAATGGCGCCAAGCGCCAAAAGCGCCATGGCGCTTTTATCGGCATAGCGCCACAGCAAAATAGCGCCAAAAGCGCCATAGCGCTTTTTGCTTTGGCGCTAGCGCCATGGCGCTTTTACATCACTACTCAGGGGTTTATTTTGTCATAGTTGAAATTTCGAGGGGGTATATCGAGGAAATACTGTATATCCGATAATTTAATAGAAATGGTTTTACATACACACACACACACACACCAGTTTTCAAGAAAATTTTTTGAAAACTCATGAATCAGCTTTGAACATATTTTGATTTACTGGAATGAGGTGTTTACTGGCTTTTAGTCAACTACAGTTGATAGGTATTAAAAATAAACCATTTATGAGTTTTCAAATTTTCAGTTGAAAACTACTGTTTGTAGGCACAAAACACATATCGCCCGAACACTTAGTTATATCACCGCATTTATCTTTTTTTCATTCAGTGTGTTATTATTTAGATTTATTTGTTTCACGTGTACAAAATTAGTTTCATTTGATAGTTGACGGTGTCAGGTTTGTGTTTCAAATGTTTTATTATTTTGTTTCGCGTAATGGTTAAAATTATGTATAAAACTTAAATCAAGACTTCCGCACAAAATTTTGTTTGCGCTATCGAAAGTCACCGACGCACATTATGTTGCATTTAAAAACATTATGATAAAAAGCATCGATCGAAGAAATCGAAACATGTTTTCGATATTCCATTTTAGTTTCACGGTAGGCCGTACATTCCAATAATATGATCTTTTTCACACTGAAAATTTGTCTTTAGACAATCTAACCGTATATCGTCGAATAAGCCCCCCCCCCCCTCGAATAATACCCCCATTTTGTGAGCGTAAGGAAAAGATAACTCCCCCTCGATAAGTCCCTCTGTGAAAATTCTGACGAAAAATAACTCCCCGGGGAATTTTGTTTGAGGATATACGCTATATTGGGCCCACACACACTAGTTGACATCGACACCAAATGTCAACTGGTTCCCCAATTCAAATCTTGCATTCAAACGTCGTTCGCCGGCTCGTGAGCATGCTTTAGATTGGGATGGGGACCAGTTGACATTTTGTGTCGATGTCAAACTAGTGTGTGTATGGGCCCAATACGGTTAAACTATGCTGCGAGCGGGAAAATTTAGGCATGAATTACTTGATGATGCTTTAAGTAAATACTTTCTACATTTTGCACATGTTCATTTAGCCTGCCTAATATTCACGTAAAATACTGAATTCAGGTTTAAACAACATCAAGTTCGCAAAATGGCCGTGTCAAAAATCTATCTCGTTTCTTACAACATCGCTCAAACAGCTGGGTGAGCCCTCATTTTTCAAAGTTCATTGTCCCTGCACACATTTAGTTTACAATGAAATTGTGTGTCAACTGGAACGACGGGTTTTCAGTCAGATTTTAGTTGGCGGGTTCGCGAACTGTTTCGCATATGGATAGGGTTGGGAACCCGACCCGGATCCGCTACCCGTACGTTTTTGCAACTGAAACCCGATGCCATAACTACCGTATTTACTCGAATAATTCCCCCGGGGAATTTTTTTTCGGCAGACATTTTTGAGGGTGGAACTGTTCAAGGGGGGGATTATTATTTCCTCAAAATATTCAAGTATGTTTCCGTCACACAACATACATATGTACGTCCAATTTCCATTGGTAGTGCACATTCCTTTGTATCCTTACACACCGAATGTGTTGCATTTGTTTTCGTTGAATCAAACGAGGCACTGCTATTTTGCTTGGTTTGAATTCATCTATTGTCTTTTTAATAAATGTGCATTTTTTTTCTCCATTGTGGGGGGGGGGGATTTTTCAAGCGGGGTAATTATTTTTTTCCTCACTCGTCTAGCAGGGGGAATTATTCAAGTGGGGGAATTATTTTTTCCTCACTCGTCTAGCAGGGGGAATTATTCAAGTGGGGGAATTATTTTTTTCTCAGTTGTCTTGCAGGGGGGAATCATTCAAGTGGGGGGAATTATTCGAGTAAATACGGTAAATATGAATGTTGATTGGGTAATTGCCGCACGTGCCTAGGCACTTTCCCGGCTACCAGTCAACTAAAATTTGAATTGACGTGAAAAACAGTTCACACCCAGCGTGCATAGCCACTCAAAAAATTCCACCCCCATTTCACAGCTGGGCCCTAGTCTTGGTCAAAATCATACACTCCCTTCTCACCCCACCCCAATCCGGCAACCACTTTCAATCCGTCCAACCATTTCTGGACATTTTCCAAACACTAGCCCTACTAGAAGTAGTGCACTGCGCACTAGCGTTGGTAAGGGCGCCTGTGGGGACGACAGTGGTGCAAGTGGGGTCTAGATTGGCTGTGCTTTGGCTCGTTGCCAATAGGGATTTGGAGGTTTGGGTTTTTTTTGAGGGTTTTTGTTTTGTTATTTCGAGGTTCGATCGGGTGATCTGGCAGCGTGCCAATTGTTATCAATTTTTTTGCGGCTTTCGATCGTTTGAATCACGAGTGCGGCAAGTGGGCTGCGATTTACTTATGGTTCGATGGCCATATTTACACCAATTCTCACCCAAGTTTAAACCTCACCATAGTCATAAATTGATTTAACGCGTTTGGAATTACCGGAATGAGGTATCCATCTACAACAAAATTGTCGTTCCGGTAAACTCAGATGAGTTCAAACCCAATGTTCGAAGTTCCGGTTTCCGGTTCGATGTTAAAAACCGTACTTATTCAAAGTTTACACCGACAAACTTTGTATTTCAATTAGGGTTCAAACGGGACCGCGGTCCCGGTACATGGTCCGGCAAAGTCAGGACTGGGGCGGTCCCGGTCCTGACACCCCAGTCCCGGTCCCAGTCCCGACATTAGAAACTTTCCGGTCCGAAAAACTGGTCCCGTTTGGACCCTGATTTCAGTTGATAAATACTTTGTCTTGCAGGTACAAAAGAGTATTGGTTCAGTTCTATTCATTCTGGCGTGGTCGATAACGGAATGCATCAGATATCCGTATTATGCTTGCAATTTGATGATGACTGAAGTGCCATATTTTCTCACTTGGCTGAGGTAATTTTTTAGAATTTTTTTCTCAGCAGCTTATTTTGATTGGGTGTCAACTGGTTTTATGTTAATTTAGATTTTAGTTGACAGGTCGCAGGACAATTTTCAAAGGATTTTTTCAATTTATACTCTACCAACATCACACTTTGCAGGAAACCTACCATAACCCATCTGAATGATGAACAATTTTTTAAACATTTTATCATAATATTCCGCTTTTACTATGGAATTATGAAGTATGATATGAGCAATTTATCATATGAGTTTAGTGTTCAAATTATGATAACATTCTTTGTAAAGCATGCGATCCACTCAGTACATTGGTGTGTGTATTTGAACATCGTTGGTAGATCCGTCAACTAAAATCTGAATGTAAACCGGTCGGCCCAGTTGACATGCGATGTCAGTGTCAACTAGTGTGTGTAGGGCCATACTTTCAAAAACACTTTCACAGGTACACGTTATTCATAGTGCTGTACCCTTTGGGTGTGACTGGAGAACTCTTGTCAATTTACACAACTTTGCCGAGTGCTGGGAAAACTGAATTTTTGCGATTGGACATGCCTAATCGGGTCAATTTTTCATTCAATCTGTATTATGGCCTGATCGTGTTTGCCTGTTTGTATGGGCCACGTGAGTTCTGGGAAGATTTGGACGTTTGCCAATTTTTTGTGGCGCCAATTTTGCTGGACATTGAGATAATTTTGTTCAGATTATTGTGGGATGCTTTTTGCCGAAGGGATGTGCAGCATCATAAATAACTTTGAGTCATATTTTTTTTCATTTTTTATCAATAATTCAATGGGCGGCGAATTAGATGCAGTGCGAAAAGCTGGCACGGGTCCAAAAATATAATGTCATTGAATTTCGCTTGGCAGTGTTGTAGTGAATCGAATTCACCATCAAACGAACTGAATCCAATCCATCCGATGAAATTTTAATTATTTTAGACGTAAGTATCCACTTTAATCTCACTTTTCAAGTCCAGCAAAAAGTCGCTTTAGGTTCAGCTCAAAAATACTCACCGGTATACTTTTTCAGTATTCCCGCAAATGTACGGCTACATGTTGGGACAGAGAAAGAAAATTCTCGGTGAAAATGCGAAGATTACCAAGAAAGTCCAGTGATTTTGTTCAGAGTTATCGCAAAGTGACCCAGATTTATCAGTGTGTCTGTTTTTGGGGTTATTGAATTCTACTTCTTTAGGCTTTTTAAATCATTTAAAAACCAATTTTGTGCGGAGCATTCGAAATATTCTATTGTCAGAGTGTTTATGCGTAAACCATAAGCTGTATTTATTACACATTTACAAACGGCTTCAGGTATAATTGGCGGACCGCAAAGTATGTGCGGAATCCTTCCATAATTGAATGAAAAAAATCTTGCGATAAATATTGTAATTGATAATTCCATAGTAAAACAAACAAAATATTATGATGAAAAACTATAATTTTTTGTTCAGTATTCAGTTGGGTTATGGTAGGTTTCCATGCAAGTGTGATATAGATATAATTTCTGCAGTCGCGTAGAGTGGAATTCTAGATTGGCGATAGTAGCTAGGGTGGCAGACGGTACAATTAGGCAGATTCCTGATGCGTACCTGCGCGTTGCGTACCTGTACTGATGAGAACCCCATTGGGATTCCCATCTGTACATGAGGGATTCCTTACAGTCAACATATTAATTACCATAAAAAAGTTGCCTGGTTGCGTATCCACTGAAACCCACCAAACGATTGATTGATTGATCTCTGTTTACTTACATGTGCATGCAGTGCACACATAAGTAAAAAGAGATCGTGTTTCACTGCATCTGTTTCACTGGGCCATGCTCACTTCACAAACTTGACAGTTGACAAGTAGGTAAAACATGCCAGTTCACAAATAAGTTGGTACAGGGTTGGCAAAAGCTCATAAAAAGTTTTTTTAATAAAAACAAAATGGAAAATTGAAGAATAAATAAAAAATTTAAAAAAATGGAAAATAAATTTTTTATACAATTTTACTACAACTTTAGTAATCAGAATTTTACTAAAACCAACCCTGGTTGTGGACAAAAACGTATCTTACTTTTTTTCATAATTCTAATGGGGTATGGCACAGAATAAAAGAAGTTGAACTCATAGCACATAAATACCCATTGTAAATAGTTTTCGAAATCAGGTTATCAAATCATATAGTTTTATGAAATTCAACAACAAAAAAACTTTTCAATTGTCTATGTTTTAAATGTCAAATGTTCTTTTTCTAAAATTTTATGCTGACTTATTTTTGTATAAATATTTATGCTTGATGCACGCGCGCAAATTTTCGATCTCTTACATTTTACTTAAATGTGCAGTTATTGATAGCTCTGACATGATGAGTACTCAAAAAATGATTGTCAGGTATTGATTGCACTTATACAGCTGCGTCAACTTTCTAATCCCCTATACTTCAATCTAACCGCGTGCACACTGCGGTTTCCGGTTTCCAGTTGTTTACACATGGAGCTAGGATACACCGGTAGAAGGTTCCCTATCCTACATAGAAGGTTCCCTACAGTACATTGAAAGTTTTGCGTATCCTGCGTAGTGGGATTCCCATTTGTACATAGACGAGGGTACGCATCGCGGGGGTTCCCAACAGTACCCTCCCTACAATTAGGGTGTCAAATTTCCGTTTCCGTTTTCCGTTTCCGCCTTTCCGCAGGAAAATTTTTTACCTTTCCGTTTTCCGTTTTCCGGCAGCCGAAAAATTTTTACCTTTCCGTTTTCTGTTTTCCAGCAGCCAAAAAATTTTTACCTTTCCGTTTTCCGGCAGCTGAAAATTTTTTACCTTTCCGTTTCCGTTTTTCCGGCCCATTTTTCCGTTTTCCGGCTGAAAAATTTTTACCTTTCCGTTTCCGTTTTACCAGGCCATTTTTCCATTTTCTGGCTCGATTTTCAGTTTTCTGGCATTTTTCCATTGTTTTTCCAATCTGTATTTATATTCAATTGGCTCATCCCATTGTGTTGTTTTTGTCTCTTGGAGCAGCATTGACAACTGGGATTTCAGGGTCAGTGAAACAGGTGCTGTGAACCCAATTCTGTCATATGCTGACACCAATAATTTATTCAAGTTTCATCTGGTTGGTGTTGTGATGCTGTCAATTTGCAATTTTGGTGTTGATATTGCCAGCATGTTTGTTCGGTGATTTTATTTCATGCCCATTACTGCAACAATTTTATTCACCTTTGGACTCCTGTCGTTTTCTGCTATTTCATTCATGACTGATCTGGAGTTTGACAGCCATTCCCTCATGTTCATAGAACATTGGTTAAATAAAGCTTTGACTTTGTAATATAGTTCTAAAGCTTCAACTTCATTCGTGACACTCATGATGAAGTTATCGACGTAAATGTTGTTTATTATCATCACCAACTGGTTTCGTTCCCCTTCATTTTCTTCATATTCATTCATGTTGTTTATTGTCACATTTAAATGGTATTTTATGACTGCTCCCAAAATAGCTGGGCTGCAGACAAGTCCAAACAGTATGTGTGTCAAATGAAGTACTATTAAGTTATTTTCAGTTACTGGTTTTGAAGCATCTTTCAGCCAGAAAAATCATGTGTAGTCTCTAGCTTGGTCATGCAATCCTATTTGCAAAAATGCCTTTTCAATATCAGCAATTAATGCTAGATTGCCTGCCCTGAACCTCAGGAATAAGCCCAGTGCTGATGGTGTTGTAATTGGTCCTCTAAAAAGGCACTCGTTGAAGCTGGGCTTACCTGCCGACCCATCGTACACGATTCTGCATGATGTCGATTTGCCTGGTGTGATTACTGGCTGGTGTGGCAGGTAATGAATCCCCTTGTAGGGTTGGGAATTTCAAAATTTTCGGTTCCGGTTCTCGGTTCCAAAAGATTTCGGTTCGGGTATCGGTTCTCGGTTCCTGAAAACTTTCGGTTCCGGTTCTCGGTTTGGTTCTTAAACTCGGTTCCGGTTCGGTTCTTTCAGTTCTAAAATGATCAAAATTTTGGTTCCGGGTAATAAAATAACCGGGTATCGGGTAATAAGTCGGCTGAACAACAGAAAAACAATATACCCAAGTTTACATGTGTAAGTACATTGGTTGGATATTTCATACTACAGGAGCATATCACAGTTTATTATTTCATGGTAGAATGCAGAAATCAGAGTTGTTATAATAATACTGGTATTTAAAAAAGTGTAAAAGCAAAAATATATGTTTTCTGTACTCGCGTACTTTCAAAAAGTACACAAGTAAATGGGTACTGGTATTTTTGTCTGGAGGAAACATAATGTATTTATGTAGTACGCGAGTGAGTACGCGTATTATTTTGAGTACAAACATAAATAACTTTTGCCAACTACGGTTAAAACTGCCACAAAACCAATGAAAACTACTACCAGTGATAATGTGTATACTGCAGCGACATTACACCTTACAATGAAATCTACCATATCGCATCTGAATAAACTAACATACATAAAAATTTCATCATATTTATCAAAGTAATTTTATAAATATGATGAAATTTTTTATGTTTGTTCTTTTATTCAGGTGCGATATGGTAGATTTCATTGTAAGGTGTAATGTCGCTGGAGTATATGTGAAATTACACGCTCCCGCGCAATCATTTTGCAAACAGATGAATTTTTCAATTATTAACACGCACCAAGATGCATCAGCTGCTGTGTAAAGGCTTAGATGTAAACCCCCGTTTACCTAGATCCGAACGCTTACGAATTTTTGAAAAACGATTCATTCACGGCCCCCCCTAAACTTTTTGGGAAAATTCACCCCATACAAAAGATAGCCCAAATAGTTGGCTAAATGATGTATGGTATGCCCCCCAATATAAAGCCGCGTAGGCCGTGTAAACAGCCCACACATTTTTTTATACAAAAATGCAGTGATCACCTTGGTCCGAACGTTTCTTTTAATATGCTTATATTCTGTTTTTCAAGGCCAGAATTTGGCCATAATACAGAACAGAGTCCTGGCTTAGTGCCAAATGCCATTTCGACGGTTTCTTTCCAGGCAGAAATAAGATTAGGATATTTTCAATTTTCACTGTTTTGTATTGCAATCACGATCAGCTGTGATTGTGATCACAATACAAAACAGTGAAAATTGAAAATATCCTAATCTTATTTCTGCCTGGAAAGAAACCGTCAAAATGGCATTTGGCACTAAGCCAGGACTCTGTTCTGTATTATGGCCAAATTCTGGCCTTGAAAAACAGAATATAAGCATATAAAAAGAAACGTTCGGACCAAGGTGATCAGTGCATTTTTGTATAAAAAAATGCGTGGGCCGTTTACTCGGCCCACACGGCCTTATATTGGGGGGCATACCATACATCATTTAGACAACTCTTTGGGCTATCTTTTGTATGGAGTGAATTTCCCCAAAAAGTTTAGGGGGGGCCGTGAATGAATCGTTTTTCAAAAATTTGTAAGCGTTCGGATCTAGGTAAACAGGGGTTTAGGTGTTGAAAAAACGCTGTTTAAAAACTTTAAGATTCCTAGAAAATTTCGGTTCTTTCGGGTATTTACTTCGGTTCCGGGTATAAGTGCCGGTTCTCGGTTCCAGTTTGGTTCTCAAGCTCGGTTCCGGTTCTCGGTTCTCGGTTCCAAAATAGTGCTCGGTTCTCGGTTCGGTTCGGGTCGGTTCGGTTCCCCAACCCTATCCCCTTGTTGTCTGTTTTGTCGTCACAGATCTCAATTATTCCATTTTCTAGTTGGTCATCCAAAACTTTCCGGTATTGTTCGAATAAGTTTGGATCTTTGTTGAATTATCAGTGATTTAAACTGCACCAAGGCTTCTGCTTTTCCCGTGGGCAGGTCACTGATACTCTCTTTTCTACGGCCAGTCAATATAGTATCGTTTGTTGTTGTCGTTGAATTTTATGCTATTTATTATCATCTCCACTGCAATGTCGTCATCAATTGCATAGGGGTCATCAGTGATTCCCACTGCTTCTAGACTGTGAAATTGTCGTAGTGTTTCCTTTCCTATGGCCACTATGGCTACTTTTTGATGATTTTTTGTTGGTTCAGTTAAGCTTGAACTACAAGTGAAGTTACAGGCATGATCCATAGTTGCAGAATGTACAGCTACCACAATCAAAGCACCAGCATGCACTGCATGCAGGTTTTCCTTCTGCAAATTTGTCTATTACCGTGCTAATTTCACTTTATTTTTTTCCGTTTCCGTGAAAATTTTGCTTTCCGTTTTCCGGCATTTCATGTTTCCGTTTTCCGTTTTCCGGCTGACAATTTTTTTTTACCTTTCCGTTTTCCGTTTTCCGCTGAGTGAAATTTTTTTACCTTTCCGTTTTCTGTTTTCCGGCAGAAATTTGTTTTTTACCTTTCCGTTTTCCGTAAAGTGAAAAAATTTTACCTTTCTGTTTTCCGTAAAAAAAAATTTTTGACACCCTAGGTACAATGCAGTAAACGGTTGTACGGTGCGGTAAATTTCGGAAAATGCGGCATGGTATGGTATGGTACAGTAAACTTGTAAAATTGCAGTAAAAGGTACGGTAAATTATGCCACTCTAATAGTAGCCAAATAATTTGCTTTCCGGGATAGTTACCTGGTGCCACTCCCAGACCCTGTAAAATGTCAAATGTCAAGCAACCGAGTTCCCACTTTGCAGGGCATTTTACGTTATTTTTGACACTTTGCATGACATTTGGCATTTTACAGGGTTTTTAGGGTGTGGGAGTGCCCCCTGGGACATTTATAGGTTAACTCTCTCCATTGGAGACCCTGTCTTACTGGTGCCGGTTCCGCAAGTGGAAAAGTTAAGAGTAAAGAGTTGAGTAAAATGATAAACGATAAGTTAAGAGTAAAGTAAAAGTTTAGAGTTGAGTAAAATGATATGTCGTTTTACCCAACTCTTAACTCTTAACTTTACTCATAACTTGTCATTTGTCATTTCACTCAACTCTTATGTTTAACTCTTAACTTTCCCACTTGCGGAACTGGCCCCTGGTCTTTTGTACGTTTGAAATAAAACTTACAATTTAACATTCACTTTAAATAACAGTTTTACTTTGCTTGCACTGTTTGCACTTAACTGTGACTTATGTGAATAGTCTCAAACTTCTAAATAAATATTCTATGTAATTCAATACCATTCCTTTTCATTTGATCTGATATGTATTATTGCTACCTATCCAGGAAAAAAACTATGTATTTATGAGGCAAATATAATACCAAAGTTCAATGGAGATATTTCTGATAAATTATAGCTTTTAGAAAAATTGCTGTACAACTACTAGGTATTCTACAATACCAAAGTGCTATGGAACTACTTTATCGCCTAACACTTCAAATGATAAATTGCCTTGTCTAGCGATAAAATCTATTGATTTTTATCTGTGTGCAAAATGGCGTGCCAAAAAGCACTTTGTCAAACACTGTGTGTATCTATCTTTCTTTTGAAATTATTTGGTCTGAGTCCAGTTTGGCACAATGGCAAAAAAGGTCATTGTTATGGCAGATTTGGCAGAATATTTTGGCCAATGGTCTTGGCAGCAGGTTTCACTCCTTACTTTTTTATTAGGACACACAGTGGCTATGGTGTTCAGAAAACATCATTGTTTTGTACTTCATTTATCACATTTATGAATTTGATCAGCGGATCAATGCACAAAATGTTTTCAGTTACACTCCAGTTTGTGCATGCTTTATACAACTGGTTGTACACGGAACGTACACTGGGTGCATCATGGTCTAGAGTTGTTAAAATACTGGTATTTTTGGAAAGTGTAAGCGTAAATCCAACTATAAGGGGTCTAAAATTCAGTGGAAAATTCAATAAAAATTCTAAAATTGTAAACCAATGTTCAAAAAAAATCAGAATCCAAAAGTATTCTTACATAGAATGAGGTATTCTTCAACTACATATTGATAAGTTTTGGAAATTTTTGTTGTTAACTAGTGTACATGGCCTCATTTTTCCACATGTCGCGTAATGAGAGCGATAATCCCGAGTGAGTGCAAACCTAATCCCATGGCATTCACCCTTTGATCCATTCTGCCGCAACCTCAACCTTAGTTCATCATCAAGGCGGGGTTAACACTTGAAGAACCTTCCCAAGTGCCAGCTGGCAGCGTGCCAAACGAGACGGAAAGTATAATATACGTTACCATGTTTTACACTTTTCTAAAAGTGTAAAACGGGGTCATGTTAAAAAACTTACCCAATTTCCAGATTCCAGGCATATATTTTCGCTGGGAAAGCAGAACAAAGCATATGGTTATTTTATAAAGGCATAAGTGTAAGCATAACTACCCAAATACCTACCGTATTTCCTCGAAATACCCCCCGGGGGGTGATTGTTTCATAGTGCTCCCGAGAGGGGGGGGGGGTTAAACGAGGGGGGGTATTTAGAGGAAATACGGTATTATTTTGGGTAACCGTAAACACGCTTTTGCAACTCTGTCATGGTCTTCAATACTTTTTATCCTCTATGATCGCCTTCCTGATAGCTTTGATAGAGCCATACCCATGCTAGCAGTTATTGTCTACTATAGATGCATAAATCCTCCAAAAATGAGCTTGTGCCGGCAAATGGCAGATGTCAAAATTAAATTGCCCGTCATGGCAAACAATCTGATGCAAGTATTTGTGTTCTTTAGGAGCAGCTTTTTTCTTGTGCCTGGAATCATTTACTGCACTGTAAAGATAAAGTATGGGCTGACCTTGATCCTGAGTGGCAATAACACAGAATATGATGGTATCAGTCAGGGGTATCTTGAATTTTCACCCTCTGGGGTGTTGGACAGATATTTAGCAAATCGCTCCTCTAGAGGGATAGATAGCTGAAAATTGTTTTGGGAGGTTCACAGGGTTTGAATATATAGACATTTTCTTGGTGTAGAAGGAAGAAAAGGGGAAAAAATTGCTAAAAGAAAAGCTCAAAATAGGTATATAAGAACATATTTTACTATTAGGATTCAGGTTTGGGATCGGGATTAAGATTTTGAAAAATCCTGATACATAGGGATGGCCAGTATTTTTTTTAAACTGTCTTTTTTAGATGTTTAAAAGAACAGAGGCATCAAAACTGTTTTTTACACATCAGTCAAAAAAATTTGTACTTATGCACTAGGTATTTTGCAATTTTTTGTGAGCAAGCGCACAATTTCACATACACATTACCATTAGTGTTTTTTTCATTGGTTTTGTGGCATTTTTAGTTTCAAAGCTACCATTTGTTCATGCTATTGTGTAATAATCAGCTGTGATATGTATGTTAGTGTATAATATCTAGCCAATGTGCTCCAACATACTTCTACAGTGTGAAACATCACTGTCAATGTACCATATTATCTCGAATTAACCCCCCCCCCTTGAATACCCCTCCTTGAATACCCCCCCCTTAAAATACCCCCCATCCACTAAAATTTGGCTGAGGAAAAAATAAACCCATTCCCCTCGAAATACCCCCCTAAAATTGAATGTAAAGGGAACGTGACAAATACCGCAGTTTGTGATCTGTATTTTACAATGCAGAACACACATTGAGCTGAGATTAGAGCTCAGCGTGAATTTGACGTAAAATGACAACGTAAAATTATGTTGTAAAATTAATCACATGAGTGTGGATCATGCCGTCAAATTCACGCTGAGCTCTAATCTCGGCTTTGAAACTGATGACTGAGTGACGTTAGGGAAGTGTTTATGTGTATATACAGTTATATATGCCTGTAAACACATATACATCTATTTAATTGTTTCATTTTTCTACGTCTGAGTATGGGGAGTTTTCAAAAATTTGTGGTGAAGTGATAGACCCCCTTCGAATAAGCCCCCCCTCGAATTATCCCCCTCAAATTTTGCTGGCGAAATAATAAACCCCCTGAGGGGTATTTTGAGGTAATAGGTATTAGCTTTTTCTTCTAACCTTATTTAAGGACTATTTCATGCAACACTTGACTTGAAGTCACGAACAGTGGACACAAGGCAATATACGTAACAAGTTGACAAAATATGGATATTTTTGACAGAAATCACCACTTATAATGCTATCCCATGGCCCCGCAGCCATTTTATGGCTATATTTAACATCACAATGTACTGGCAAATGTCTGATATACCTCTATCTGTTGACTCATAACCATATCTGGGAGCTTTGAAGAAAAACTTTTATTTTTTTAAACAACATTTTAAATTTTTTTAAATAGTTAAAAGCAGGGTCTTTAAAAAACATTTTTTGGCCATCTCTAGATACATCTACATGATTTTTCTCTGCTTTTCCACAAAAATAGGTCTATAACACTGTTGGACATCAGGTGAGTGGCATAAAATGCACACTGGAGGTTCCCGTTCACATTTCTCAGTGCAAAAATGTCATTTGACAAAGTTGAAACATTTTTCCGGGATCGGGGTTATGGCAAATTTTTAGGGATTGGGATTTCTGGATCGGGATTGGCACTGCCAAAAATAGGGTTCAAACGGGATCTCGATCCCGATCCCGGATATCGTGAAATTCCGGGATTTAGCAGTCCCAATCCCGAAACCCCAATCCGGATCCCGAAATCCAAAAATACCAATCCCGATCCCGAGAACTTTTAAATCCCCGATCCCGAGAATCTCCCAAGTCCGGGATCCCGATCCTGGAAAAAATAGTGAAAATTATAAAAAGTGAAAAAATGACATTTTTGCCTGCAAAAATGTGAACGCAAACCCCTAGCGTCCATTTTATGTCACTTTTCTGGCATCCAACAGTGTTTTGAGACCTTTATAAACAACTGTGAATGCCAGAACAGTGACGAAAATCACTATCCCTAGACCCCAATCCCGATCCCGATCCCGTGACCCCAATCCCGATCCCGAAATCTCAAAATACCAATCCCGATCCCGAAACCCCAATCCCGATCCCGAAATCTCAAAAAGTGAATCCCGATCCCGATCCCGAAAAGTCAATCCCTGTTTGAACCCTAGCCAAAAATCCAAAATGCAAATCCAAAAATTGTTGGGATTCGGGATCGGGGCCCGTGTGCCATGATAGTAGGCAAAAAAATTACCTCCAGGATAGATAGGTGAGTGGCCTCCGGGAAAGATGGATAGCTGGGCAGTTTGGGGGGGGGGGTTACCCCCCCCCCCACACAACCCCCATTCGAGACCGGAGGTAACAGTCAAGTAGCACTACCATACGGCGTTTCCACAGTCACAATTTATTCGAGCCAAATGTTGGAATTATTTGTTTCATTCATTGTCAATGCTGAAATAGCACTGATTTTGGGAATTGTAATTATGTTTTCACGTCAAATGGACCATTTGATTGACCAGTTGGATAGTGGACATTCACCTGACCAATTGTGTCTAAAACACATGAAAATTTGCAATAATGTGAAAGTACTTGGCAGCTAGGGTTTTGTAGATTTGAACCCCCACGAGGGTTCATATGGATGACAAAGCACTCCTCTGGAGGATACAAAGCTGAAAAAATGGGGTGGGGTGTGGGAGTTCTATATACACTACACTTTGGTAAGGTATAGGAGGAAGGAAAGGGAAGAAATTGCTAAAAGTAGGTGAAAAATAGGTATACCGTATTTCTTCTAATAGAAGGGCGCCCTTCTATTTTTTTCGTGAACTTTTTTACCCGCCCTTCTATTGGAGACGCCCCTCTATTGGAGACCGCCCTTCTATTTCTTTCGTCATTCTTTCAGCATATTTTTTCACTTTCTCCGAAGGTTTTTCAAGGTTTTATGTCACAGACATTTTAAAGAATGGTGATTCGTAGAGTTCATTCAACATCTTATGTTAAAATAGCACCAGATCAATGGACCAAAGCCACTAAATCACAGCGTCCCCACTGATATTTTTTTAATATTTTACGCATTTGGCACAATTCCAGCACTATCTGTACGTTCTTTTGGAGACCGCCCTTCTATTGATCTCGTGGCCTAAATAAAGTTGAAAAAGTGTACCTTCTATTGGAGACGCGCTTCTATTGGAGACCCGCCCTTCTATTAGAAGAAATACGGTATAAAGTGCTGGCTAATATAATTGAGCTTTTGGCTCGAAATCGCGATATTGTGAAAATTACTCACCCTCTAAGCAAAGCTGGGCCCTGTGGCCCGGGTTGGAGTTAGCCCCAGGTGTTGTCTACTCGCGCCCCCGGGGGGACCCCTGTGGCTGCACCCCCTCAGCCACAGGGGCGCCTCCCATAAAAATTATTCATTTTTGAGTTGGTCAATATAATCAAGCTTTTTGCGGCATTTTTTTTGCTCGCTTTACACGGAATGTGTAAAGCGAGCAAAGCTATCCGATTTGGATACTTCAGGTGTAGAAATTCACGCTCTTTCTTTTGAGCGTGGATTCAAGCCCTGTATCTAAAAAAAATCGCAAATTTTTTAAGTTATCGCTGATTTAAAAAAAATCAGTATCGTTACTGAATCTACAGGGTGGGGGTAAAAATTTAACTGTGGGGGGGGGGGTGAAAACTTAACGATGGGGGTTGAAAATTTGACATAGTATACAGAAAACTATGGCGCACATTTTGAATACATCACCCCCACACATCTGTACACCCAGAAAAAACTTTCGTAAGATAAAATTTGAACTTTAAACTAACGTTTTATTGTCCTCCTCCGCCCCTGGATGAGAAAACGTTAGTTTAAATTTCAAATTTTATTTTACGAAAGTTTTTTCTGTGTGTACAGATGTGTGGGGGTGATGTATTCAAAATGTGCGCCATAGTTTTCTGTATACTATGTCAAATTTTCAACCCCCATCATTAAGTTTTCACCCTCCCACAGTAAAATATTTACCCCCACCCTGTAGATTCAGTAACGATAGACAGATTTTTTTAAATTCAGCGATAACTTTAAAAAAATCACGATTTTTTTTGGATACAGGGCTTGAATCCACGCTCAAACGAAAGAGCGTGAATTTCTCTTCCAGATGTAACAATTTCATACCGATTGCGCGCTTTACACATTGTGTGTAAAGCGCGCAAAAAAAATGTCCGTTAACAGCTCATTTATATCGGCCGGGCAAAAAATGAAAAAATTTTACGGGGGGCGCCCAGAGCAGCCACAGGGGTCCCCCCGGGGGTGCTTCTAGTAAAGTCCTGGGGGCAGTTGCATATCGGGCCGCTTGGCTCAAATCCTCTTGGGGCATGAGTTATATATGTTTAAAAATGGATGTTGTGAAAAGCTCAATTATATAAGCCGGCTCTTTAACTAGGGTTCAAATGATATGACTTTTCAATATCGATATTCAATATTTTTTCAAAATTTTCAATATCGATATTCAATATTGAAAAATGGTCAATATTTGATATTCGATATTTCAATGTTTTCGATATTCGATATTGCGATATGCTTTTGGTATAGCAAGGCATATTTCAAGTGGCATATTGTATTTTCATCTGGTTGCACACATGGTTAATCTTCTCTTTACTGAAATGTGAATGGTACAAGTGATTTTAACAAGCTTTACATCACTCAATGGTAGAAAATAGAAGAAAAACATGATGAATCAAAGTGTATCAGACAAATAACAATTGGTAGATATTACAGTTCATCCTAACCTAATTGCTTAAGGGTATGTTGCAAAAAAAGTATATCAGCGTTTTCTGGCTTCAAATTTAGCACTCCAACAGCAATGACATTATAAATACTGTACTTTTACTCATCAAATACAATACTATAAGCACATCAGATCAACCATAAACTTCTCAAAATGAAAATGAAAAGTAAATTTGGGGACACAATACAGGTTCGATATATCGAAAAAATGGTCGATATTCGATATTTTTTCAAAATTTTCGATATCGATATTCGATATTTTTTCAAAATTTTTGATATTCAATATTTTTTCAAAATTTTCGATATCGATATTCGATATTAAAAAATGGTCGATATCCGATATTCGATATGATATATCGTTTGAACCCTAGGTATAACCATATGTATATAGTACACAGGCAATGAAACACATGAAAAAGATATTTTGAAGGTGAAAACTATAAGCTATGAACATTAGTGATTTTGAGGTAAAATTTCTCAAGAAGCATTCCAGATAGATAGCAGGGGATAGTAGCCAAAAAATTGCCTCTGGGATAGATAGATATAGCTGATCAGCCTCCATCATAGATGGATAGCTGGCGGATTTGAGGGGACCCCCCAACCCCCATCCCCCTACAAAACACCTGCTTGGCAGACACACTGGAATTGTCTTCTTCCAGCTAACCATGGATATAATCACGCTGACATATGAAACCTACAGGACACTTTTGAATAACGGATTTGGTGGCAACATTATGCAGTCTAGTTGGATAGAACGATTTGGTCTTATCATCATATTATTGTGTAGGGTGTCTCACTACATGCCACTTGTAGTCACAAATTGAAAAGTGCATAATGGAAGTTTTCAGAATTTTTTCTGCATTCCTGGTTTGTAATTTCAAGGCACCATGGTTAAAGGCAAAAAAGACAAGGATTGAAGTGGCAAATGATATACTCACAGATAGCCACCAACAGAATGTTCCCAGTGTCCAAATGTTTATTCATTTTTCCTTCAAAAAAATCTTATCTCTGGAGTAACAAATATAAAAATACCTTCACTGTGGTAAACTTTGTCAAGTGAAAAACCTCTGAAAAATAAAATAAACATGATTTAGAGTGTTTTAATATTTCTGGCTTTTCCACACAAGAGGAAGGAATATCAAACATTAGTATTTTTCTCAAATCATAAATAAGATGCCATTTTACACTACTGTGTGTAATAGTGCAGAATCGGGCATCATGAATAGTTCTGCTGATATTACAATGCAGAGAACCATGGCTGCCAAGTAACTAGGCATCTGTTTGATGCACAGTAGTCTTCATAACATCCATGCAAGAAATTATTTTTCAATCTTACTCATGAGCCATTTTATAACGAACGATGTGCACACCCATCAATTTGTACGGCATGCATAATAGTCCGGAAAATGTCACTAATGATATTCTGAGCTTAGGAATGCTCTCACAGAGGCTAACTGTCAAATAGAGAGAATGATCTGCAACATAAAATGCCAAAAAAAATAATGCCATTTTACTCCCAGGTCACGTTTTTGAAGAAAACTGTTCACAATCGATTACCATTACCTGGTAGCATTTACTGCAAAATAGTGGAATGTGGTACTATAATGGCTCACAGGTAGCTTTATCATTACCATATCTATGTTCTCCAGAATGTAAATCTTATTAAAAATGATTTAAGATGGCTGTATATTCATTTGAACTATTAGAAGACTCCCACAAAAACAGCACTCTCAAGGCAGTTGCACTATAACAACGAAAAATTTTTGTTTGCTCAAATAAACCCCCAGGCCCGAGATAAGTGGGGTCTATAAAAAGATGGTCAATAAATATTCAAAAAATGGGCAATCTGGATGAGTGTCTTTGAAGCTTAAAAACTCAACCATTTCTGGGCTGATTTGAATCATTCAACACTTCAAATGATCGGGACAACCTGCAGATTCTATTTTTGTGGTAGGTTTAGTAATGTCTAAATTCCGTATGTCAATTTGACCCAGTTTTTGAACATGCTATCATATACTTTAGACAACGAGGATTTATTTAAAACATAAATGAGTTCAATATCTCTTTCCAATCAAAAGTTATGGCACTTCAAAGTTTTCAATGGTGTCTTTGTATTTTATGCTTATTTTACTGGGGTTTGCAGCATGAAAATTTTTTTATTGAACAGTCAATAACATACTTTAGACAGAGAGAATTAATATGACAAAAACGTTTCCAATCAAAAGTTATAGCACTTACAAACTTCCATCTTCATTCCATCCAAAATAATTGCACATTACTCATTCACAGTTGGGCCAACTTTTCTCCCTAACAGAGCAAGGCCAAAACCTCAAATTTACACACCAAATAGCCCCATCCAGTAGTATGCCTACCCCCATTTCAGAGTTGCTGGCAATGGATGCAAAACTGCAGCAAAAATTAATAAATGCCACATTTCCATATAAGCATTGCCATATGCTGTTCATGCTTAGAATGTTTCTTGCTGCACACAGAGCTCAGCAATGCAGGCAAGCAGTTGCCATGGTGAAAATTTTGTAAAAAAATGAACATAGGAGGTGGATATAGACTTTAAAGTGAGATACTGGGTGGCTACTGCCCAAAACAAGAAAAGTCTCAACTATTCTGAAACATGAACAAACTGAGTTAATATGTTTGTAGACTAAGAATATACGCAGATTTGAACTTGAGGGGCGGTCATCCTGGGCATGTGTAGTCAACCCCCAGGGTACCCATGTATAGTATCCAAATGTTTTGCATATCAACCATTTCGAAATTCTAGCAACATTAATCATGCAGCGCAAAAAGTCTCAACTATTCTGCACGGTAGTGTATAGTTTACATAACACTGACCCATACCATGGGAAACACTACTGAGCAGTGTCACATTCATTCACTTTATCTTTTACAATTGGATATAACATATGATATTATCTGTAATTTTATATTGTGAATAATCCCTTCAATGTAACTATCAGCTTCTTAATGAAGATTCAGAAGTTCAGAACAAATTCATGGGTGTTGTTGCAAAGTTCAATGAGCAGTAGAACTTTGCTTGACTAGTTTGACTTGTGTTCTTCAATTGCCAAGGGAGAAATTACATATTCAAGTATTTATTCAGTTAGACAGGGTTAAATAGATACAATAGTAAGACAGGATACAACAGTTTACTAGTTTACAGCCAATAACAGAACATTAGAGAAGATTACAGAAGATAAGAGAAGATAATTCATGTACCTAAGATTGCCCTACTCAATATTACTTGAAACAACAAGTTCACCGGTTCAGCATTACACTTACTTAGAACACAAAGACCTAAAACAATGCATGAAAGCAAAACTTGTGAGAATTATGTTTCAACTCACAACCATGTCTAGGTGAAATCAAGTACATACAAACAAAGTTTATGTGATGGTTTCCCATCACAACAGTGTGCACATCATTTGTTATAAAATGGCTCATGAGTAAGATTGAAAAATAATTTCTTGCATGGATGTTATGAACACTACTGTGCATCAAACAGATGCCTAATTACTTGGCAGCAGGGTTGGCAAAATCTCAGAAAAGAATAAAAATAAAATTAAAATAAAATGGAAAATTTAAGAATAAAATAAAATAAAATAAAATGGAAAATTTCAAAATAAAAATAAAAATTGTATAAAAATTTGAATTTTTGTAAAAAATTTAGTAAAATTGTATAAAAATTCATACTTTTGTAAAATTTTATAAAAATTCGTATTTTTTGTAAAAATTTTATCTTGTAGCTTCAGTATCTGCCTTTTTTCATGGAGCTGGGGGCAGCCCCAAGCTTTGTTAAGTGTCAAATGTCATGTAAAATGTCATGCAAAGTGTCAATTGTCATGACAAATGTAAAGTTAAGTGTCAATTGACATGACACATGTCAGTCTTACACCAAATTGTGTTTAAATATGATGTGCTGTATCCAGATCTTATGTTTTTATCCAAATCTTGTTGTTTTGGATACAAATCTTTTGTGAACATTTGGATACAAAAACATAAGATTTGAATACACAATTTACACTTTGCATGACATTTGTCATGATAACTATCACTTTGCGTAACATTTGACATGATATTGTACATTTTACATGACAATTTACACTTTACTTTACATTTGTCATGACAATTGACATCTTGCATGACATTTTACAAATGCACCCAGCACACCCCAGTAGTCTTTCTATTGAAAATGCAAACCGTTGTTATCAATAATTGTAAGTTTACACTTGCAGCTGGCTAACAATACCTACAGCATGCAACTTTTGTAAAGTAATGGAAAAATTTGTTGCAGCTTTTTCATGTATGGGTCTAATGATGACATTTTTCTGGCATTGCATGCATGATTCTGATTTTTGTAAAAAAAATTGTAAACTTTCTGTAAAATTTTTGTAAAATGTCATCATTTTATTTTATTAATGACTTAGGAATAAAATAAAATAAAATCAAATGAAACAAGAGTAAAATAGAAATTAAATACAATTTTTGTACAATTTTTATACAATTTGTATACAAATAATTTTTATAAAACCAACCCTGCTTGGCAGCCATGCTTCTCCGCATTGTAATATCAGCAGAACTACGCATGATACCCGATTCCACACTATTATGCATGGTAGTGTATTTATATCTTCATGATGGTTGGAATACAATGTCATTGGCTGGCACTATTCAGACAAAATGTCAACATTCAACAAGTGTAAAAATTTCAACAATGATTCAATGTAAATTTTTTCAATACTTTGTATTTATGTCGACTTGTTGTATTTATCAGTCGCACTTGATGCAAATGCGCTGGTGTACTGCCACTGAGGCCTAATGATATAAATATAACCCTCTGGAACCCAATACCCATGATTTTTTTACATTTATTTGAACATTTTTGAATTTGGATCCCAAAACTTTACCTGAAACTCTACCTCAATGCCAAAGCCAATTTTGTTGTTCTGGGAAAAAAATTTGGGACCCAATACATAATTGGTACTTCTGGCTCTTTTACAAATCACAAGTTAGGAAAATTAAATCCATTAGTTCAAGCATTGAAACATACTAAAAACAAAGATGCCTTTCATGAATAATCATGATTTATTTCTATCTTTTCCATCTATTTGTGACAAAAAAACATGTTTGTGAAGCACCTGGTTTACCCCATTTGTTTCAACCATAATTGTGCTCATTGCAATGACCAGACTAAATAAGAAGGTAAAGTTTAATGAATAGGTCGACATGAATATGCTCACAGCATAGGTCAACATATTATTCAGTTCAAATGATTCTGTAAAAACGACTAAGGCATGATTGGCACAAAAATAGCTAAAAATGAATAAGCATGTATAAGATTTGATCAGACATTCCTAAAAAAATACACTTAAATTAATGAAACAAAGTAAAAGATTGTCATTTTGTGTGTGGGCCAAAATACGGAACCCCCTGCCATGCCCGCTTTTCAACTTCTAGTGGTTTCAGGGTGAAAATAAAATGAGCAGGGGAAAACAAGCAACACATTGCCATTGCTACACCCACAAAATATCATAACCAAAAATATACCGAAATTTTTCTGAGCTGAATCATTGGAGCTGAAAAAATGTCAGCCATACATAAGGATGGGACAAAAAAGATTCGAAAATTTGAAAACATTTTCAATTTTTTTTTGGAATTTTCGAATTTTTATTTCACCCTTAGAAAAAACACTTAAAAAAAACAATTTTTTTTCCAAAAAATTTGAAAATTCATAAATTTGAAAATTCGAAAATACCGTATTTCCTCGAAATACCCCCCCCCCCTCGAAATACCCCCCTCGAAATACCCCCTCTTCGAAATACCCCCCCTCGAAATAGCCCCCCTCGAAATACCCCCTCTTCGAAATACCCCCCCTCGAAATAGCCCCCCTCAAAATGGACACTATGAACTTATAAACCCCCCCCCCTCGAAATCCCCCCCCCAAATTTAGTGTATAGAGAACGTAAATGACAAAGGCTGCGGTTTGTCATCCCGACAATGCAGAACACATGTTAAAAACGATGACTCTGTTATGTGAGAACAGTGTTTGTACGTATACACACTTATAAATGTCTTTAGAGTCTTATAAATGGCGATTTTTGTTGCATTTTTCGACGTCTGCGTACGTTTCAGATGACATTTTAGTACTGGGATTTCAAAAAATTTCTGGCGAAATAATAACCCCCCCCTCGAAATACCCCCCCCTCGTTTAACCCCCCCCCTCAAAATTCTCACTCTGAAACAATAAACCCCCCGGGGGTATTTCGAGGAAATACGGTACTTTTCGAATTTTTCAGGGAATTCAAGGCCACAACACGCATTCTCACATTAAATATGATAATTCAATCAACAATTGATATGAAATGCATCTGAAAATGACTAATTTAATGAAGAAAAACATCATAAAAGCGTTGAAATGGTGTCCGCGGCGCAGCGAACACTACAGATCCATTGATGAATGCACCCATCATACTGAACTTGGTGCTCTTATGTTTTGTTGAGCAGTTGTACAGCGTTTGTTGAGCAGTTGAGCAGGTGTTTTGTTGAGCAGTTGAGCACCTGTAAAAACAACGACTGTGTTACGTTAGAACATGGTTTTTACCATCTACATACTTATTAAAGTGTGTAGACTCTTATACATGGTGGTTTTTGTTGCATTTCCCATGTCTGCGTTGTTACAAACAACAACTAAGTACTGGGATTTCAAAAAATTCCTGACAAAATAATAAACCTCCTAATAAATACCCCTCCCCACTCAAAATTTTCGATTTGAAAAATAAACCCCATGGGGGTAATTTGAGGAAATATGGTATTTGTGTAAAATTGACTAAACTAACCCAAATTACAGTGAATACTGTATTTCCTCAAAGGGAGTTTATTTTTTCAGAGTGCACATTCAGACCGGTGGTATTTTGAGGGAAGGGGGGGGGGGGCTAATTCAAGGGGGTGGGCGTATTACTGGTTAGTTAAAAAGTGATCCAACTAGGGTGTCAAATTTCCGTTTTCCGCAGGAAATTTTTTTTTCCATTTTCCGTTCCGTTTTCTGGCTGCTGAAATTTTTTTTTCGTTTTCAGGCAACATTTTTTTCCGTTCCCGTTTTTCTGGCTCATTTTCCGTTTTCCAGCTAAATTTTCATTTTTTCGGCCTTTTTTCTGTTTTCTGCCTCAATTTCCAGTTTTTGTGCCATTCCATTTTCCGCATCAATTTTCCATTTTTCCGCCTCATTTTACTTTTTTCTGGCTCAACTTTCTGTTTGCTGATCAGCCAAACTGGTAAAAATTCATGCAGATTGTCAATGATGTAAAATTTTTTCTGTTTCCAGCAAAATTACTGCAAATTTTTTCCACGTCCAGCAAAATTTAAGCAAATTTTATCCGTTTTCCGGCAACATTTCAGCAAGTTTTTCCATTTCCATGCAAATTAGATTTTTCCATTTCCGATTTTCCGGCCGCTGAAATTTTTTTTTCCGTTTCCATTTTCCACCAAGTGCAAATTTTTTTCCGTTTTCCGGCCGCTGTAAAAATTTTCCGTTTCCGTTTTCCGTAAAAATTTTTTTGGACACCCTAGATCCAACCAATCAAACTATATGAATATAGCATTCAAAGGTTAAAATTCAATATTTCTCCAAGAAAATTCGAAAAAATTTTAAAAAAATATGAAAACTACCCCAAAAAACTCGAAAATTGCCCAAAAAAATTCAAAAATTCGAAAATCAAATTAGAAATTAGAAAATTTATTTGAGAAAAACTTCGAAAATTCAAAAATTTACTTTGGGAAAAGACACTTTAAATTTTAAAGAAAATTTAAATACTTTTTTTCGGAGGGTTTGCCATCGTTAGCCATACACAGCAAAATTGTTCTAACTGGGGCCAGTCCTGCAAGTTAAAAGTAGAGAGTAAAAATTGGAGAGTAGAGTAGAACAACAAATGGCAAGTAAAAAGTGGAGTAAAAATTGATGAGGAAAGAAAAAATCGAAAAGGAGAGTAAAAAGTAAAGAGTAAAGTAAAAATAGTAAAAATAAAGTATAAAGTAGAGTAAAGGGATTAATTGAAAATAATGATAAAATTTAAAATAAAAGGAAAAATGTATTCGGATCTAGATAGTATAGTTTTTACTTTTACTCTACTTTTAATTTTTTACTCCTTTTCAATTTTTACTTTGCTTTACTCTTTACTTTCTACTCTCCTTTTCAATATTTATATTCCTCTCCAAATTTTACTCCACTCTTTACTTGCCATTTGTCATTTTAGTCTACTCTCCAAATTTTACTCTTTTTACTTTTTACATGTTTACTCTACTTTTACTTGCGGGACTGGCACCTGGTCACCCAGGTAAACTCCTTCAAGTATGCCATCTTTGAAATTGCTCCATTGGCAATCAATCAGAGTAAAACTAAATTCAATTTGATGAAAAATGAGAAAATGTATATGCATGTGTCTGGCAATGCATTTGAGCTAACATTTTGTGGCTTTACTGTTGGACAGCCTCTGCTACTGATGGTTAGCTTTGGGTCCGCTCCGCACTAGTGATGGAAAAGCGCCATAAAAAGTGTGCCAAGCGCCCATGGAAAAACAATATAGCATACCTTAAAGCCTTGAACAAGTCGCTGGGGGAGTTATTTTGTCAGAATTTTTTAGGGGGACTTATTCGAGGGGGGAGTTATTTTTTGTCAAAATATTAAGAAAATTGCATGATCAATAACTTGTATGTATGGGGTTCAATTCATGCATGAATCCATATTTAATGCAATGGCATCCATGCTGGGGGCAGTCCCAAGTAGTGATGAAATGGCGCCATGGCGCTGGCGCCATTTAAGGGCGCCAAAGGGTGCCGCGCCATGGCGCCATTGGCGCTTGGTGCCATTTTTCTGTGGCGCCTGGCGCCCACATTTTGAAAGGCGCCGTGGCGCCCTTGGCGCTTGGCGCCCTTTTTCCGTGGCGCCTGGCGCCCTGCTTTAAAAGGGCGCCAAAATGGCGCCAGCAAGGATTCAAGGTGAGCTCTGTGAAAATGATAAGAAATAAAAAAGGGCGTCTGTGGATAGTCGAAATTCGCTGGAAAAGTGCACATGGTGCCAGTGGATTGAAATCATTCATCCAATGGTTTTCCAGACACTTCTGCTGGATCAGAAGCTGAGCATGATGGGCTGTAGAACCTACAAACTCATCAATCAACGGATTCAAATCGTTTTAATTCCGTTTTCGTCCACTTCAAAAAACATCCATTGGAAAAATCTACCTATTTGAGGTGAACTCATTGTTTTGGCAAATGACAATTTTTATTCCATTTGAATTGAAATTAACGTGTGAGTATGATTCTATACAAAATTTTGTTCCTAGTTTCGTTTTTGTTGATTACATCCTAGAGAACATTAATAAAGAAGTGAATGTGTGCAATACAGTGTTGGAAAATCATTTTTAGCACACGCAGGGTATCATACACACTTATTTATCCTGGCGCCCTTGGCGCCTGGCGCCTTTTTTTGTGGCCCCCTTGGCGCTTGGCGCCCAGTTTCCGAATGGCGCCATTGGCGCCTGGCGCCCTTTTTTCTGGCGCTTTTCCATCACTATCATATATCGGGGGAGTTACTCGAAGGGGGAAAGGGGGGGGGTATTTATTCCCAGTCAGCTAACAGGGGCGAGTTATTTATAGGGGGGATTATTCGAGGATTTGCGGTATGTTAAAACACGAAAAAAAATCAGTGCTTAACTTGATCTGTAAAGCGGGAATTAGAGCTCAGCGTCGATTCGACGTGAAATGACGACGTGGAATGATGTCGTGAAATTAATTACACAAGTGTGGATCATGCTACGGGTCTACAATTTTCTAAGGATAATATATGAATCAATACCTAAATTGTGTCCAATACTGAGTGTCATCAGCCACAACTAGAGCGAATTGAAAAATTCAATTCTTATCATTTCACGTCATCATCATTTCACGTCACAGTGTCAGGGAACAACTTGACATTTCTGCTGCTTGCAACTGCTGCTTGCAATAGTCTGACGTGAAATGTCAAGTTGTTCCCTGACACTGTGACGTGAAATGATGATGACGTGAAATGATAAAAATTGAATTTTTCAATTCACTCTAGTTGTGGCTGATAACACTCAGTATTGGACACGATTAAGGTATTGATTCATATATTATCCTTAGAAAATTGTAGACCTGTAGCATGATCCACACTCGTGTAATTAATTTCACGACATCATTCCACGTCGTCATTTCACGTCGAATCGACGCTGAGCTCTAATTCCCGCTTAAACAGTGTATTCAGATGGTATAAGCAAGCCCGTGCCATCATTCATCTAAACTAATTATGCATCTAGACCCATCATGCACCTAATTCTACCCATTTTGCATCTAGACTGATTACTCAAGAGTACTCACTTACTCGCGTACATTAAATTACACAAGTACAGAAAATGTATTTTAAGGGGACAGAAAATGTCATTTTGTCAGACAAAATGTGACAAACATAGGACACTTTCTTAAGAAATATTTATCAGGTGAGAAAAACACATCTTTGATGTATTTTAGGGTAAGAATTGCAAGAATACAGATTTTTTACATAATTTTTTTTGTGAGAAAAATACCTACTTTGCTTATGTTTGCTGTGAGAAAAATAACCATTTTTATGTTTTCCCTGGAATAAATACTCGATTTTACGTTTTCTCTGGAAAAAAAAGTATTTACTAACCTCTTACACAGTGTAAAAGTAAAAATAATATACTTAGCGTTTTCTGTACTTAGGGGTGAGTAAAACAAACGTATTTTACATTTATGTTTACTTTAAAAAGTTCAGTACTTTTAACAACTCTGGTTAGATGCATAATTTGTCTAGATGCATAATGGGATGAATTGGGTGCACAGTGGCCCTGATGCATAATCAGTTTAGATGCATAATGAGTCCTACTAGTAAATATAAGCATGTCCTAAAGTCACTCATTCATAATTCTTAATTTTTTTTCTGTGGTGGCTGACAAAAACCCTCTTCAGGTTCTATCAGTGATTTTAACGAATGCAGTACTTCATCTGACACTGCGCCAAATGCTCAGCCAGGTGCCAGTCCCAGACCCTGTAAAATGTCAAATGTCATGCAAAATGTTTAAAGTCACGGACAACGTTCGTTTCATATGTCCCAAAGCATTTCGAATGACTTTTGACACTTTGAATGAACAGTTGACATTTTAACGGCACTTGACATGACTTAGTCACTTTGCATGACATTTGACATTTTACGGGGTCTGGGACTGCCCCCAGGGCCCAGGGGATTGAATGTGCCACTTGTAACCAAACACAGCAGTAGATACATCGTCGGGCATAAAAGTCCCCGGGCAGTGCTCGCCATTCGCGCTAGGGGTAAGCTACGGTTATAAAATTTTAACACGTTAATATATCAGGTGTTTTGAGTTTTCACCCAAAATTTCACCCCTCTAGCTCCACCCACTGCGGAACTGTGGGGGTTACAATTTCGGTCATTTTGTACTGATGTACAAATGGTGCTCTAGCTCAACGCTGATTTAAGTTGTGATCATGAAACTTTGGCTAGTGTAAGCCACCAGTGTTGGCAATGTGCTGAATGGATTCAACACTTTCATCAACATCATTGCTATTAAGGTAGAATTAATATGCAGATCAGGGTGATGTGCAAAAAACGTGGGAACTGTGATGGATGTTTTTGGTGATCATCTGAGATCGTGTTGTATTGCAGTGATTTATATGTTGTTTTGAAATGTGCAGTAAATTATTATGTCAATTAAATTTCATATGTGTTTCATTACTAATCTGTAGTGGACACATTACCTGTGTTCAACAGCAGTGTGCAAAACGCCTCCTGTATTAACCTGTACTGACCAACCGTAGAGGCAGAATGATGAATTTGGTAGTTAGAGTAGTGACCAGGGTTGGCAAAATCTCAGAAAAGAATAAAAATAAAATTAAAATAAAATGGAAAATTGAAGAATAAAATAAAATAAAATAAAATGGAAAATTTCAAAATAAAAATAAAAATTGTATAAAAATTCGAATTTTTGTAAATTTTTTGTAAAATTGTATACAAATTCATATTTTTGTAAAAATTGTATAAAAATTCATATTTTTTGTAAAAAAAATTTCTGTTGTTTATAGTTCAACCTGTTCATTCGCGGAGCTGGGGCAGTCCCAGGCCATGTAAAGTGTCAAAATGTCATGAAATGGAATGGAAAGTGTCAATTTTCATGAAAATGTTAAGTAAAGTGTCAATTGTCATGACAAATATAAATTTAAGTGAAAACTGTAAAGCAAATTGTATCCAAATCTTATCTTTTGTATCCAAATGTTGTTGTTTTTGTAACCAAATCTTATGTGATCATTCGGATACAAAAATATAAGATTTGGATACCAAAATATAAGGTTTGGATACCAAAACATAAGATTCAGATACACAATTTACACTCTGCATGACATTTGTCATGACAATTATACTTTGCTTGACGTTTGAGATGCCAATTGACTCTTTACTACATTTGTCATGACAATTGACACTTTGCATGATGTTTTACAAATGCGCCCAGCACACTCCAGTAATCCTTCTACTGAAAATGCAAACCATTATTATCGATAATTGTAACTTAACACTTGCAACTAGCTAACAATACCTACTGCATGCAACTTTTGCAAAGTAATGAAAAAATTTGTCACACGTTTTTCATGTTTAGGTCTAATTTACACATTTTTCTGACTTTGCATGCAAGATTCTGATTTTTTGTAAAATTTCTGTAAAATTTTTGTAAATTTTTTGTAAAATGGTCCATTTTATTATTTTATTATTATTTTGGAATAAAATAAAAAAAAATAAAATGAAACAAGAATAAAATTAAAATAAAATACATTTTTATACAATTTTTATACAATCTGTATACAAATGATTTTTATAAAACCAACCCTGGTAGTGACAGTAATGGCAATATGGACTAGGCTTATGATATCATAGCTAAAGTTGGTTAGTGCTGGCACATTGCCAACACTGGTGGCTTACACTAGCCAAAGTTTCATGATCACAACTTAAAGCAGCGTTGAGCTAGAGCACCATTTGTACATTGGTACAAAATGACCGAAATTGTAACCTCCACAGTTCCGCAGTGGGTGGAGCTAGAGGGGCGAAATTTTGGGTGAAAACTCAAAACACCTGATATATTAACGTGTTAAAATTTTATAACCGTAGCTTACCCCTAGCGCGAATGGCGAGCACTGCCCGGGGACTTTTCAGCCCGACCATGTACAAATACAGGACTGGTGTACTAGCGGAACAAAAGCACGTTTCAAACGTCGAATTTGAATCACGATGAATGTGATCACGATACCGTATACTTTTATTTGGAAATGCATGTGTTCTTTGTATTTATGCATACATGCGCGCAGAGAAATATAAACTTTATTTATCAACTCTATTTTTCTGACATTTCAGTTCATATCATTATTTCGGACGGAAAATCACTTTGAAGGTGTTAAAAAATATAACATAGGTATTTATTGCTGTTGAGAATATTTGAGAATTACAATCCTCAGATAACATATTAAAAATCATTCCGTTTTTTTTTCTTTTTCACAACGAATCAAATCTACTGCTCAGCTAACATCAACAATCACATTTAATCAACATTAAAAAAGTTTTTTTTCTCACATCTGCCTGCCTTGCTGCGCAATTTGCGTTGCGATCATTGCCGCTGCGAAATTTTTTTTTGTAATTGCTGAAACTGTCCCAGAGTGTTTAGATCGACAGACAGTTATCGACTCTCTCAAACGATAAAAGTGACAAAAAATTACTGTGACGGACTACTCCCGCCGGGGGTTTACGTTATCTTGGAGCGGTTTTTGGGATATTTTACACTGTTTTTAATTGCGCAAAATGGCTTATTTTCATACATTTTTTATAGATTTTCACCTTCAAAATCTAAACTACCATTCATGTTCCTCATTGCCTATTTTCAGTTATTCTTGTACTATACCTATTTCTAGCGATTTCTCCACCCTTTCTTCCTTCTACACCTTGAAAAATTCTACATATTGAAGCACTGAAACCTCCCTCCAAACATTTCAGCTATCTATCCCTTCGGAGAGGCGATTTGCTATCCTATCCAACCCCCGGAGGGTCAAAATCTAGAATACCATATTACCTCAAAATACCCCCATGGGGGTTTATTATTTCGCCAGCTAAATTTGAGGGGGGGGGGGTCATTCGAGGAGGGGTTTTATTTCGTCAGAAATTTTCGGGAATTTCAAAGTAAAATATACACAATTAGGTACCCAAAACCGGTAATAAATGTGACCAAATAGGATATATTTGGCCATATCAACGTACAAACCCCAGCGGGGGGGGGGGTATTTCGAGGGGATGTTTATTATTCCCCCAGCCGATTTTGAGGGATTTAATTCGAGGGGGGTAATTTATGGGGGGATAATTCGAGGTAATACGGTAAATACCCGACTCTCACCCACCTGCATTTTGCTGACTAGCATTGGATAAATTTATGCCACTGGCTGTTTGCTGTTGTGTTGGCAAGATGCCCAGTGTTTGGTAGTTGTTGAAAGCCAGCGCCATGGAATTTAGGTCGACATTTGGCGCTGCGAGTGTTGTTGATAGTTGAGTTTTGCATAAGTGTTCTAATTATTAGGTTGGAAATAAAGTTATGTCAGTTCCTGCTTTTGCGTAGAGGAAGCGGAGCATAAAAGTAGAAACTGACAGAACTTTCTTTCCAACCTAATATTTTGGAAGCTCTATGTGCTGCTTGTGGGTATTCATTGGTAATCAAAACATATGTCACCAGGGGGCACTCCCAGACCCTGTAAAATGTCAAATGTCATGCAAAGTGTCAAAAATCATGGAAAGGGGCAACCGAGTTGCCATTTTGCAGGGTGTTTTCCATGACTTTTGACACTGCATGACATTTGACATTTTACAGGGTCTGGAAGTGGCACCAGGATCCACATAACATCGCATTTATGAAAGAAAAAAGATTTTTTAATGACCCCTGTTTTCAAAACCTGAATTTTGA
Organism: Sphaerolaimus hirsutus; assembly: GCA_964036195.1. Taxonomy (NCBI): domain Eukaryota; kingdom Metazoa; phylum Nematoda; class Chromadorea; order Monhysterida; family Sphaerolaimidae; genus Sphaerolaimus; species Sphaerolaimus hirsutus. The sequence continues at coordinate 24,520,306 of OZ038453.1, read as the reverse complement.
CTGGTCACCAACTAAAAAACACAACAAAACCAATGAAATCAATCTTCAATTTGTGGAACGTTAACAAACTTAGGTAAGACTGTTTCCTTGATAGACTTTCAATGCTTAACTTTCTTTCATTTCTGTCCTTGCAATGTAAGACTCAATCCTAAAACTTCACAAAACCCCACTCAAACACACCACCATGCTGCTGCGCATTCGCATACAGCTGTTGCAACATCGCCATAGCATACTGATCACCTTGGTTGATACACCCGTGTTGGGTCAGGTTATTGTAGGGATTATGATAATTGCTGGTTGGTGAAATGAGTGCTGGGTTTGTGTTGCACGCGATTTGGGATAGAAGGGTGGACTGGAGGGGGTCATTTTTTATTTTTTTAGTGAATAAATGTGTCAATTGGAAGGTTTTAGAATGCCAATTTACCTGCGGTGCAGTTTGGTAGACACTGCTCACATTTGTAGATGCAGAGTTTTGGGGGTAGTACATCTGCCCTAGCCTGTATATTTTTAATTGTTATTTAAGTTAGCTGAAATTGGATAAATTTATCTCTGATTTTCTGTTCTCTGAATGTCTGCTTCTCGAATTCATGAAAAACAAGCTGAAAGTTGCACTCAACACTGCAAAAAAAATTCAAATTTCACAAGGAAGATAGGAAAAAACGAAAGTTGAAAAATGTAGCTGTGTAGAGTGGAAGTCGATAAAACAACAAACAAAAAAATGTCACCCAAAGCTCATGCTTTTTGTTGTAAAGTGTTGCATTTTTACAATTGAAAATTCAGATGAAAATCACTGCAAACAAATTTCAAATTGTGAAGATTAGAGGATATACACATGTCAGTTAAAAAGCCACACAGTTTACAAATAAATATTGCATAAATATACACAGTGCCATTTGCAAATTTTCACACACAAACACACTGCACTCAAGATGCTTTTCATTCAGAAATTGATGTATTCACTCACTTTTGTAAAGTTTTCAATGACAGACATTTCTGAAAATGCAATAGACTACTACTCAGAATACATAACAAATGCAAATTGAAATGTGTTATTTGGGTGGGCGTCATTTCAAAAAAATATTGGATTGGACATCTCAGTGGTTTGATAGACTCTGGTGATGATGCTGCATGCACAGTTCACATTGGAAACGTGCCAACATGAAATTGTAGTAACAATACTAATTGCTGCTACAACTTAAACAAAATGTTTTTACAGCAATGTCTCCTCATTTTGTCAAGTACTGTATGCATGAGTTGTCATTGGCACGCTGCCAGTGAATATGTAAATAACTGTGCATGCAGAGTGTCAAATTCCTGTAGTTTTTTGGTGGGTGGAATGAATGCTAGCAAAGGTGGACCCAAACTAAAAATGTTCAAAAATATTTTCCAACTGACATTAAACTCATTTTACCCATTTTCTAACCCATTTCAAATCTGACACTCAGCTGAATAGGTAAAAAATGCCTAACCCCTGCTGTGTTTGAGTCTGCCGTGTTTGGACCTGTGCCAAAAGTGCAGATTGGAGCTGTGCCAGTTGGTGTGGGAACTGCAAACCTGAACATTTTAAAATAGTTTTGATCATATTGTTGCAGCTTTTTCCACACACTCACTTAAGACATGAAAAGATCAGGTTCAGGGGCACTCCCGTACCCTGTAAAATGTCAAATGTCATGCAAAGTCTCTAAACTCATGTAAAATGCCCTGGTAAATGACAAATGTCATGCAAAGTTTCAAAAGTCATGTAAAATGCTCTGGAAAATGAAAAATGTCATGCAAAGTTTCAAAAGTCATGTAAAATGCTTTGGAAAATGAAAAATGTCATGTCAAAGTCATGTAGAATGTGCTGTAAAATAGCAAACAAAGTTCAAATCAAAATTCACCAAGTAATAACTTTCCATTCAAACCCAAACTCACTAGCCAGCTGCACATTACCCCTTGGCTTGGCACCCAAATAAGCCAAATTCACATTTGCCTTCCTCCCATCAATTATTGGATTTGGATCAATGCATGCTTTTTCGGCGCCATGTCTATCTTTCATTGTTACAAAACCGTACCCCCTGGATTTGTTGGTGGCCCTGTCGGTGATTACTACTGCCTCGTCGATTTCTCCGTATTGGGCAAAGAATTTCTGTGTGTGGGGGGGGGGGGGGGGTTATTGTAGGGTCCAGATTCAACTTTATTGAATCGCTGAAGGTCGGAAAACGCGCTTGGCGCCAAAGTCCTATACCCGCAACCTGCTAAGTGCCAGATGTCAAGTGTAAAGTGTCATAATATAACGCAAAGTGTCAAAAGTTCAGTGATAGAATCTTTTGTTATTCTAATCGAGATTTTACATGACATTTCACAATTGACACTTGACCTTGCACTTTCAGGGTGCGGGACTGTTACCAGGTGGCAGTCCCAAGCCCTGTAAAGTGTAAGGTCAAGTGTCAATTGTCATGACAAATGTAGGGTTAAGTGTCAATTGTTATGACAATTGCAAGGTAAAGTGTCAATTGTACTGCAAAGTTCAGTAATAAAAACTTTTCTTTTTTATTGACATTTTACATGACATTTTGCACTTGACCTTACACTGACAGGGCTTGGGACTGCCCCCTGAACTCAAATCGACGTTCCAAACCTGCAGGGTGTCATCGGTAGTGTGATACGGTAGTCCACCCACAAAAATCTTCGTGAATGTAGTGTCCCTTAATTGAGGCTCGTTTCCTGTCAATTCCGAATTTGAATTTGTCTTTGCATCGTCATTTTGCAATGATCCACTTTGCATGGCTGGTTTTTATTTTATTTTATTTTAAATATTTAGAAAGTCCTGAAGTTGGAAGATTGTTTTCGAAAAACAGTGAAAATAATTTGAATGAGTGTCTTGGTCTCGCATTAGTTTATGGTAGAAGTTTCGAAAACTGATAAAGCTGTTCTTAATACATTTGATTTCACCAGAATGGACAATTTTCCATCTCCGTCAACTGCAGTTGACGGACTCTTCAATCTGGTAAACTCAAATGCGTCGGAGATTTCGCCCAGTTGGCGTGTGGCCAAAATCTGTATCAAAAGGAAGTATTCCCTCAAGACAACTGAAATTCTCAATAGTGCTGTCTCTAACATGCAATTTCTGAGTTAATTTACAGTTTCCAAACACAGCCGTCACAAATTGCAAATGTCATTTCGTTGGATGTCTGCCCGTTTGCTCAATTCAAATGTGATAATGCAAATGCAGATGCCGTATTTGCTTGAATAATTCCCCCTTGAATAATCCCCCCTTCGAATAGTTCCTCCCATAAAGAGGACTGAGGGAAAAATAATTCCCCCTTGAATAATTCCCCCTCAAGGTAAATATATAAAATCAATTAATCGTGTTTAATTTGAACAAAAACGGTATTTTATTGTGTGAATCGAGCATATTTTGTGGAATGAGTGAATAGACACATGCTTGAAATTTTGACGAAATAATACCCCCCCCCTTGACAAATTCCCCCTCAAATAGCCCCCCCCTCCTTAAAAAGGTCTGACGAAAAAAAATTCCCCTTGGGAATTAGGTATTCGAGCAAATACGGTACATAGATTCGGCAACAAGACAATGCAATCACCATTTAAAGCGATTTGATGTTTGACTGTGACATTGAATTGAGTTATTTTCATGTCATTGTTGTTGCAATAACTGAGTCAACCACATTTGGATTAGGGTATATACTTAATACTTGTAATGTATTTACCGTATTACCTCGAATTAACCCCCCCTTGAATTAACCCCCCCCCCTCGAAATACCCCCCCTAAATTTCGGCTGAGGAAATAATAAACCCCCCCCTCGAAATACCCCCCCTAAAACTGAGTGTTACGTGAACGTACATGACAAATACCGCAGTTTGTGTTCTGTACAATGCAGAACACACGTCAAAACTGATGATTAAGTGACGTTAGGGAAGGGTTTTTGTGTATATACAGTTATAGATGCCTATAAACACACATACATCTATGTAATTGTTCGATTTTTCTACGTCTGCGTATGGGGCATTTTCAAAAATTTCTGGCGAAATAATAGACCCCCCCTCGAATAAACCCCCCCCTCGAATTATCCCCCCCTCAAATTTTGCTGGCGAAATAATAAACCCCCTGGGGGTATTTCGAGGTAATACGGTACATCCTTTATGTTAATGTGAAAAATGTCATCGCTTTGGGCGCATAGCGCCATTTTGCTATGGCGACATTGGCGCTGGGCGCCACACCCATAAAAAGCGCCAAAGCGCCAGGAACAGTATGCCTGGCGCCACTTTTGCCTGGCGCCAGGAGTAGAATGCATGGTACTAGCCCCAAAGCAAAAAGTGCCATGTGCTTCCGGCACTTGGCGCCGTTTTGCTTTGGCTGGCGCCATTTACGCTTGGCGCTGGGGTTCAGAAACTCGCCATGGCGCTTGGCGCCAAAGACCTGGCGCTTTTTCCTTCACTATGCATGCATATTATGACAGAAGTGTGCAATAATCAGTGATAAAACAATACTGCATTTTAATTGTACACACGAGTTATCACTCAAAAATTGTGGTAATAAACATTGAAATATCTCTGAGAGATTGATATATTAAAAATATCTGAAAATATAAGATTTAAGATTTACTTTTATAAAAGATTTATAAAAAAATATAACACCATGCCTGAACCAAACACATTCTTAAAGCGCCCTTTATCTGTATCCCAAACGAATGTGCACAAAATGTCTACATGCATATTTAAGGTTCACATTCACTTATCTCTGTAAACTGTCCTGGTAAACTCATAAAAATACATCAAAACTTCAGGGAACCAGGAATTTGGTACCCCACATTATTTTGCAACCAATATTTCTGGAACTGATAAATCAGCTTTGTACGCATTTACTGATATGAAGAGTCTGTCAACTTCTGTTGACAGAGATCGAAAATAGTTCATTCTGGTAAACTCAAATCTGGTTTCAAACAGATTTACCGTATTTCTTCTAATGGAAGGGCAGGTCTCTAATAGAAGGGCGTCTCAAATAGAACGTACACTTTTTTGACTTAATTTGGGTCACGAAATAAATAGAAGGGCGGTCTCCAATAGAAGGGCGTCTCCAATAGAAAGGCGTCTCCAATACAACGTACACTTTTTCGCCTTAATTTGAGTCACGAAATAAATAGAAGGGCGGTCTCCAATAGAAGGGCGTCTCCAATAGAAGGGCAGGTCAAAAAATAGACAAAAAATAGAAGGGCGCCATTCTATTAGAAGAAATACGGTATCAGTCTTGATAATTTTGTGCATAAACTACCGTGTAAAGGCCACACGGTATAACAATTGGTAAATATTTAATTTCAAAATTATAGCTGCCCTACACACATCTACAATATTTCCATTCCATGTACCCAGTACGCAAGTTGAGTTTCCAATACTGAGTTGCCAGTTAATTCACCGCGAACTAAACGTGTCGCCGGCATATTCAAGACTCAATTTTGAAAGCCTCTGATGGCAGTGCGACACGCAAATTGCTTTTCTTACACCAGTTTTAGTTATATTTAAATACCAAGTAAATAGAGGGGGGGGCTGGGGTGCATGCTGCATGGGCTCTTGCCTAAGTGAGCTTAAATGTGGCATACAGACTTGTTTGGTTGGCAGTTGACAATTAGGGCATGGACCAGTTGCCACACCCAGAACCTGTAAAATGCCTGTGGATCATGCAAAGTGTAAAAAGTCATGTAAAATGCTCTGTAAATTGTCAAATGTCATGCAAAGTGTCAAAAGTCATGTAAAATGCTCTGTAAATTGTCAAATGTCATGCAAAGTGTCAAAAGTCATGTAAAATGCTCTGTAAAATGTCAAATGTCATGCAAAGTGTAAAAAGTCATGTAAAATGCTCTGTAAATTGTCAAATGTCATGCAAAGTGTCAAAAGTCATGTAAAATGCTCTGTGAAATGTCAAATGTCATGCAAAGTGTCAAAAGTCATGTAAAATGCTCTGTAAAATGTCAAATGTCATGCAAAGTGTAAAAAGTCATGTAAAATGCTCTGTAAATTGTCAAATGTCATGCAAAGTGTCAAAAGTCATGTAAAATGCTCTGTAAATTGTCAAATGTCATGCAAAGTGTCAAAAGTCATGTAAAATGCTCTGTGAAATGTCAAATGTCATGCAAAGTGTCAAAAGTCATGTAAAATGCTCACTAGCTGCAGTGCAAATTTACTGTGGCCAACTTTTCATTCTGTAAATTCAGAGGTGACTGTCAAGAATGAAGGACATTTATAAAAATACTTATATTTTAGTGACACAAAAGTGGATTGCGATTGCAATTTTTATGTCATGGTCCATGGAATGTGGGAATGTTCTTGTACTTGCAACTTCACGAAATGAGTTAATATAAACATGCTTGAAACGTTTGGCGAAATGATAATCCCCCCTCGAATAATTCCCCCCTCAAAAAAGGATGACGAAAAAAATTTTTAAGCAAATACGGTATTTCTAAATATCCCCAAAAACTCCCCAAAACCCAACAGTCAAGCCTGTCCCAAAGCATTTAGCAAAGCACTCGAATAAAGTTGCAGTTTGGACCACATGCAAAGTGACACTAGCCTCGCGTGCAGAGTGAAATACTTTTGGCGCGGAAATTTGTTTAGTTGGTTGAGAATTGATTTTGGGTCTCGAAATATTGAATTGATTTTTAATATTTGGGAATTGGTTAATGGACAAGTGTGCCGAAATGGTATCATTTGTCAAATATGTCAGTTGTCGAATATTTGTCATTTTTGGAAACGCATCAAAGAATACCGTGTTTGGTTGAATAGTCCTCTCTTAAATAATTCCCCCTCGTAAAAATCCCCCCTGTAAGACGAGTGAGGAAATAATAATTCCTCCCTTAAGAGGTTTGGATCAATTTGTTGTGCCTAATTTTCACAAAAATGGCACGTTTTTGTCTCTATAAAGCATATTTCATGAAATGAGTTGATAAAAACATGCTTGAAAATTTTGACTAAATAATAATCCCCCCCTCAAAAAGTCCGACTGAAAAATAATTCCCCAGGGGAATTATTCAAGCAAATACGGTAGTTATCAAGCCGAGATAAATGAAACGCTGAAGACCGCATTTTAGATTTAGCAAAGACGAAGCCTCGCAAATGTGTACAATCATTCCGAAGATAAATACGCATTGTATTTAAACATGCATGAATTGAGCGTTTGTTGAAAAAATTCATGAAAGCCATAACGCGGTGCCAAATGTGGCCATTGGGGGTAATTTAGCCTGATGTGAAATGTCTTAGGCCTCTGGTGTACTCGGTTTTGTCAATTCGCAGTTGACATATGTCAATTGAAATGGCACTGGGAATTGACTTCCCCGAGACTTCGTCGGCGAACATCAATTCCTGGTTGGGAATTTCAAAATTTTCGGGTTCCGGTATCGTGTCCTAAAAATTTCGGGTCGGGTATCGGGTATTGGTTCCAAAAACTTTGCGGGTATCGGGTTCGGGTTCGGGCCGGGTCGGGTCGGGTTCCCAACCCTAGCCGTCATAGTGTCCCTCAATTGAAGCATGGTACTGTCATGGAATGGTTACCCTGGGACTGTATTTGAGCATGGCACTCAAAACAAGCCAATAAAGTACTCCATGACAACAACATCACGCTTCAATCTTACAATGTCAACTAAATACCAAAACCGTCAACCCAAAACACCTATACACAGCGCCTAAATAGAAATGTTAGCACATGCATAGGAATGAATGCAATTTGGTACCCCATCTAAAGCATGAAATGCGTGCGCGCTTTCTAAAGACTCAGTTCCCATATGAATGGGCATTTAGTTTGCGAAATTGAGCATTTCTGTAAATTGTTGTGAATATATTATGTGGACGCTTTGAAAGTTTAGGTAGTGAGCGATTTTGGGAATTTTGGGGATGTGATACCGAAATACCTTTGTTCTACTCAAGGTGGACATTACAATGAAATCTACCATATTACATCTGAATAAACGAACAGGCATAATAAATCTATCATCAGATCATAATGATCCCACTTTGGGTGAATTTTGTGCACAATTTTTCACATTAACTTATTCATCAAAATATGGTAAGGTTCGTTGTATAGCGTTCTATCGATTCAGTATACGGTATTTGGAAATTGAGATCTTTTGTTTGTAAAAAGTTTTTTTGGCGACATCTTTGCAGAGTTGTTAAAATGCCGGTATTTTTGGAAAGCGTAAGCGTAAGCGTAAATACACTTTCCAAATTTTGAGTATGGATACTCAAAGCGTAAGGTATTTTTAAAATACCTGGGAAAGGGTAAAAAAAGCGTAAGCGTAAAAAATCTTTAACAGAGTCTTTGTTCAGAGGATTCATACAAAATCAGGCTCCCAGCGAAATTTTTTGACGCCCACTTGGTAGTTTGCACTTAGATTCATTCAATTCATTGGCAATTCATCGGCAGAAACACCAAGTCATTGCCGCAGGCAGAGTTCACTAAGGCAGAGGCATTGCCACTATTTTCAGTACATTATTGCACACACTCAGTCACTTTTTTTTGGTACGCAGTATGTTTGGTACTTCTTCAAAAGCGTAAAACCGTACCATGTGAAAAGCTTTTTTACGCTTTTAGTACCCGGTTAATTCGGCCGGGAAAGCGTAATAAAGCGTACGGGTATTTTATGAAAGCGTAAGCGTAAGCGTAAGTATAAATACCCATTTACCCGGGTATTTAGGGTAAGCGTAAATACGCTTTCGCAACTCTGCATCTTTGTCGAAAAATCTCGACGACGAAATTTTGTTTTAAATTGCAAAACAACTCTCACGGCCAAAACTATCAACGTGATGGACTGAATAACTTTGCAAAACACTATCATTGGTATTTCCGCAAAATATGCGGTATTTCCTACACTTCCTGATTTGAAATGAACGTTAAAGTCCCGAACACGGGAAATTTTCAATAAAAATGCATCAAGTTTTGTGTCATTTTTTAACAACTTCCTAAAAATTAATCTGACTGACTGAACTATTTGCAGTGCGTAACTACATTCTGTAAATAGGTACCGTATTTTTTCTAATAGAAGACTTTCTTCTATTTTTTCGTCAAATTTCTACCTGCCGTTCTATTGGAGGTGTCCATCTATTGGAGGTATGCCGTTATACACTAGCGGGCAGAATAGTTGAGACTCTCCACCGTTGTCTCATAAGTAGGGTGTCAAATTTCCGTTTTCTGTTTTCCGTTTCCGTTTTCCGCAGGAAATTTTTTCCATTTTCCATTCCGTTTTCCGGCTGCTGAAATTTTTTTTCCGTTTTCTGTTCTGTTTTCCAGCAACATTTTTTTCCGTTTCCGTTTTTCTGGCTCATTTTCCATTTTCCGGCTAAATTTTTAGTTTTTCCGCCTTTTTTTCTGTTTTCCGCCTCAATTTCCAGTTTTTCTGCCTTTATTCCATTTTCCGCCTCAATTTTCCCTTTTTCCGCCTCATTTTACTTTTTTCTGGCTCAACTTTCTGTTTTCTGATCAGCCAAACTGGTAAAAATTCATGCAGATTGTCAATGATGTAAAATTTTTTTCTGTTTCCAGCAAAATTACTGCAAATTTTTTCCACTTCCAGCAAAATTTCAGCAAATTTTATCCATTTTCCGGCAAAATTTCAGCAAGTTTTTCCATTTCCATGCAAATTAGATTTTTCCGTTTCCGTTTTTCCGGCCTCTTTTTCCGTTTTCCGGCCGCTGAAATTGTTTTTCCGTTTTCCGCCAAGTGCAAGTTTTTTTCCGTTTTCCGTTCCGTTTTCCGGCCGCTGAAAATAATTTTCAATTTCCGTTTCTGTTTTCAGTAGAAAAAATTTTTTGACACCATACTCATAAGGGAAATTTGTTCAGGTGAGGTTCGACTGTGTTCGCTTGCACGTCACCCCTCAACCGCTGAGCGAAAATAGTTCATATTTGAATACAATGTAATTTTATGTCGGGGCTAATGTGAAAATCGATGGCATCTTTCTACCGCTTTCCTGACCCAAGAGATGGTGGGTCTAAAAAAGTAAATTGTTCTAAAAAAATTGGGTGTCGGCCAGAAATAACAAAATTAGCACGTCAATAACTCGTTCATTTGTTGACCGATTTTTGTCAACCAACTTTTAAAATGATCACAAATGATTGGGGAGTTCATTTTTGAGGTCAAATCGGTGATGTAGAATTGTGCATATATCGATTTGGACCTGCGGTTATTGATACGGATGGAAGGCAGAAGATTGAAGTGCTATAACTTTTGATTGGTAGTTGATATCGATCTGATTCTTTCGGTATTGTGTTTCTCTCAATCAAGAGTATACGATAGCATCTTCAGAAATTTTTTTATATTTTTCTTGTTGAAAAACTGGGTCAAATCGGCATACGGAATTTATACATCACTAATCTGACATCAAACATGAAATCTTCAGGTTGTCCCGATCATTGTAAGAGTTGAATGATCCAAATTGGCCCAGAAATTGGCAAGTTATTAAGCTTCAATATCATTCACCCGGATTGGCCAGATTTTTGTATTTTATTGACCACCTTCTTATAGACCCCCATTATCTAGTGACTGGGGGATTATTCAAGCAGACAAATTTTTTTGGTCATAGTCCTGACTAGTGATGGAATGGCGCCATGGCGCTGGCGCCTTTTGAGGGCGCCAAATGGCGCCGCGCCATGGCGCCATTGGCGCTTGGCGCCCTTTTTCTGTGGCGCCCTTGGCGCCTGGCGCCCACTTTCTGAAAGGCGCCATGGCGCCCTTGGCGCTTGGCGCCCTTTTTACGTGGCGCCCTTGGCGCCTGGCGCCCTGCTTCAAAAGGGCGCCAAAATGGCGCCAGCAGGATTTCAAAGTGAGCGCTGCGAAAACGATAAAAAGAAAAAAGCGCGTCCGTGGATATCGAAATTCGCTGGAAAAATACAGTGCCAGTGGATTGAAATCGTTCGTCCAATGGTTTTCCAGACACTTCGGCTGGAATGATGGGCCGTGCAACCTACAAACTCGTCAATCAACGGATTCAAATCGTTTTAATTCCGTTTTTATCCACTTCAAAAAACATCCATTGCAAAAATCTATTTGAGGTGAATGCTTTGCGACAATTTTCATTGCGTTTGAATTAAAATTCACGCGTGAGTGAATATGATTTTATGCAAAATTTTTGTTGCTAGTTTCGTTTTTGTTGATTACATGCTAGAGAACATTATAAAAGAAGTGATTGTGTGAAATATAGTGTTGGAGAACCATTTTTAGCACACGCAGGGTATCATACACACTTATTTATCCTGGCGCCCTTGGCGCCTGGCGCCCTAATTTTCAAATGGCGCCATGGCGCCCTTGGCGCTTGGCGCCCTCTTTGCCAAGGGCGCCAGGATAAATAAGTGCATACAACACCCTGCGTGTGCTAAAAGTGTTTCTACAGCACCCTAGTACATGCATTCACTACTTAATTTGCGTTCTCCAGGGTGTAATGAACAAAGACAACACTAGTAACAAAAAAATTCGAGTAAAACTCACATGACAATTCAAACACAATGGATATTGTCATTTGACAACAATCCATTCACTTCAAATTGACTTTTCCGATCAATGTTTCCTCGAAATGGACAAAAAAACGGAATTGCAACGAATTGAAGCCGTTGATTTATGATTTTGCAAGTTCAACGTTCCATCATTCTCGTCTGATGAACCGTTGCACAAAAGATTTATACCCACTCACACCACTTCGTCCATATTTCTGGCGAAATTCAGATCATCCATGAATGCGTTTTTCATCTTTTTTTCCATTTTTACAGCACTCACATTGAAACCCTGCTGGCGCCTTTTTGGCGCCCTTTAAAAGCAGGGCGCCAGGCGCCAAGGGCGCCACGGAAAAATGGCGCCAAGCGCCAAGGGCGCCATGGCGCCTTTCAGAATGTGGGCGCCAGGCGCCAAGGGCGCCACAGGAAAAGGGCGCCAAGCGCCAATGGCGCCATGGCGCGGCGCCCTTTGGCGCCCTCAAATGGCGCCAGCGCCATGGCGCCATTCCATCACTAAAAACGAGTAGGCTAAATGTCGCCATGTGGCCATTTCAGTTTTCACATCAGTCACGGTGAAAACTGGTGTGTGCAGGGCCATTCTGGCCGCTAGTGTATTACAAGAAATACGGTAATTTCATGGACGTGCCATATATTTCTCCTCCACACAACAGCACACCAAAACAAAAATGTAAAAAAGACATCCCACTCAAAATACCTAAACGATAAATACACCAATTTGTTAGACTTTCCTACAAATGTCATCAGAAGCCATTCTCACCATTCTGAAGCCATGAAATTGCATGGAAAATAACAAATAGAGACATGCGCAAATGTGTGACAAACATAGCATCACTTATGTATCAGTTTTATTCCCATTGTTTACATAGCTGCCGTCCAGTGTAGGGATGGAAAAAAGTCTGGCGTCAAAAGCGTGGGCACTGTGGTAGGCGCCACTCGCAGACATTGTAAAATGTCAATGCAAAGTCATGCAAAACTTGACATTTTTAATGAAATTTGACATTTTAGATTGAATTTGACATTTTACAGTGCCTTTTACATAGCTTTTGACATCTTAGATGGAACTTGACATTTTAGATGGAATTTGACATTTCGCAGGCAATTTGACATTTTATTTTTTTTCTGGTCACTTGACATTTTACACGCGCTGGGAGAAACCCCAACAGGAGGTCTAGATAGATGTCTTTATCCTATCTAAAATGTATTGGTGTAAAAAGCGCCAAAACTTTGGTGTTAAGCATCAAAAGCCCATGGCGCTTTTTAAGCCTAGCGCCATGCCCATGGCGCCAGAACAAAATGGCGCCAGTGCTTTTGTACCAGGCGCAATATCAAAATAGCGCCTTGAATCTTTTCTTAGGAATGCAGTCGACCGCCAAAAGTGCCACGGCAAAATCGCGCACAGCGCCAAAAACTTTGGCGTTAGCGCCATGGCACTTTTACATCACTAATTAGACTTATGGCACCTGCGTCTGTGACGCCATTCTTTGTGGCGTTTTTCCATTGCCAGTGTCATCATATTGGCAAATGGTAATTTCAGTCGATGAGTGAGTAGCAGGAATTCTATCCTATGCTGTTTTGTGCATTTTATTTGTATTTTTAAAGTGCAAATTGAAGTTGAAAGGAATATTGGGAAAGTTTAATTGAGGAAAGTGAATGCATTTATATATGTTGGACGATAATATTACCCTAAATCCTCGAATAAAACCCCGGGGAGTTTTTTTTTCTCAGACGTTTTGTAGGGGGGAGTTATCCGAGGGGGAGTTATTTTTTCCCTCGTCAAACTTGGACTTGATTGCATGGGTGCAGTGTGTAAACTCATGTAATTCAGGTATTTGACTGTCCAACAACAATAAAAAGGTGTGTATACACACTGCATACACATAATGTATTTGCTGTCGCTGCTCTAGGCTAATACTTTTATGTATTTTTATATTGTATCGTTTTCATCCAGAGGGGGCGTTTTTCAAGAGGGGGAGTTATTCGAGGGGGAGTTATTTTTTACTCACCTCACAAACAGGGGGAGTTATTCGAGGGGGGGGTCTTATTCTAGGATTTTGCGGTATATAATACAAACGTTCAGGTTCAGGATGCCAGGTATAATGCAGAGTTGTGCAAATACTGGTATTTTTGGAAAACGTAAACGTAAACGTAAATACCTTTTCCAAATCAAAAGTATAAATACTAAAATGAAAGGTATTTTTAAAATACCAAGGAATACGTAAAAAAAACGTAAACGTAAAAATTTTAACGCACAGTATTTGCCATTGTGCTTTGGAAACTACCATTATTTTCACCTATACCGTATATCCTCGAATAAGACCCCCCTCGAATAACTCCTCCCCCTTGAATAACTCCCCCGTCAAAAACGCAGACGAAAAAATAACTCCCTCCCTCGAATAACTCCCCCCTCTAGAATAAGTCCCCCTCTGTGTGAAAAATATGCTATAAAATTTACAAAAATGATCGATGAAAATACAAAAGAATGCTAACGTAAGGCTGCGACATCATTGACATGACATGTACGCAGTGTATAAACACCTTTTTGTTGTTGTTGAACTGTTAAATACATGGATTACATGAGTTGACAGAATGAATTCATACGATGAATTCAGTCCAAGTTTCTGAGGAAAAAATAACTCACTCCCTTGAATAACTCCTCCCCCTTGAATAAGTCCCCCTCAAAAACTCAAAATAACTTCCCTGGGGTCTTATTTGAGGATATACGGTATATTTTTGGCTCAATCGCTCAATCTGCACCACTTTCTGTTATAAGTGTGGCCAAATACAACTATGCTGGTGATTCTGGGGGAGTCCCAGACATTGTAAAATGCCTTGTAAAATGTCAAATGGCATGCAAAGTGTCTAAAGTCATGCAAAATGCCCTGGAAGGTGGCAAATCTTAGCTATTTTGCTGGGCATTTTAGCTGAGTTTTGACATTTGCATGAAATTTACATTTTACAGGGCATCTTACTGTATCTAGGATTGGCACGAGAGCTTGCACTCGCCCTGCCAGTTTCAAAACGTGTGCTACTCACAGTTGTTGCAAGAGCGTCGTTGGTATTCATCACAACAAAATTTATAAATGCAAGGCTCCACAAACAGACAAAAAGGTTTCTGTGTTCAGCATTTGCACACATTTATGAATATTTATGTAGCCAGTATTCCATGTGTAAGTGCAAGCGTGCAGTCACTTTTTTCATGCACCGCTTTTCTGTATGTATACATGTTACGTTTATGCAAAAACGTAAGAATAATGTTGGCTGCAAGTGGTGCGGCCCATTTGAACATGTGCACGTGTGAATGATCACAAGTTTTTTTACGTTTTCCCTAGTACCCGGGGAATTTTGGTTAGGAAAACGTAACAAAACGTAATGGTATTTTTGGAAAAAGTAAACGTAAACGTAAGTATAAATACCCGAATGACCGGGTATTTCGGGTAAACGTAAATACGTTTTTCCAACTCTGGTATGATGTATGCTTTCAAAGCCTTTTAGATTTGGATTACAATTCGCTTTTTTGTCCAGGGACAGAAGGAAATTGTGACCAACACCCGCATTCAAGAGGTCTGCATAGGAAAGTCAACTGTCGACTGTCAGCTGTCAACTCAAATGTCGCACAGAGTTCGGTCTGGAGAACTGAACAATAGCTTCAACGACGCATGGTATGGTTTAATGATGATCTCTGTTGATAACAATACACAGCAAAAAATGGGTGTGTGGATGCGCGGTGAAGCGTCGGGAAGTGTCTTCACGCCGATGCTTCCCGACGCTTCACCAAGCACACAAGCGCTTCCACACACATCACGAAAAAATGCGTGAAGACACTTCACGCTTCTTAATATGGCGCTCCCACACAAATTTATACGCGGGGGAGGCGTGTGGAAGCGCCAGCGGCGTGAAGTGTCTTTCACATGCTTGGATGTGCGTGAAGCGCGCGGTGAAGCTGGGTGAAGCGTGTGGAAGACACTTTACCGGGATTTTCGTGATGTTGGTGGAAGCGTGTGGAAGCGCGCCGCTTCACGCGCATCCAGCCCGCTTCCACACGCTTCACGCATCTATTTTTTGCTGTGACAGCAAATCATTATTTGATATTCCAAGTTCGAGACTTTTTGTCAAACTTTTTTGACCAAATTTTATTCCAACCAAATCCCAAGTCTGAGTCCAAGTTCATACCTCCATCTTTTCTAGAAATGTTAGGAAGACTGCGATGCATAAAAATACATTTTTTCATGGCTTTTCTGGTGAATGGACGTATTTACAGACACACAAACAATAAGAAATTCCCATATTGGCACTGCACACACTAGTTGACAAACGAAACTGCGGGGGTGATAAATCTGATTTAAACACAATTGAGTTGACCAAAATGAGGAGTCTGTCAACTGCTGTTGACGGAATTAAAAAATGATTCATTATGGGAAACTTAAACGCGTACAAAACAGATTGAGTAATTAGTTTCAGATATTTGGCGCATGGGCAAATATATAATCACTTACCCAAGAATTCATTGGCGCTTAGGTTTTAGCTTTTCACTGCACTGGATTTTTTATTATTTTACTAATTCATCAACTACGGTATCTGTTTTGTATCGGTATCGGTACCTAAATTTGCATAATTTCCTATGTTTTGTGTGAATGAAGGCTGATTTGTCTTCCCAAATTCAAATCTAATTTGAGCGCTATTCATTTCGATCGTTTTTACATCAGCTGTTTTCACTATCTAAAAACCGCCTCCACAGAATGTCGAAAAAATGTGTAAAATCTACACGTTCAAGTATTTCTATGATGAAAACGTAATTTGACTTAATCGTCACTTTTTGCTTGTCTGTCTAGGCCAACATTTGAATTGCACAAAATACCGTATACTTTCGGAAAAAACCCCGGCTCGAACAGATGGCCCTGTGCCATTACGCATGTAAACCCATTACGCATCTAGAACTGGCACGCATTTAACTATACCCGGCATGCTGAAAATATGCAAAAAAAATGATTTTAAAGGGAAAATCTGTAAAAAGCATGAAAATTAGTGACTTTGGGTGAAAATTAGGGAAAAATTGCTCAAAATCGCTCCAAATAGCTAGATAGCTAGGCAATTTGCTGGGGGGGGGGTGCCTGTTCAGGGGAAAGGAACCAAATTTTTTTGCCTCTGGTATAGATAGAGAGATAGCTGGGCGGTTAGGGGTGGGGTTACCCACCCCCCCCCCCCTTTCTTACTCCTGCGGTATAATGTGTCTATAATAGGTCTACATGCGTAATGGGCCTGACCCGAACAGATCCCCAGTGTAAATAGGTTGTGTCACAATTCTATTTTCACGGTAAAACAAGGCAACAGCCTGGCGGTCGCAAAACATAAAAGTGCATTCAAAATTGAACAGAAAAGTTGAACAAAAAATACTAAAAATCTGGTGGAAAACCCTCCGAAAATTTGATGTATTCCAGAAAATCTGAAAATTTCAGAAACTCTTTGGATGAAATTTCAGAAAGCTTTCAAAATCACCTTGTTTTTGCGGGGGAGGGGGGTTTGGCGGGGGTGGTGTTAAACACCATAGTTGTTAAAACGTATTTACGTTTACTCGATAAATACGTATACTCGAGTACTGCGTAAATACGTTTACGTTTCCTCCCGAAACAAAAATACCGGTACTCACATACTCCGTACTTTTTGAAAGTACGCGAGTACAGAAAACGTAACGAAAACGCTGAAAAAAGCTGACGAAATCAATATAAGGTATACTTTATATTGGAGGTAATACGGTACTTCTCAACGACGCATATGAAAACAATGCAATGCACCAAAATCACAACGGACGATGAGTAATTAAAACGAACGAAGTGCAGATAATAAATATTTACAATCAATTATTGGTACCTAGGTATATTTTGTTACATGTTATATGATTGAAATATAATCTGGGAAAACATAACACCCCGGGGGACTTAACGGTAATAAATATATTTACGGTATGTAAACCGGGGAATAGTGGGCGGAATTAATGAATAGAAGTGCAACAAAAGGATAATGGGAGAATGAATGAAAAGCTGTTTAGCATAAAACCGTTTTGCACCATTTTGCTCTTTGTTTCATGTGGCCGTTTTTGCACACAATTTGATCTCATTTAATCAACCGTTTTTCCGCAATTTTTACGCATTTTATCTTTTTCTATCGAAATTGTACGTTGATTAAATCTTTCAATGGATGTTGAGTTTACCGTATATTTTTCTTTTCCATTATTGGAAAATTTAATGGGACACTTGGAAGGTTGTCTAGATACCAATTTTTTTAAAGAATGTTTTCTAATTATCACACTTCAATTAAAATGTGCAAGTATAAAATCTTAGCGACTGGTTACAAAAGATAACCAGTAAAGCATATTTCCTTACCTCCATTTTTTTCGCAGTTTCTCACATGTTTTTGCCCTGAAACAAGTGAATATTAAAATCAGTTAGGGTAGTCGACATTCTAAATAATTGCAAAAAAATCAACACGGATTTTCATGCAAATCGACCTTGTACGCAGAAATCGGTATCGATAAAACGACGAAAAAACGATCCCAAAAATGAGAAACACAATTTATTGTCTCTTAAATTGCATCATTTTGGCGTCGCTAGTGATTTATTCAAATTTCGGTGTACAAGCAGATTCAAATGACGTCAGTGAAACTGAAAATGGAAATATTGGCACTGGCAAAAGTGTTTCCAAACCGTTCAGTATGCACGATCTCAGATATGCCGCACTTCACAATTCAGGTGTGAAGTAGATTTTTTTTTACGCTTTTTGTTTTTGAAAAAGCATCACGTGATATGTTAGCTAGTGATGGGATGGCGCCGTGGCGCTGGCGGCATTTTCTTTGTATGTTAACTACTGATACCTAAGTTTTTACACATACCGTAAGTCTTCGAATAAGACCCCCCACTTGAATAACTCCCCCCTCGTGTGAGCGTGAGGAAAAATTAAATCCCCCCTCGAATAGGTAACTCCCCTTATGATCGATGCAAATACGTCGTGTCACATTAAAACCATTTCGATAAAGCCAGAAAGACCAAAAAAAACATTGTGTGATTCGCAAAGGCAGTGCAGCGTATGTAACGTAAACACAAAAGAATTTTTTAGCCAAAGGGGTGACGGACGTAGGTAGTTATGTACTGGATATTCTGACGAAAAAACAAATTCCCCCTCGAATAACTCCCCCTCGATAAACCATCCCCCTGAAAATATTCTGACGAAAAAACAATTCCCCCCTCGAATAACTTTCCCCCTCCATTAACTACCCCCTCAAAATATGCTGACGAGAAAATAACTCCCCCGGGGGCTTAATCGAGGATTTACGGTAGGCTAAGGTTAATATACCAAAAAATGTAAAAAAAGTTTTTACTTGTTTCCACTGGCGGCTTTTTGTTTGTAAAAATAGTCAGAATTGTATGTAAAAATTGATGGAATGATGCCAAAAGAAGCCAGCATTTTGGCACCATTATTTCGAAAAGACTGATAAATTTGTGAAGTAAATATATGCCAAAGTGCTAAAGTACTAAAAATTGCACATCTAATTGAAATTACACAGACGGCAGCAGAACGCCATTCCATGGACGTTACAGATTCATGTTTTACCCAGGATTGACATTTTACAACAGTTTTCCGCCATACAGAAGTTTAAAAAGGATCGCTTTTGGATACGTTCGTGTGAGTTTTTTGACAGTTGAATTTTCCGTTTTTTCCCCTAAAATGATTGAGAATTTTCGAATTGTTTTCTAAAAATAGTTTTCAAATTTTTTGACAATTTATTTGCGTAAATTCGGATACGTTCACGATGGTAGAAAAGCTTGTCTTGGCCAAAAATACATTTACCGTATATACTTCAATAATTCCCCCGCCTTGAATAATTCCCCCCTCGAATAATTTTCCCTCTTAGACGAGTAACGATGGCAAACCTTCCAGAAAAAAGTATTTAAATTTTTAAGTGTTTTTTCTAAAGTGAATTTTCGAATTTTCGAATTTTTTCCCAAATTAATTTTCGAATTTCGAATTTAATTTTTGAATTTTCGAATTTTTTCCCAAATTAATTTTCGAATTTCGAATTTAATTTTTGAATTTTCGAATTTTCGAATCTTTTTTGGCAATTTTCGAATTTTTTTAGAAAATCATTGAATTTGAAGCTTAAAACACAGTATTTGGACTGTCTTCATGTTTGGAGACCCTTTTAACCTTAATTTCACTGTAAGTGAAGCATGACATGACAATTTCACTTCACTTTAACATGACACATGGTAGAAACACTTATGTGGATCGCACCATTTTCGCTGGGGCTGAATGCCTTCCAAAAACGTTTGTGCGACTGCCCGTCGGAAGACCCGCAAGCGATTTTTTTGATGGACCGGAGTCTGTATCCGAGGAAGTAGAGCGCCGCGGTTCTAATTGTTTGGGCGGCTCCGTGCATTCCTAAATGGATGTGATTGAGTCCGCCGCTTGCCGCGGATGCCATTTCAATGGGTTTTTATGTTTGTTTTTTTGTTACATGAGACCTTTTCAGACCCACCGCATATCAATTGTTGCTTTATTTAGCATGCTGAACTTAAAACTACGTTTTGTTACCTTAAATTCCCTGAAAAATTCGAAAACTATTTTCGAATTTTTGAATTTTCGAATTTTTTAAAAAATAAATCGATTTTTAAGCGTTTTTTCCAGGGGTGAAATAAAAATTCGAAAATTATGAAAAAATTCGAAAATTCGAAAATATTTTCGAATTTTCGAATCTTTTTTGCCATCGTTATAGACGAGTGAGAAAAAGATAATCCCCCCCCCCCCGAATAATCCCCCCTAGGCATATGATGAAGTTTTTGCATCCAATTTGAACAAAAATTACATTTTATTCAGTAAATAAAGCATTTTTCATAAAATCAGTTTATACAAACATGCTTAAAAACTTTTTTGACGAAAAAATAATTTCCTATCCCCCCTTGAATAATTCCCCCTTCGAATAGTCCCCCATCTGAAAAGTCTGACGAAAAAATAATTCCCGGGGGGATTATTCAAGTATATACGGTAATGTTTTTGTTTAACCATTTCCAGGACCCAACGAAATACCGCTTTGCGAGAACTCATGAGGAAGAAAATGCTGGCAACAGACTGAAGAAAAATGCGAACTGGATGTTGACAAGATATGCGCGTTCTGGTGTTGGGTGCGTTCCAAATTTTTTTTCACAATTTTCTAATGGAAAATCAATCATAATATCAATAATAATCAAATTGAAAATTGATACCGCATAAAGACAAATAAAAAGTGAATTGTAAAATAAAACGTCCCGGAAACATTTATAATTTTCATGTTTTCAAGTTTTTTATGGTCCGCTAACAAATCAATTTCACCTTGACGCTGACCATTTCCATCAAACGTTTTTCATTCAAATTTGAAAATAACATCCCATATTTTCCCACCCATAATTTTTTCGAGAAAAATCGAGTTTTTAACTATTTGGATTAAACAGCGTGAAAATGAATTTTGCAGTGACTTTTTATCTTACGTTTCACCTCTTTTTTGCCATATTGTGCCTACACACTAGTTTTCACCGTGACTTTGTGACAAAAATTTTACAATAATTTTACAAATTTTTACAAAAAAATCAGAATCATGCATGCAAGCCCAGAAAAATGTTATCATTAGACAATTACATGAAAAACCTGTGACAAATTTTTCCCTTATACTTTACAAAAGTTGCATGCAGTAAGCATTCCTAGCTAGCTGCAAGTGTAAACTTACAATTGTTGATAACTGATTTGCATTTTCAGTAGAAGGACTACTGGAGTGTGGTGGGCGCATTTGTAAAATGTCATGCAACATGCCAATTATCATGACAAATGTGAAGTAAGGTGTCAATTGTTTTGCAAAATGCCAAGTGTCATGTCAAACGTCAAAAAAGTGACAGTTATCATGACAAATGTCACACAAAGTGTAAATTGTGTATCCAAATATTATGTTCTTGTATCCAAATCTTATGTTTTTGTATCCATATGATATTTGGATTCAAAATAAAATATTTGGATACAAAACATAAGATTTAGGTACATGTCACCTGACAATTGACACTTTTTATCAATATTTGTCATGACAATTGAGACATTTTACATTACATTTGACACTTTACAAAGTTTGGGACTGCCCCCAGTTCCACGAATCAACAGGTAGCAACTCAAGCAACACAATAATTTTTTTTTACAAATAATAGGAATTTTTATACAATTATACAAAAATACAAATTTTTATACAATTTTACAAAAATTGTACAAAAATTCAACTTTTTATACAATTTTTTTTATTCTTAAATTTTCCATTTAATTTTTTTTGTTTTTTATTTTCTCAGATTTTGCCAACCCTGAACACAGTTGAATGATTACCGTAAATCCTCGAATACGTCCCCGGGGGAGTTTTTTTTTCCTCAGAATTTTTTGAGGGGGGACTTATTCGAGGGGGGAGTTATTCGAGGGGGGGAGTTATTTTTTCGTCGGATTTTTGAGTAAAAAGCATGATCAATATATCATCCGAATGGGGTTAAGTTAGTTGCATAAAGGTCTAAGCCAGTATCGAAATCCGATTATTCATGGAATGAAATCAATGTTAGTGTGCATCAAATGCAAAATAATGCATACTTTTAATGAACGTATACATAAATACGTTTTTTTATACGTGGACTCCTTTCCCACCCATAAAATAGGGGGGAGTTATTCGAGGGGGGGAGTTATTTTTTCCTCAGCCTGCTTAGAGGGGGGAGTTATTCGAGGGGGGGAGTTTTTCGAGGGGGGGGGGGCCTTATTCGAGGATTTACGGTATATTGAATTTCAATTGGAATTTAAATAAATGAAAGTGAAAATTAAAAAATTTAAAAGCTAAAACACATAAAGCATACAAAACGAGTAGGCTGGATGTGGCCATATCGCCATTTCAGTTTTCACATCAGTCACGGTGAAAACTAGTGTGTGTAGGGCCAATGCTGTAACTCCGCCCTAAGATGACCCATTTTTCAGCCACCAACAAACGAGCCCAGACAAGCGCTACGAATTTCTGCGATATGGGAAACGATTTTTCCGTCCAGATCCAGTTCTAGGCGGCCTTTATAACACGTATTTGCCTGACGAAAGTTCCGGAGTTGATTCAATGGATGATCGAAGTGTAGATACTACCGATTTCCCTATGCGTTTTGGCTGAAAAATAAATTTCATTTTCATTTTGGGTGAATTTTTTTTCGAAACATTGGTTTGTGTGAAGTTTTGTGAAATATTGTGAAGACTTGTAAACTTGTTGTGGCCGCGCGTACTAGTACATCACTTAAGTTGAGAACATTCTGTTTTGATAACATTTAAGTTGACCAGAATGAATTTTTTTTGATCGCCGTCAACAGCAGTTGACAGACTCATTCAGGTAAACTCGAATGTGTTCAAAACAGATTTACGAGTTTCCCAAATTTCGGTGGTGTAAATACTAGAGCCGTTGTCTCAAATGAGAGATTTTCGACAAACGTAACGTTCTTAGTATTGGTGATTCTCAACTTTCACAAAAATTCACGTCTCATGTTCAGTTTCACAAAAATGTCTGCCTATGGAACTGAAATCTGGTGCCAGTTCCGCACCGCGAAATATGTAAACTGCCATGTAAAATGTTATAAAAATTTGTCAATTCTCTTGCAATATACCCGTCAAAAGTGCAGTAATAAAATATTTCTTTTTTTCTATTTTAAGTGACATTTTACATGACATTTGACGTTTTACCTTACATTTTACGTGGTGCGGGACTGCTCAGTGGTCGATTTTGTCGAAACATAAATATCTATCTTTTGCAGTACATCCCGACAGTATTTTCCTTAAATTATTATTATTTATTGTTGTGCTGTGTGTGCAAGCATTTAGAATCCGTTGCATGATATGATCCGATGCCAATAATACCAAATTGATTTATTTTTTTGTTGAAATTCGGTGAAATATAATATAATGCAAAACAACGAAAAATCCGGATAAATGCCACCAGGATCTCCTAAAAAAACTCGTCTAAACAAATAATAAACTAAAAGTGAGTACGTGTACGTGAAACTATGTTAGATTCAAAATATCAAATATGCATCATTTTATTCATCAATTTTTATAAATATGCTGACTAAATGCATCAAAATTACCTGTGTGAGCAATAATTCTAGGTGATCTGCAAAACTATTAGGTATTTGTAAAATAAGTGAACATTTCAACCTAGGCATATAATAAAACAACAGAATTCCAATCCTTTCAGCTTGCAAATAGTAACTAAATGCTATAAATCAGGTATCCTTTTTTGTTGTTTCCCTTCAGAATGTCATGGGCCCTGTGTTTCTCATCACAGAGCAAAGCAGACAATGTAGATGACTGAAAAAATTGAAATGCAGTATGATTAGCATTCAAAAAAATCACCAATTGTTTGGAAAATATATATAAATATATTACCCCAAACTTGGAAAAAATATAAATATATATAAATCACTCAAGGCCTTCAGAAAATATAATTAAATCACTGAAAAAATAACTCTCAGCCGAAAAAAAATTACAAAAAATCACTTGCAGTTTATTCCAATTACAATTAAAATTGTGAGCTATTGCAGGCTTCATTTACCATCTGCAAGCAAAAAATGTACTCTAACATCCCACAATCTATTAATTATCGTTTCACAAGCAGTATTTATTTCATACAATATTGACAAGTGAAAATATCATGCAAATATCAGAACAGAAAAATTCAACCTACAACCTCAATGACAACTTCAAAAACATTTTGCACTGTAAACATTTTACACTTAACCTATAGTGCCTGGTTGTGGCAGTGATGTTTGCTTAAATAGGTGCTCAGTACTTGCAGCAGTGCCAGGTATGCTGAGGAAGTTTAGTGTGAATTCACTTACCATATTTCCTTGAAATACCCCCACGGGATTTGGTTTTTCAGAGTGAGAATTTTGAGGGGGGTTAAACCAAGGGGGTAATAAATTCATAGTGTCCATTTTGAGGGGGGGTATTTAGAGGAAATACGGTAGTTCATGCAATAATCTAGTGTTTTAAAAAGCTACTTTTTCAACAGTTATGAGCTGTGAAAACTCAGGGCACATAGCTACATGTTCAGCAAAATTTTGGTGACATTTTGGTGACACCATGGTGACAGTTTTCTACAGTTGTTACCCATATTTGATAACTGGCAACATTGGTGGATGTCACCAAGTGTTGCCATGTTTCAAAAGTAGCAAAGTGAGTTTTCAATTACTGTAGATCATTTTTGATGACATCAAGCAGGTATTTTTGATTCAATGTTATGTTTTATTTCAGAAAAGTATGTTATAAGATAGAGCGATGCTTTATACACTAAAACGTGACAATACAATTCATAGCAGGATGACATAAACAATTTACTCATAATGAAGACTAAGTGATGGTGATGTCACCATTCGTCATCATTTGAGTTTTCACATTAGGTAAACACAGTGGCAAACTAGTGACTTGCCAAAACAACCCCACTGAAATTCACACTATTTGTGAAAACTGAACATCTACAGCATTCTATTGTGGAAAACTGGATGGTGACATGTCACCATTTTTGGCCAGTTCTGTTTTCAAAAAAGTCATGGTGAAAACTAGTGTGTGTAGGCATAATATTTACCTGCTTCAAACACTATTTTAACTCAATAATGCTCTACATGAGCAGATGAGAGATTTTCAGGAGAAAATTCTCTTGCAAAATTCAAAATTCTCTTGCACAAATGACATGTTTTAGTCATGAAGTGCAATACTTGCACCACAATGTATCTAGTATGAGTGATTTTCTCAGTGATTTTTTTTTGAAGTTCAAAAATATATATAAATATATCACTCAGAATTTGAAAAAAATATAAATATATATAAATCACGGGTTATTTATATTTATTGTGATTTTCGAAAATATAAATCACGGGTTATTTTTCGAATGCTAAGTATGATTAAGAATACTTTTATTGGAATGTTTGTAAGAAAATGCATGTTTGTATCATATTTCTTCAAAATACCCCACACAGATCATTTTTGACAGTGAAATTTGATAGGTGTTTTACACCACAGTTTGATTTACAATCCAGTCATGAAAACTATGCAAAACAGCATTATATTCCAGTCCAAGACCCTTTAAAATACCATGTAAAACGTAATCATCCCTGTAAAATGTAAAAGACCCTGTAAAATGTTATATGTCATGTAAAAGACCCTGTAAAATGTTGTGTCATGTAAAAGACCATAAAGGTATCCAAATCTTATTCTATAGTAACCAAATCGAATACTATAGTAACCAAATGTTGCCATAAGTATTGGATACAAAACATAAGATTAGGATACTATAGAATTATATTTGGATACTTTACAGGGTATTTTACATCACACATTACATACAGGGTCTTTTACAAGGTCTGGGCTGCCCGCTGCTGACAACCAAAATTTCCAAAGGTGATAGATATGTTTTGAACACTTTTGCGTTTACAGCAATGGGCTCAACTTTTGAGTCTGTCAACTACTATTGATGGAGATCACAAACGATTTATTCCAGTAAACTCAAGTGTGTACAAAGCAGATTTTTACACTTTGGAAATTTTGGCTGTCAGCCAATGTGCCATTTTCACCCTCACAACATTCTCACCACCCAAACCAAAATCCCCCAACAACCGACCCGTGAAGACTGCAAAAAGCACCGGAAACACTATCAAAGCGAGTCCCTCAATTCTCGATGCACATCTGCCGCCGGGAGTGGGCTGTGGATGCAACATTGCCCGCTGTTCTATGTCGTCGGAATGCTGCGATGTGAAATACCGTATTACCTCGAAATACCCCCAGGGGGTTTATTATTTCGCCAGCAAAATTTGAGGGGGGGATAATTCGAGGGGGGGTCTATTATTTCGCCAGAAATTTTCGGAAATTTCCCATACGCAGACGTAGAAAAATCGAACACTCACATAGATTTATATGTGTTTAAAGGCATATATTACTGTATATACACAAAAACCCTTCCCTAACGTCACTTAATCATCACTTTTAACGTGTGTTCTGCTTAGTACAGATCACAAACTGCGGTATTTGTCATGAACGTTCACGTTACACTCAATTTTAGGGGGGGTATTTCGAGGGGGGGTTTATTATTTCCTCAGCCGAAATTTAGGGGGGTATTTCGAGGGGGGATTAATTCAAGGGGGGGGGGGATAATTCGAGGTAATACGGTAGATGATTTTTTTGTTTAAGTGTGAAAATTTTCACATTTTATTTTGATGTATTTTTTGCCAGCTAACACTGATACTGATGACATCACATGAGATTTATATGCTTGAGGTGAATTCTAAGTGCGCATGTATGAATATAAGTCATGGATGGTAAGTAAACTAACAAATAGCAAAAAATCAAGCCATGAATGCTAAATGACATGTGGTAGGTGGTGGTAAATCAAGTAAAAAGTCAATTGACAACCACACCACAGACACTGAGCACGTAGAGTAATACTTCAAGTGACGTTTTGGATACATCACATTGAAATGCAGTGTATGTAATATGTACATTTGGCACAATCCCTTCCAGTGGACCAGTAGATGTTCGTAATGGTGCAACATTTCATGATATTCCCTTTTAATGTAACTTATTACTCAACATTAGTGTCTGTGACTTATCACCTATGACTTGGCTTGGCTATGACAAGGATACACACTTTTGAATTTACTTACCATTTATGACTTATACTCACTTGTCCACTTGCAAAAATACACCACCAAATCAGTACTTCTTGACACTTCTCCAATGTTATTGCAAGAACATGAAGCATTTACAAAACCATCACTGCTAAAAATACCCCCACCCAAGTAAAATATAATCCAAAAAAACCCCATCCCACCTGCATAGGTATAGGCACCATATCAGCCTTATAACTGTCTCTCAGTGCAATTATAGCTGCCACAGCTTCAACTACTAGGGCAGCAAAAATGAATAGGATACACACCAATGTGTGCCAATGTAGGGCAGTGGCCTCTGAGATGTCAGGGATGTAGGGTGCTGATGAGGAATAGGTCACCATTAGGATGCAGTAGGATAGGAGGCCTGTGGGGGGGGGGTTAATTGAGGGCGTGAGATGGTTTCTTGTGAAGTGAAATCTTTTTGGTTGTAAGTAGGGTTTGATCCATTTCATTACTTGTTTTCCATCAGATGAACAAAGCATGATGTTTGCGCAATCCTCTTAACATTAAACATGTATTCTGGGTTGAGCAGACATAAACCTTTTTACTGATCAATCAAACCAAAAATTGACAAGTATAAATCGTTTCAATCAAACTTTCATTACTTTTATCAGCCAATCAACACAAAAAAAAAACAAAAAAAACTCACCCAACAAGAACTTGCCAACCCATTGATTATTAGGCAGTAGGAACATGAACCAACTGAGCACCACAGTCAGATGCATTGGAATGGAAAATGTGTACAAAAGTGTACCCCTGTGTCTGGACAGGTGCAGGCGAGCGCGGGCACAGCTGTAGGTGCCTGAAAAATGTCTTAGCTTTATTAATGTGAAAATTAGGTGTCAAAAATAGTACAAAATGCAGACTGAGGCACCAGGGGGCTGCCTCAGAGACCCTGTAAAGTGTAAAATGTCATGTAAAATGTCAATCAAAACAAAAAAGAATATAATTTAATACTGAACTTTGCATGACAAACTTTACTTGACACTTAACTTCACAATTATCATAACAACTGACACTTTGCATGACATTTTACATGACTTTTGACACTTTACTTCACACTTTACAGGGTCTGGGATTGGCACCAGCTTGCATCTCGTGAAAGTGTCTTAGAGTTTTGCTTTTACCCAATGGTGATCATGGTTCAAATTGGGATGAAGCACCAATGGCATTTTCAACAAATTTGTCATTTTCTCACCAGTAGAAGTTTTCTGCATGCAATATTGATCTTCAGCCACATCAGTGATATAGAAGTGCCTGAGGTGATTATCCAAATCACTGTTCAACTGCACACCAGCCAGTTCATCTTCATCCTGTATTTTGTAGGTTGGGTGATGTTTGTGGTAGATTTGGGGCAAAAGACAATTTGATCAATGTTTGGAATGTAATAGGATCAACAAATGAAAATCTGTGTATGGAACAGCAATTGAGTACAACAGAATTTGGTATTTGTCTTCACTGAATTTAATGATCATTTTTGCCCTCTTAAACAACAAATGTTCAAAACTGCTCTTCTCTAATAGATGTTCAAATTTTTTATTTTACACAGAAGTCATTTAAGGTGCAAAATCGTTGAAATTATTTGGACACATCAAGTACTGTAATATAAAATCTATGGATTCAATTGAGTTCACCAGAAGTTGATGCTTAAGTTGACTGCAAATGACATAATCAGTGGAGGTACACATAATACAAAACCCGTTTAGGAGCATCTTGACTTACAGCACAGGTATTTCAAGGTATATATATGTATTTCAAGGCTTTTCAAAGCATGAGTTTGATATGTCGCAAGTCTCCATACAAAAAAGGCTGTGGTGATTTTACCAAAAAATGTGCAGCGGGACTCACATCATCATCATCATCATCATTGTCATCATCATCATTACTATTGTTGTTGTTGTGATTGTTTCCATTTCCATTGTCATCATCATTGTCATCATCATCATCATCATCATCTCCATTACCATTGCCATTTTCATCATCATCATCATCATCATCATCATCACCACCTACAAATATTTTCAACATTTTAAATTTAGCTTTAAAGTTTCCATTTACAGTATATCCTCAAATAAGTCCTCAGGGGAGTCACTTTTTGTCATACTTTTTTGACTGGGGTTATTCAAGAGGCAGAGTTATATTTTTGTCAGAATATTAAGTAAAATCTTCATACAATTCTTTTTATACATGAACATCTTTCACACCCATCAAAGAGGTGTGAGTGATTTTTACCTCAGCCAGCTAACAGGGGGAGTTTTTCAATGGGGAGGACTTTTTCAAGGATATATGGTAGATAAGATGTGTAAACAACTGCCAAAATGCAGAGATGTTGATGTTACCATTTTTGTCTTCATCATCATCATCATCATCATCATCATCTCCATTGCCATTTTCATCATCGTCATCATCGTCATCATCATCATCACCATTTCCATTTCCATTTCCATTCTCATCATCATCATCATCATCATCATCATCATCATCATCATTGCCATTACCATTGTCATCATCATCATCGTCATCATCATCGTCATCATCATTCCCATTTTCATCATCATCATCATCATCATCATCTGCATCATCACCAGTATAATCATCGCCGTCATCCTCAGTGCCATCTTGATCAATGTATTCTACGCTCAGAAAGTCTTCATCTTCGGCCTCATTGTCTGCACGCTTCCACTGATACATGATGTCTTCGCTGGTTGATGCATCTGGGGGGTGGGGGGGGGGGTGGTTGGTGTTGTGGGAGGGAAGTAGGCGGTGGTGAGATAAAGACATAGTTAATATCAATTTAGAGGGCTGATTTTTGGTGTAATTTTTTGGATTGCTACTAGTTGTAACTAGTTGAAAAGAAATTGAATACAAAAAGATTTGTAAGAAAAAATCTTGGTCAGGATTGAATGCTGTTTGATTGCACACATAAATATAAACCATTGTGTCTTTACGTGTTTTTCCAAAGAACCATAGTTTTATCAAATGTGTGCAATCAAAGTGGAAAAGTGCACAAATTCAACCACAGAAAGGCATATGCCACAAAAAAATGAGAGTTGAACTTAAGTGAGATATAACCCCAGTAAAAACTCACAACTGGCAAGAGTAATGCCACAAACTTGCTCGTCAAATGGAAAATCTGAGAAATCCATTGGGCATTTCAGCTGGCCGGATGATCTGAAATTTGTCTCTTATTACCTACATATTTATAATGAGCCACAAAAATAATTTGTTTAAAATGATATTTGGCAAAATTATCTAATAAAAATAATGTGTAAGGTTTCTGAAGGTAAAAAATCAATTAAGTAACAAATACAAACTTCTCCGAATGTAGCACAGAGCCATCTTTGTAAATTCTGGTCATCTCATCATTTTCTGGCTCATCACCACCCTCATCACCATCATCATCATCTTCTTCCTCAATCCCCTGGGAGATGAGAACAGTAGAGGTTCTTTCTTGTTGGATGTACCATATTTCCTTGAAATATGCCCCCCCCTTGAAATACCCCCAGGTCTGACTGAACTTATGAAGAATAAACTCCCTCAAAACATCCCCACACAAAATGAGTGAATAGAGAATGTAATTGCAGGTAATGTAATTACCATAGACCCGGTATGGAACCAGTAAAATGTCAGACAAAATTTGTCAAATGACAGTTGCAAAATGTATAATTCTCAGTAAAAGAATGAAAAAATCTACCAGACACTTATAATAACATTTGACAATATTGTGTTGTAATTTCAATATTTCAATTCAATCCAGTTAATTTTTTTTGTAGTTTGGTAAATACTGCCACCCATGAAACCAACCCTGGAGAAGAAAGTATCTGGCATCCAAATTTCTTGGCCCGGGTTCAAAGTGACATATTCTGGTGCATCTGAGTCATCATCAAAAGCCAATCTGTGGTCATGCCAAAACTGCCTCAGTGTGAATGTGATGTCAAATAGCTGCAAAGGTGGAGTAAGGATGAATTCTATACATATGAATGACATGCACAGCAAAAAATGGCTGTGTGGATGTGTGGTGAAGTGTCATGAATGAAGGGTCTTCACGCCAAAACTTCCAAACGCTTCACCGATGCCAGCGTTTCCACACAACAAAAATCTGCGTGAAGTCACTTCACAGTCCTTGATATGGCGCTGGCATGCTAATATTTTAGTGAAGTGTGTGGAAACGTGCCATTTCTATAGCTCCAAAAGCCCATTTTTTTGCTGTGACATGGAAAATGCCAACAATTCTGTAAACTCACACCAGTGTCCTCAGCTTCTCTCAAAGTTCTAATGTAAAGCTGGGCTTCAACTTTCACTGGCTTGCCTGTATGAAATGCCCAAGAGATGGGTGTGTTTTTCAAGACTCAAATGTGCTTAATTTTTCAGAGATTAATTGTTCTACACACAAGTTTTCAACTGAAATTTTGAAATCTCAAAATCAGCTTTGAGTTTACCAGAATGAGGTGCAGTTAATGGGGATTAAAATTGTTCATTTTGGTAAACTCAAATGCATTGAAAACTGATTTATGAGTTTTCAAACTTTGTGTTGAAAACTTGTGTGCATAAATACATTGCATTCTTATATGGATAGACAAACATGTATCAAAATATTTTTCAATATCACATTGTAGGATAAAAGTTACATACCAGTGCTATGTGGC
Organism: Sphaerolaimus hirsutus; assembly: GCA_964036195.1. Classification (NCBI taxonomy): domain Eukaryota; kingdom Metazoa; phylum Nematoda; class Chromadorea; order Monhysterida; family Sphaerolaimidae; genus Sphaerolaimus; species Sphaerolaimus hirsutus. The sequence continues at coordinate 24,488,442 of OZ038453.1, read as the reverse complement.
CTCACATCAGGATCATAATCATCCAAAAGGTCAGTAAGAATCTCCTCCTCTTTTTCTGTGTCACATTCAACCAAAGATGAAAAACTGCCCACAAGTAAAAGTAATATAGTTAGCCTAATCATAGCTATCAATTGGAAAAATGACACCTTTTTTAAAGAGAACACCCTGGAAATGTAAGAATAAATTGTTTTTTTTCCTAAAAAAGTTTACACAGACTTTTCAACTGCAGAATGTGTACTCAACTATGAAAATCTGTTTTATATTCAAATGTGAACAGTAAATACACTCAAATAAGAACTGTGTTTGTAAAATAGGCCTGTTTCAACACTGATCCTATAGCAAATAAATGGTACACAGCATAAGTCATCTTTACATCCAGTAAAGAATACCTGCCCAGAATATAGCCATTACTGTTTTGTGTGCATTTGATTGTTGTGTACATTTTATGCAGTGGGTGACAGTGTGTTTGACAGAGTTCAAAACATTGCAGGTTTGGTAGTCAAATTTAATCACATTTCTAGATGTGGAAAAATTACACCTATCCTTGAATTATAGTACTGAGAAAATAAACCTGCAAATTTATGTGAACTTTGCTACCTAATACCACAATGAAAACTAGCCACTAAAATGGACACCACATGTTTTTCATTGCCCACTGTACAGCCCACACACATTTCCTTCTCAAAATGCAGTGTGCACTTTATCTACACATGTCTGTATCTCACAGTTAGTACTGGAGAATGTTTTTTTTTTCCAGAAAATAGAGTCAAATGTAATCTCAGAAAATCTCCCAGAATGAAAACCTAATTCAGTCTCCCTGAAAAATCCTGGCAAAAAAATGAATATTTAAAAATTGTATACTGTCTATATTCTGTGGTTTTTAAACTAAAAAACTCCCAGACATTTTTACAATTCTATCCAGTGTCCAAACAACAAAATGACACATCCAATGTCTCAAACTCTATGGGCACTCAAGAAAAATGAGTCCGCTTAAAGCTATACTGGCCACTTGAAATTTTCGATACAGAAGTTCATCTATGCTACACTGGGCTGAGCTGTGCTCAGTGTGTTCACAGGCCATATGTACTTCTTCAGGTAGAAAAATATTTGGTAAAATGTTTAGTTTTAAATTGAAAATATTTTAATGATGAACATTTTATTGGACACATCTTGGGGTGCTGCGTAGTGATGTAAAGGCACCGGGGCACCGGTGCCCCGGTGCTGGGCACCGAAGGGCACCAGCACCGGTGCTGGTGCGGTGCCATTGCAATCTTCAGGGGTGCCATGCCGGTGCCGGTGCCATTTTTTTCAGAATAGCACCGGTGCCGGTGCGGTGCGGTGCCATTTTTTTGCCGGTGCCAAAGGTGCTAGCACCGGGCCAAAGTAAAAGGCACCGGGAAAGGCACCGGCCAAGGCTTCATGTGCTGTGCAATTCTGTCCATAGTATGTGCTTTTTCATATTTCAAAAAACAGCGATATATTTACCCAACCGTTTTTGCCTTTTTTGTAAACCTCCCATCAAATAAATATACCTACTGTGAAATCCATTATACCCGATACGTGATCTGATGAACGAATCTAAAATTTTGTTGAATTTTAAATCATTTTTATATTTTATATTTATCCTACTTGTTTGTTCAAAATTTGTTGTCAGTTTATGACAGAGATAGTTCCATTCTCTGTACAGCAACGATTCCGATCAGTAGACAATAGTGGCTATGGACATTGCAGTGAATTAAATATTTTATCTTTCATTTGTAATCATTGTAATTGCTTCATAAAAGTGATTGCCACATCATTCTGATCATTTTAAGTGCTCAACCATCAAAATCGGTTGAAAATTCATGGAAATATGCGCTTCCAAAAGTGAGACCACTGAGAAACTGCCCGATATTCACTTCAGAAATTCCAGCCCGGTGCGGTGCCTTTCGGTGCTAGCACCGGCAACCCGTCGGTGCCCTTCGGTGCCGGTGCCATTTTTTCCAAAAGGCACCGGTGCCGGTGCGGTGCGGTGCCATTTTCTGGCCGGTGCCCCAGGGTGCCAGGTGCCCTTTCCATGCGTTGGCAAAGGTGCCGGTGCGGTGCGGTGCCATTTTTCCCGGTGCCTTTAACATCACTAGTGCTGCGTTGATTCTGAACAGGTAAAATGGCGAGTCATAAATTGTGTGATATACTTTACGACACTTATTGCTGAATGTAACTCCCCGCAATGACGTCATAATTAATAAATTTAAAAAAATCAGGAACCAAACATGTCCCGTCTGTACCGTATTCTGCACTGCTCCGCATTTTTATTTTTTATTTTTTATTTTCTGAGAAAGTGCATGCTTGAGTACAGAGTTGTTAAAAGTACTGAACTTTTTTCAAAGTATACGTAAACGTGAAGTTTTTTTTACTCACCCCTTGAGTACAGAAAACGTAAAGTAAATTTTTTACTTTTTCTCATGAGTAAACGTGAGTAAACGTACTTTTCCCCGCAGAAAATGTAAACGTGAGTACTTTTGGGAAATGTCGCCAAAATTTGCGAGAAATGTCGCTCAAAATCACTCATTTTCATAACTTTTTGCTTATTTTACGCAATTTTTGACTATATTTGCTTCTATACCCTATTTTACACTAGTTTCCAATATTTTTAGCACATTTTCACCCTTTTACGCCTTTTAAAAAGACAATCTAAAGTACGTTTTCTGTACTCGAGTACTTTCAAAAAGTATACGTAAAATCGAGTACCAGAACTTTTTTCGGAGGAAACGTAAGGCCGCGTTTACACGGATTTTTTTGTGACGACTCAACATCACTAAAAAGTTCAATAAGTTGAGTAAAAAGGTGCCATATTCATGGGAAAAAATGGTTAACTGTATATTCAACCTAGGTGAATACGCATGTCAAATTGCAGAATCATGCTTTTAGAATAGACCTATATACGTTTGAAACAATTTTGCTGTTGTCGCTGGCTGTCGGAAGACTGTCCGACAATGGCAAATTTTTTCCAAATGTCTATAAGTCTAAGCTATAAACACGATTCTGCAATTTGGCATGTAAATATATTCGCCTAGGTTGAATGTACAATGGACCACTTTTTCTCATGAATTTGGAACCTTTTTACTCAATTTATTGAACTTTTTAGTGATGTTGAGTCATTACAAAAAATCTGTGTAAACGCGGCCTAAACGTATTTACTCGGTACTCGAGTATACGTTATTATCGAGTAAAAGTAAATACCGTATTACCTCGAAATACCCCCAGGGGGTTTATTATTTCGCCAGCAAAATTTGAGGGGGGGATAATTCGAGGGGGGGGGGGTTTATTCGAGGGGGGGTCTATTATTTCGCCAGAAATTTTCGGAAATTCCCCATACGCAGACGTAGAAAAATCGAACAATTACATAGATCTATGTGTGTTTATAGGCATCTATAACTGTATATACACAAAAACCCTTCCCTAACGTCACTTAATCATCAGTTTTAACGTGTGTTCTGCATTGTACAGAACACAAACTGCGGTATTTGTCATGTATGTTCACGTTACACTCAGTTTTAGGGGGGGTATTTCGAGGGGGGGGTTTGTTATTTCCTCAGCCGAAATTTAGGGGGGGTATTTCGAGGGGGGTTAATTCAAGGGGGGGGGGGGTTAATTCGAGGTAATACGGTACGTTTTAACAACCATTCTTGAGTATTGCGTTGAGCGTTATTGGGTTGGGCGTTATTTCTGGGCCTTTCCATCACTAATACCGACACTGGGTATTAGAATTCAAGTTATTCGGTGCACTTTTTACAACTGTCATAGCTGTGGCGTAAATTATATCTACATGTCATATTCGCTCGAATAATTCACGCAGCGTTTTATTGTTCGTCAGACTTTTTTGAGGGGGGGGGGTATTCGAGGGGGTATTATTCGAGCAGACGAAAAATTATTTCGTCAAAATTTTCAAGAATTCTAGGCTATCAACTCATTCCACAAAAATATGCCTTGTTAACACAATAACATTTCATTTTTGTAAAATTGGACGTAACAATTGATCAATTAAGGGAGGTATTATGCAAGGGTAACCATTATTTATCGCTCGTCTTCCAAAGGTAATTAAACAAGACGGGGAGTATTCAAGGGGGCAATTATTCAAGCAAATACGGTATGTTGACTGACACAAACAACTGAAAACTGTAATTTACACAGAAAAATGGATAATACCGTATATACTCAAATAATTGCCCCGCCTTGAATAATTCCCCCTCTTAGATGAGTGAGGAAAAAATAATCCCCCCCCCTCCCCTTTTAGGCATATGGTAAAGTTTTTGCATCCAATTTGAACAGAAATTACATGTTATTTAGTAAGTGAATTATATTTAATGACATCAGTTCATAGAAACATGCTTAAAATTTGTCACGAAATAATAATTCCCCCCCTCAAATAGTTTCCCCCCTCAAAAAAGTCTGACGAAAAAATAATTCCCCGGGGGATTATTCAAGTATATAATACACGAAAAAACCCAGGCATCCATTCAATTCAAATTTCATTTGTCATTCTGCGACTATGCTAATGTAGTAGTCGATTTAAACGTAAATCTACCACTGCACTAGAAACAATTCAAAAAAAAAAATGTGAGAGCTAAAAAAAGTTAAACAATCTCGTGAATGAATCGGCGAGCGCAATACAAATTTTGTAGAAAATAAAAATTACCAAAGGTAAATAGTAGTGTAGGGCTTGAATCGTGTATCAAATTTATGCTGCGCTGAAAAAATGTCAAAAATGACAAAAATTATGAAAGTTTTACACTAAAAAATTAAGGGTAGATTACAGCCTCGACGTAAAATGTAGTCTCATAAAAAGTGTAAAATTTCACCGCAAAACAAATAAAATAAAGGTAGATGATGATACAGGTCTATAATTTATCATGGGATAATGTTAAGGGCATTTCCGTCGCAGCTCTGTGGTCTATCCGTTACGGCGCTCGTGTTCAATACGGGAGCTGCGGGTTCGATTCCCGCCTGAGGGGAGTGCAATTTTGCACTTTTTCTATGTGAATTTTACTAATAAATGTTATCTATATATTAATCGTGTCCGAAACACAGCGTAAATGAAAGTCTTTTTCTGGAGACATTATCAACTTTTCAATGATGTGACGTAAAATTGACTGAAATAACTTAAAAATTTAACTTCCAAGTTGAGTTTTGGCCATTATTAAGGTATAGGTACATTAGTGAATATATTGCAAATGAAAAATTCGAACTTGTATCATCAACTTTTACTTAATTAAATTTGCAGTTAAATTTTACACTTTCGTGACATAGCATTTTACATCGAACTGTAATTTCAGCTCTACAGGGGCGAGCAATTTTTTGTTTGTTCATCCTATCTTTTGTTGGTATTCAAGTGCCAGCTATTATATCGATGACATCCCTGACATTGCAAGTGGAGACAAAAAAGTGTAAATATGTTTACCATATTACTTCCAATAGTGGAGCGCCGTTTTATTTTCTTTGTCAAGTTTTTATCTGTCGTTCTATTGGAGGCTGCCATTTTATTTTTCAACAATTTTTTCACACATTTTTCATCTGAATACAGTGTTATTTTTATGAAGCTTGAGCAGTATTTTTATACATCAGACAACAATTTAATATTTAATATATACTATCTAAATGTCGAATGTTTTGAACATCCTTGCCATCGAGTTTTATATGTATTTTTTTATTTGGCAGTTTTCCAATGTAATTTCCACCTGCCGTTCTATTGGAGCTGTCCTTCTTTGGAGATTTGCCATACTATGTATTAGTAGAAATATATTACCCATAAACTGTACTCATTTTAATTTGCAGTATAATTGGGTATTGCCAAAAATACACTTGCATTGCCATGTAATTAACTGCAATAGTTACCTATGTGGGACTTTTCGTGGGGGGGGGGGCTGGTAGGGCTAAACTCGACTCAACTCGCGAATAGTGGTGGAATGCGCCGTGGCGCTGGCGCCACAAAATGGCGCCATCTGGTGCTCGGTGCAATTATTTTGAATGGCAGCACAACGTCATTAGGTATTTCGATAGGTACCAAGGCACCATTGGCGCCCGGCGCCATTATTTTGAATGGTACCGCAATTAGCACTGCCTCATTATTTTGAATGGCACAATATGGCGCCATCTTCCTTGGCGCTATTTTTCCTGGCGCCAATTTTCCACCCAGTATACTCCAGTCACCTTCCACCCTGCACACGTGGTTCCCGCTGGAAGCGTGCCAACGATGTTTTACGCATGCGATTTCCATAAAAAGTTGGAAAAAATCATCTCTGTTATAACGTTACAGGTAAACTTATTCACAACAATGATTTCTTTCAACTTTTATACAAAAATCGCATGCTTTATCATCATTGGCACGCTTCCAACGTGATACATAAATGAGTGCGAGGGCAGAGTATCGAGTCCACCGAGTATACCATTGATTTCGATGGCGCCAAGTATTCAACGCCGCACGGAAAGTCAACTTTTTGGTGTTTTCAAGCACTTTTAACTTAATCTAACTTGATATAACTTAATCGCTTGGTGCCATTTTGCTCTGGCGCCATTAGCACTTGGCGCTGGGGTCGAAATCGAGCCATGGCGCTTGGCGCTTTTTAAATTACTAATCGTGTATGACAAGACTACCTGACATTTTCAATTTAAAAAAACTAGATCTGGGGCCAGTTCCGCAAGTGACAAAGTAAAGAGTAAAGGAGTGGCTCTTCAGTCTTTACTTTACTCTTCACTTTCAACCTTACTCTTAACTTTCTATTGAACATTTTAGGTACTTTTATCTTTCACGCTATCCTTCACTCTTTACATTACTGTGCCAGTTCCGCAAAATGAGAAGTGAAATGGCAAAGGCGAAGTAAAAGTGCAAAGGCCAAGTGAAATGGCAGATGAATTGAGAAGGAAATTGGCAAAAGCGAAGGAATATTACCTACTTTTTCTTTTTTTACTTCGCCTTTGCCATTTCACTTCTCATTTTGCGGAACTGGCACAAGATCCTTCACCCTCTACTTCACCACTCACAAAACTGACCCCAAATTCAATGAAGAGCCAAAAACACACATTTAAATTCAAATCTAGTTTCACAGATACACGGTTCTCGGCTGGGGCCTGTATCCTTTCCACATGCGGTCATAGTGGTATGAAGATTGCCACGGTGACGCTTGCGACCATCTTAGGAGGGGGGACCTGTGGGGGGGGGGGGGGTTGGATGGTAGGTTAAACACCGTATTACCTCGAAATACCCCCAGGGGGTTTATTAATTCGCCAGCAAAATTTGAGGGGGGGGGGGTATTTCGAGAGGGGGGGGGGGGGTTAATTCAAGAGGGGTCTATTATTTCGCCAGAAATTTTCAGAAATTCCCCATACTCAGACGTAGAAAAATCAAACAATTACATAGATGTATATGTGTTTATAGGCATATATAACTGCATCTACACATAAACCATTCCCTAAAATCACTCAATCATCATTTTTTACGTGTGTTCCGCATTGTACACATCACAAACTGCGGTATTTGTCATGTACGTTCTCTTTAGACTCAATTTTAGGGGGGTATTTCGAGGGGGTGTTTATTATTTCCTCAGCCGAATTTAGGGGGGTATTGCGATGGGGGTGGTTAATTCAAGGGGGGATTATTCGAGGTAATACGGTACTCCAGTGAATTTACACCTTGGACGCGTGGTTCACGTTGGAAGCGTGACAATGCTATAAAACGCATGAAACTTTTATAAAACGTTGAAAAATGCATTGCTGTTGTAACGTTAATACGCTAACATATTCACAACAATGAATTTTTTATCTGTTTTACAAAGATCGCATCCACTAATTTCAATTGGCACGCTTTCAATCGTATTCGCGCTTCACATCACGGAAATCTGCGTGAAGACACTTCACGCTTCTTAATATGGCGGTCCCCCACCCAAATGTATGCGTAGGGGAAGCGTGTGGAAGCGCCAGCGCCGTGAAGTGTCTTCCACATTTTGGATGCGCGTGAAGCGCGCGGTGAAGCTAGGTGAAGTGTGTGGAAGACACTTCACCGAGATTTTCGTGATGTTGGTGCAAGCGTGTGGAAGCGCACCGCTTCACGCGCATCCAGCCCGCTTCACGGATCAACGATGGGTAAGTTCTCCAAAAAAAACACTTTGTTTTGAGTTTATCAAAAATGAATACCTGTGTTTTGAGTTTTTTGCTCGAAAAAAACTTGAGTAACTCTGTTTTTATTTCTGTGTTTTTTGTAAAAACTCGTTTTTTTGAGTTTTTTTCTAAAAAACTTGAGTTTTTTTTTCCAAAAAATTCGAGTTTTCCCCCAAAAATTTTGAATTACAGCATTTCAATCTGGAAACAGTGGTTTTCTTATAAAATATTGGTTTTACACATGTTTTAACCCCACATAACATTTGTGTATTCATTCAAGTGTGAAAAAAGTCCAAAAAATGTCCACAATGAGGACATCAACATCACAACACCAGCAACAAAATGCCCAGAAATGACAATTTACGCAGTACTCCAAAATTCTTCAATGCATGTGCATTGTATGGAAGACTACAGATTTGATTTGAACTACAACTACCATTTACCTCAAAATACCCCCATGGGGGTTTATCATTTCATCAGAAAGTTTTGTAAGGATCATAGAAAATAGTAGGCATTTACATACCCAAAACAGGTTATAATGCGTACAAACAGGATATATTTGAAAAAAACATGTACCGTATTACCTCGAAATACCCCCAGGGGGTTTATTATTTCGCCAGCAAAATTTGAGGGGGGGATAATTCGAGGGGGGGTTTATTCGAGGGGGGGGTTTATTCGAGGGGGGGGGTCTATTATTTCGCCAGAAATTTTCAGAAATTCCGCATACTCAGACGTAGAAAAATCAAGCAACTACATAGCTGTATATGTGTTTTTAGGCATATACCGTATTTCCTCGAAATACCCCCCCCCTCGAAATACCCCCCCCCTCGAAATACCCCCCCTCAAAATGGACACTATGAACTTATAAACCCCCCCCTCGAAATACCCCCCCCCAAATTTAGTGTATAGAGAACGTAAATGACAAAGGCTGTGGTTTGTCATCCCGACAATGCAGAATACACGTTAAAAACGATGACTCTGTTATGTGAGAACAGTGTTTGTACGTCTACACACTTATAAATGTCTTTAGAGTCTTATAAATGGCGATTTTTGTTGCATTTTTCGACGTCTGCGTACGTTTCAGACTACATTTTAGTACTGGGATTTCAAAAAATTTCTGGCGAAATAATAAACCCCCCCCTCGAAATACCCCCCCCTCGTTTAACCCCCCCTCAAAATTCTCACTCTGAAACAATAAACCCCCCGGGGGTATTTCGAGGAAATACGGTATAACTGTATATACACATAAACCCTTCCCTAACATCACTCAATCATCAGTTTTAACGTGTGTTCTGACTTGTACAGATCACAAACTGCGGTATTTGTCATGTACGTTCACGATACACTCAATTTTAGGGGGGGTATTTCAAGGGGGGGGTTTATTATTTCCTCAGCTGAAATTTAGGGGGGGTATTTTGAGGGGGGGTTAATTCAAGGGAGGGGATAATTCGAGGTAATACGGTAGATAGCTACACAACCTAGTACAGTCTATGTGTAGCTGCGATGCAAATTAGCAGTAATAAATACATCATGTACATTGGATACATGATGGACATCATCCCGGAGGATGCTATTTCGAGGGGGGGCTTATTATTTCACCAGTCCATTTTGAGGGGGGGTTAATTCAAGGGGGGTTAATTCGAGGTAATAAGGTATACTTAAATGTCGAAACTTAAATTGTCAAATCCACCATGAGATGTGCATGCCATCTTGAATTTCTTTTTTGTACCATTATAAAATATGAATACATTATGTACATATTTACATAAAGTCGGCAGACGTATTGCCCTACAAACACTTGCGTCAATCTCTCCAGTGGAGAGTGCATGTCGTCATTATTGTGACGCAATATTTTAATGATTGGAATGGATCGGGTCACGTATGAAAACTTGGCTCTTATCCCAGTTTCCAGTTGCGTATTATAGAAATGCGAGTGAAAAGTCAAAGTCAGATAAAAATCGTTAAAAGGTGCTCCACTTTGCCAATTTTCACCTTTATAATCGCTATTTTTGTTTATATACATGGTTATATAGTTAGTGTTAGCGTTTTTTATTCACATTTATAGCGGATTTCGCAATTTTGGCTGGCTGCCAAGTTCTCATATGGGGACTCTTCCATTGGAACGGAGCCAACGAATGAAAAATTGACACAAACGGTAAAAGGATCATTTAAACAGTCAAATTTTTTCGCTTCCAACGGACAACGTTGAAACGAAACGTCGAAACGGGCGGCGTGCACGCACGGACACGGCGAAGCGTCCATTTCTTTTTTAATATTTTTTTCTTTTTCAATTCCGAGCGTCCGGGTAGGACCCAAGTTTTGTGTTCGCTCTATTCGCGAGCGAATTCTAACTCTCCGATTTTGTAGGGTGAAATGTCCGCCGACTTTACTATACATGCTTATCTTATCTTGTTTAGTTAAACTGAATTAATGTGCATTCAACCGCTTCGCTGAAAAAAACACAAAACTCAAAAAAACTTTTCTGTGTTTCCGTGTTCCCCCAAAAAAACTCATTTGAGTTTTGAGTTTTTCAAAATTTATGAGTTTCCGTGTTTAACAAAACAAGTCTGTGTAAAACAAAAACACAGAAACTCAATGAGTTTCTGTGTTCAATTTGTTTTTCCATTGTTGTCACGGATCCATGTTTTGCTGTGATTTAACAGAGTCAAGGACATTCCCCTGACAACCCCCCCCCCCGAATCACTGCAGTACAATAACTTGTAAATCTCACCTCCTAACAGGCCTGGACACAAACTGCATACCCTGACTACCAAAATTGTCAACATCATCATCATAAACTTCCATCGGATTGAAATAGCGCCCTGGATCTGACTGTTCCATGGCATCATCGAGCCTGGGGGAAATTGATTTGAAATTAATTTTTTTGGTGTAGCTGGTGCAGTTAAATGTCATGTAAAATGTCATTTAAACCAGGTGGCAGTCCCAAGCCCTGTAAAGTGTAAAGTAAAGTGTCAAATGTAAAGTCAAATGCAAAGTAAACTGTCAATTGTCATGCAAAGTTCAGTAATAAAATCTTTTCTTTCGTTTTGATTGACACTTTACTTTGCATTTGACTTTACATTTGACACTTTATTTTACACTTTACAGGGCTTGGGACTGCCCCCAGTAAAATATTTTTACTCAACCTTTGACATTTTGCACAACATTTGACAAATTGGTAAAATACGGCACTGAACTCTTTACAGGGTGCGGAACCGCCGCCAGGGGTCGATTCCGCAAGTCTAAAAAGACATTTGAAAAGTGAGAAGTTATATGATAAGTAAATTTTGGGTAAATAGTTAAAAGCGAGGTAAGCATTTAGTTCTCATTTCCCTTCTCACTTATCATGTCTTCTAACTTCTCCGCTTGGAGGGGGTAGTGAGGGTTCAAACGGGACTGCGGTCCCGGTACATGGTCCGGCAAAAAGTAGGGACTGGGGCGGTCCCGGTCCCGACACCCCAGTCCCGGTCCCGACGATTAAAAAAAGCCAGTCCCAGTCCCGGTCCCGGTCCCGACAATTGAAAAAAGCCAGTCCCGGTCCCGGTCACGACCCTCCAGTCCCGGTCCCGACAATTGAAAAAAGCCAGTCCCGGTCCCGACATTAGAAAATTTATGGTCCCGGTCCGAAAAACCGGTCCCGTTTGAACCCTAGGGGTAGTCCCAAGCCCTGTAAAGTTTCAATTGTCAAGTAAAATGTCACGCTGTGTCAATTGTCATGTAAAGTTCAATAATAGGCTTTTTCTTGATTGACGTTTTACATGACATTTGACACTGAACTTTGCACTTGACATGGTTGGAGGAGCTGCCACCCGGCGCCTCAATTATCAAATTGAACAATAAACAAAAAAGAAACACTGACATTGGCCCGCCCTCATCATAATAGCTGCGCTTCATAAATGTCTCGCGGAAAGGATCCGGGGCAAAAACACCCCTTTTTCCGAAAAAATAAGACTGTTGTGGCACTGGCAAATTATTTTCACCATCTATCAAACTTCGTTGATCCCTTGGAAATGAATTTTGAGAAGGAATCAACACAAATACTTGTCTTTTTGATACGGCCAGATCGCACAGGAGCGTCGATGCGAACAAGAAAATTATCAGCAAATTTTGCGTCATTTTTAGACGAAATATATATCGACGAAAAATTATTTTCGATAAAATTGGAGCCTCTCGGGGGCTTTGTGATTTACTGGCGAGAAATGAGACATAACATCGGTATTTAAACTGATACATAAGTGGACACTTCAAGTTGTAACCATAGATGCAAGCAGAAGTGGCGTATTGAAGGGCCTAAATTAATGAAACTAATGAATATTACGTGAGCTAATAAGGCAGTGTATTTACAATAAAGCACCACAACAATATTTATGGTGACGCAATTTATCAAGATTTTCATTAATGTCGATGGAATGTTTCTTCTGGTGCCACTATGAAATGTCAAGCGGACCCTGTAAAATGTCAAAAGTCCAGTAAAAAAGAATAAAATTTGACATTTTACAGGGTCTGGGAGGGAGTGACACACAGGTCCCAGATTTTATCAGAAATGCCCGACAAATGCAAATGAATCCATATAATGATCCATTTCCATACAAATTTGATGGACTTATCAAAATGTTTTTATTTGATGGACTCATTTGATTTGATGGATCGATAAAATTTGCCAATTTGCAGGGCATTTTACATGACTTTTGACACTTTGCGTGACATTTTACATTTTACAGGGTCTGGGCAGAACACAGGGCCAAAGCTGGGTTTACGAAACCCGTACCGATATCAAAACTGACATTTCTATTTTCCGGTACCCACACTGCCTGCCGTATAGCTGCCTGTACCGATACCGATACCGACACGTTTACCGCGGTACATTCGAACCCTAGTCGAAGCCTAGATGCAAAAAGCAACAGCAAATTGTGTTTTTGTTGCTAAGCATCAGGCGTGGGCGTCGTGTAAATGACTTTCTGAAGTACGCTTCAAAATTGAGTGTAGTGTATTACAATTCATTTCTGGAGTGTTTATACTTCAAAACGGAATGGCAAGATTTACGCATTGCATGGAGCATAAGTTGAGAATGTGATTCACGGGTATATAATTATATAAGTAGGAATTTTTTTCAACTGATTTTTAAAAATATATGATTTTCTTTAAATCACAGGGTGATAGCTTTTTTTCAAATAAAAAATAAAAAGGCAAGATTTCCGGTAGACATGCACTGAAATTTAGCAATATCCACTCATAATATGACCACAATAGAGATTGCAATACATTATCTGACACTTAACATACAAATAGTTCATCTCTAAACTCCCGTTTTAGACCATTTTGTATTTAAAAAATAATAATTTTAATTTGAAAAAGACCCAGGTATTTAAAAATCTAGGCATTTGAAAAAAAGATTTTTTCCAACAGTACATTAAAGAACTGAAATAATACAGAAAACAAGTAGGTTTATACGGGCAGTCACGGCAAATAGGTAGTTATACATTTGCATAATATGCAAAACAAAATTTGCAAAACCACAACTGTGCAATGGGAATCATTATTCCATTCATTGGAATGTTCTGTGCACAATCACTTTGGAAAGAAAAAATGAAATTTTCATGGAATTTCGAATTTACACAATGGATTTTGCATCTTGTAAAACAACAATTTAGTAACATTGTAGTAAATGGAAGCGTGAAAATGGAATGCGGATGAAATTCTGAGAATTTTGTTGAGATAGCGCGCAAAATTATGCCTCGAGTAAGGAAATAATAACAGAAAATATCACTCATTGGCAACGCGCGAACTAGTTTACTAACACAAGTAAAAGTCAAAATTAAGTGCTCTTAAATCAGCCTTAAAATAATTCGAGTTTGCATTTTAATCTCAGTCAACTGAAGATTGAAAACAAACTCAAAATTATACTCAAATATTTACAAAGTTGAATGGGCCCACACAGTAGTTGACATCGCAAATTCGCGTCAACTGAATGTCAACTAAATAACAAGAATTTTTTAAAGCATCACACTTAACGGAAGCAATGTAAATTAAGTATCACGATATAAAATCAACCATGCTGTATCACATACGAAAGTTGAAATCACATAAACTAATATTTACTTGAATTTAGTTGACACGAAATCTTATGTCAACTGCTCGGTGTGGGCCCATTCCTGAGTACTCAAATTTGAGTTTACTGTTGTAACTCAACATGTGTGCGCATTGGCATTATGCTATTTAACAACGAAACGAAACCTAAAACAGAATCAAAGTGTCAGAATCGATCAAATTCAGAGTGAAAAAAGCGGGTGTCAAGCGCCAAAAAGGTAATTTTACACGCAAAAATAGTTTGAGCACAGCACCGGAGAAAAAACTACCATATTTGCTTGAATAATTCTAATAATTCCTACCTCAAATAACCCCCCCCCCCCACTAGGCATATGATAAATTTGATGCGGCAATTTATCACAGCAAAATTCGTTGAAATTCGTTTCCAATTTGAACGAAAAGTACCCGTTATTGCGTAAATAAAGCATATTTCGCGAAATGAATGCATAGAAAGAAACACGTTGAAACGTTGACCAAATGATAATCCCCACTCAAATAGCCCCCCCCCTCAAAAGTGTTACGAAAAAATTGTCGCCCATGGGAGTTATTCAAGCAAATACGATACTAAAAACTGAACATTACAAAAAGCCCAAGTGCCAACACGGTTGTACGGGGCAATTTTCAGCCAAGCTCATGGCATTCGTAACCGATTGAAAAGGGTTTCTTCCCAACGCTAGTGCATATTTTCCAAAATCACCTTGGGCTAAATAATAGTCACTTGGAACTTTATGCGCCATGTAAAGTTCCAAATCCGTGTGCACGTGAATGTGCCATAATAGGGAGGCGTAGTGTCGATAGTTTTCGTTTTCCGATCCGTAAAATAGCCTGCGTAAAGTTGAGGTGAATTGACTGAGTATAAATACAAGGCGGACCGCAAAGTATGCGCCAAAAATTACTTATGTCTTAGTCGGTAACGCACTACGATACTTATGTACGCACCTCCACAAAAAAATATTTTTTAAACAGATAGTTTCCAAATTGCGGCCGTAAACAAAGAGACAAAAAAAAAACAAATCAAATCATACCGGAAATGCGCGGTAAATTGACGCATTTTTGGAATGGCGCCAGATTCTAGAACGGACTGGAGCAAATTCCATTCCTCCCCGTGCACGTCGGCGAAAAGTATGTCGATCTGAAAAAGAATTTTCCGATTTTATGGCGTTAAATTTTACACTATCATTTATTCAAATCATTTGACTTTTTTGCACCGATAAATTTGACGCCACATTCAGATGTGTTTTTAAACCGTTTTGGTGCAAAATTAGAGAAAAGACTCTTTCACCTCGTCCTAACCCGATCCCGAGATCTTAGTCCCAATCCCGAAAATGCCAAAAAAATCTAGAAAATGCAAAAAAACACCCCGGTCCCGAAAAGTCGATCCCGCTTGAACGCTATGTTCAAGTACAACATAAACATCTTGTGAATTGTGAAATGCTTTCCAGTTCTTATTTATAGATAGCAGATAACTGTTCGCTTGTTTAACAATGACAAAGAAACATCAAATACACCTAGGGATGGCCGGTATTTTTCAAAGGTTTTATTTAAAAAAAAACGTTTTTCAAAGTTTAAAAAACAAAAACAGGGTCGTTGAAAAAAACGTTTTTTCTATCCCTAAACCAACGATGGGTAAGTTCTCCAAAAAAAAACACTTTCTGTGTTTTGAGTTTTTCAAAAATGAATACCTGTGTTTTGAGTTTTTTTCTCAAAAAAAACTTGAGTAACTCTGTTTTTATTTCTGTGTTTTTTTGTAAAAACTTGAATTTTTGAGTATTTTTCTAAAAAACTCGAGTTTTTTTCCAAAAAATTTGAGTTTTCCCCCAAAAAATTTGATTTACAGCATTTCGAACTGGAAACAGTGGTTTTCTTATAAAATATTGGTTTTGCACATGTTTAAACCCCATATAACATTTGAGTATTCATACAAGTGACAAAAAAGTCCATAAAAATGTCCACAATGAGGACATCAACATCACAACACCAGCAACAAAATGCCCAGAAACGACAATTTACGCAGTGCTCCAAAATTCTTCAATGGATGTGCACTGTATGGAAGACTACGGAATTGATTTGAACTGCAACTACCATATTATCATAGAAAATAGTAGGCATTTATGTACCCAAAACAGGTTATAAATGCATACAAAAAGGATAAATTTGAAATAAACATGTCATGTCTATGTGTAGCTGCGATGCAAATTAGCAGTAATAAATACATCATGTACATTGGATACATGATGTACATCATCCCGAAGGGGAGTATTTTCAGGAGGGGCTTATTATTTCACCAGTCCACTTTGAGGGGGGTTAATTTGAGGTAATAAGGTATACTTAAATGTCGAAGCTTAAATTGTCAAATCCACCATAAGATGTGCATGCCATCTTGAATTTCTTTTTTGCACCATTATAAGATGTGCATGCCATCTTGAATTTCTTTTTTGTACCATTATAAAATATGAATACATTATGTACATATTTACATAGGTACTATACATGCTTATCTTATCTTGTTTAGTTTAACTGAATTAATGTGCATTCAACCTCTTCGTAGAAAAAAAACACAAAAACTCAAAAAACTTTTCTGTGTTTCCGTGTTTCTGTGTTTCTGTGTTCTCAAAAAAAAACTCATTTGAGTTTTGAGTTTTTCAAAATTTATGAGTTTCCGTGTTTCTGTGTAAAACAAAAACACAGAAACTCAATGAGTTTCTGTGTTCAATTTCTGTGTTTTTGCCATCGTTGCCCTAAACACACCTTATCATGGTTGCCAGCCCTATCCAAAATCTTTGTCAACGGCACCATGTGCCACTGACTTCCCGCTGTCGCGCCGGGTACATAAGTTTCCTTGTGAAACTTAGGTGAAGCTACTCCGAGCTTGAACTTGTGCACCTTTTGTTCTGGGTGGTGACTGAAATTGGGATGTGAAATGGTTGATTGTATTTATTTTATTTATGTGCTATTTTTATTTTGAGTTTGAAAAATTACAAAAAGTTGGTGGATCGAAAAAGGGTCAGTTCCGCAAGTGGAGAAGTGAATTGAGAAGTGAAATGTGACGTGAATAAAGAAGTGAAATGTGAAGTGAAAAGTAAAAAATATTTTATAAAAACAAACAAAACAAATAGCAAATGCCAAAACAATTTTTTTACATTCTACTTTTTCTTTTTTAATAACATTTTCTTGTCACGTCCCATTTGTTGTTTTTTATTCAAATTATTTACTTCTCAATTCACTTATCATTTCACTTCTTAATTCACCACTCACCTCACTTTGAAGGGAAATGTCAACTGAAATTGCCACACCAAATGTCAACTAAAAACAGCAGAGAAAACAGATATTCGACACTGTCACAAAAATTGGCAAAATGACAAAAATTACCTCTCCTCTTCACTCATATCCATGGCGGGATCGAAAATGTAAACGTCACAATTTTCATTGGGAAATGTGTCGCTGAATTCCCCGCGCAGCATTTTATCGTTATCATTTTGTGATGTTCTGCAACGATTTTTTTAGATTTTCAAATGATTTTGAGTGATTTCTCAATAAAATTTTCTGGCATGCGTTTTCTATAAAAGTGATCGATATGGTCTACTGCCACACGCTTTACAATGAAATCTACAAGAACATCATAAATGCGCTTTAAACGCATTTGAGTTTACTAAACGGGTCATTTTGAGTTTCCGTCAACTGCAGTTGACAGACTCATTTGCGTTCAAAGTTGATTTCTAATCAAGGTAATTAGTAAACTATTGGATACATATACAGAGCGGATACACAGAGCACAGTAAACATACGTTAAAGACCAGGGACGTATTCAGGATTTTCGAGCGGGGGGGGGGCTGCTTGTTTACGGAGCCCGGCGAACGGGGGGGGGGCTCAGCCCCCCCCTTGAAATTTCGCCTACATAGTGACGGAATGGCGCAATTGGCGCTGGCGCCATCGCCAGAAACCGCTGAATATGTATGTAATACACGTTCATATACAGCGACGGGCACACAATTGCATGGATTTGTGTCACCGGGGACCGATCTACTGATAATTAGGTGTTGCAGGGGAGGGACGCGCGCCAGCGCGCGAAATTTTTGCACCTATCTTGAAAAATGTATAGGAAAAGTTGCATTTCCCGGGATTTTTTTAGGTCTCACCCCGGGAGCGGGGGGGCCGCCCCCCTGGATACGTCCTTGTTAAAGACACATTCTGCCCACACTAGTTGACAACTGAAAGTTCCCACCAGAACCGATAAATCTGTTATTATTTAACAGAATGAATGATTATGGATCCAAATCAACACTAGTTGACGAAAACCTCATTCCGGTAAACTCAAATGCGTTTAAACCAGATTTATCAGCTTTGAAAATTTCAATCGTCAACTGGTCTGCGTATTGCTATACAAAAAGAAAACTCACAAAAACAGGTATGTATTGCATTCGGAATCAGTGTCGTTAGCACCACTATAAAAAGGCAATACATCCGTGCAAAAATGCCATATGGATCGTTCTGGCCAAACGGAAAATGTCCTCAAAAACGCCGCATTTTCACCTCGGACCTGAGAAAAAAATCGACGTAAAACATTTATTTTACCACATATTTCATTTTTAATGCAACTTTAGCAATATTTTTACACCAGAGCATCATAACAAAAATTTTCATATTCATTTGAATGCTTAGAACGTTGCCGCCATCCATTTTTTCACATTTTTGTTTTGGGCAGGGACGTATCCAGGATTTTTGAGCGGGGGGGGGGGCTGTTTGTTTACGGAGCCCCGCGAACGGGGGGGCTCAGCCCCCCCCCCCAAAAAAAATGTTATCTATAAAGTGACGGAATGGTGCCATTGGCGTTGGCGCCAGCGCCATAAAAACGCTGTATATGTATGTAAATATACATAAAAATACGCAAAAAACACGCCGTTGAGCGTATTTAAATGGATTTGTGTATAAAACGGAGCAATATGGTGATATTCCTCATGTCGGGTGGGAAAGTGCGCGCTTGCTCGCAAAATTTTTGCACAACACCTTGCAAAAAGGTACCGAAAGTTGCATTTTCCTGTATTTTTCAGGTCTCACCTCGGGAAGGGGGGGGGGCTTGGATACGGCCCCGGTTTTGGGACTCAAAACGCAATTACTAGCTGCCGTTCTATTAGAAGAAATACGGTATGTGCTAAAAGCTCCTCCGGGTTCAAAGGAAAAAGCTAAAAAAATATCCCGCAAACACACCCTAGTCAAAGCGCCGACATTTTTGCACCTTTTCTTATTATCTCTAACTGACCACCGAATGAAGTTCACCAATCTTATGTACTCCTCCGTTGGAGACCCTGGAAAATTGGAGGGGGGATTTAAATTTTGTGGAAATGTTAAAAAAACTTTAAACATGGGGGTATCTTGAATTTTGACCCTATGGGGGTTTGATAGACAGAAAATCGCTCCGGAAGGATAGATAGCTGAGTAAAGTTTATTTGGGGGGTGGGGGTGGGGTGTGGGTGAAATAGGTGAAAAAAAGCTAAAAATAGGAGTATAAAAGTAAATATAGTATTTACAAAAATAGCTGAAAATAAACAAAATAGCATGAATTAATGATTTTGAAAGTGTAATTCTAAGAAAAATGTATGAAAATGAACAAAGTTCAGCAAAAATTAGGGCGAAATTTCTCAAAAATCGCCCAGATAGCTAGATATGTAGCTGGGCGATTTCGAGGGGGGTACAAGGGATCGTAGCCAAACATTTTGCTCCAGAGATAGATAAAAAGCTGAGAGCCTCCAGGGGCCAAGTTCCGCAAATTGATAAGTAAAATGGGAAAAACGACGAAAAATTACTTTATTTTTATTACTTCTCTTTTGCCAATTTACTTGCCATTTTACTTCTCACTTAGTAGATAGATAGCTGGACGATTTGGGGTCAATTTGACACCCGAGCCTTTAATACAACAAACAAACCAAGTCCCATCACTGGCAATTCAGCCACCTTTTTGCCGGTTTTTGCAAAATAATTAGCATCGACTTTTACCATGGTCAAATAATATCTGCAATTTTGCAAATATCGTCCGCAAATGCCCGTTTGCCTGGCGTCAGTGATCGCTAGATTGTGCTCGTAGAACAAAGTGAGTAGAGCGGAATATCTGTAGAAAGTGGGCGGAGTTTATTCAGTGACGTCTAACACGCATTTGATGTGACAACTAAGGATGGAAAGTACGTTTTAACAACCTTACGTCGTTTAAAAATAAATTTATAAAAGGTTTAAAGTTTTAAAAAAACGGTTGAAAAAACGCCATCCCCAGCAACGGTGACGTTCAAGTTCAAGTTGCCAAAATCTATTAAATTGACAATTTACATGGCAGTTCGAAAAAAACACATTGTCCGGTTTGTAGTAATATGCAAATGCACACGACTAAAAAAATTACTGACATTCAAAAGATTGTCTATCAAAAAAATCTAAAAACTCACATTTCATAAATGAGATCAGGATCATCGAAATTTGGCACCGCTACAGACAAATAGAATCTCTGCACACCTCTAAGCACTTTTTTAGAATCTCTAAGCAATAGAAACTCGCGTAGAAATCGTTTAGAAATAGAACACCCGGGATTAATAGAAGTGGGAACGGCAAAATCAAGTTTTATCACAGATAATCGATTGGCATTATGCGAATTAATTAATTTTGAAAGTGAATGAATTTCCTCGGAGATCAGGGATTCGTTTGCACACAAGTGACCGGGAATAATGTCGACTTTTCTTTGATACTTTTCTGCAAAATTGGGCAGGAAAAGAAAAGTATTTTTTTTTATAATTAGACAAGTTTTGCAAATTTCATGAGCAGAGTAAAATGGCCGGTGAAAAATTCTACATTGTAAATATGTAGCACATCTGTGTGACAGTTAGCAATTTTCAGTTTACATTTTACAGGGTTCGTGAGGTAAAGCTGTAAAAAAATTTTACACACAAGAAAACATGCACCGCAACATGGCAACGTGTAAAGCAATTAGAAAAAAGTAATCACACCTTTCAAATTCATCAAACACCCTCGCTTTGCATCCGGACTAACAACCAGGATTTTTCCAACATTTTGGCCGCGTTCCAAAATATCATTTTCAAATGCACATTCTCTATCGTATCGCGTCACCAGTGAAAATACTGTATTTTCAGTTGACTTTGGATCCATGTCACATATCTGCCAGTGTCAGTATGTAAAATTATTTCAAAATAAAAAACAAAATGTATGCACCAAGAACATCATATAAATGGGACTAAAATGGTTTCAAATGGGATTGACTTTTCGGGGTTTTTTTATTTCGGAATGGGGTCCGGGATTTGGGTTAAAGGTTTGACATTTAGAATTCCCGTAATCAGAATTTTGGTCAAAAAGTTACGATGTGAAGTTCTCCTAATCTTACACAATGGCGCTACGCACACTGAAGCCGAAATATTCGGCATACGCACGTTTTCATATGCCGAATCCGAATTGAAAAATTGCCGTTCGGACGTTATAAGTTCGGCATTTAAGGGGCCGCCATATTGAATTTTGAAAACGTGCGCACGATATTCGGACAAATTCGGACAAATTTGAGCGTTAATTTTTAGATGCTAAAGTATGTCGAAAGCAACATACTTTGGCATTTTACATGATCAGGACGATAGCTGAATGTGTGTATTTACCGTATTGGCTTGCGTACCGTACCGTACTCGCAATTTCTACAAGTGTACATTTTTCGCAGTTCAGCATTCAACATTACATCTGATTTTGCCGAATGGTTTCCGCATGTAAAAGTGTACGCATCTTTTGAATGCTGAAATACATGCTGAATTGACAAACAGCCTAATTTTCAAGAGTACGGACGATTTAAGTTCAGCAAGTTTTTTTCTATTCAGCATTTAATTCGGCATTTGTCAAAAACGTGTGTATGCCGAATATTTCGGCTTCAGTGTGCGTAGCGCCAAAAAAGACACTTATGCCAGAGAGAAATGACATAAAATGCACACAAGTTTCCATATCATTTTTCACTTTTTAAATTAACTTCGGATTTTCGCTATTTTTTTCAGGATCGGGATTTCAAATTTCGGGATCATCCACGAAAAAATAAGACAAACCAAAAATGAATCCTTCAATTCGTGCGCAGACGTGTCACAAATCGCTTGCGGGTGTGCGATTAACTCGTTCAATCTGGAAAAACTAAACTGTTTTTTAATAGCTATAATGGGCCTACACACACTAGTTGACAATCACATCGCATGTCAACTGGTTTCCATTCGAGTTTAGTTGACGGGTCAAGGAACGATGTTAAAATGAACAACATTTTCGGTATTGCCGCATGTGCAATTTGAAGATTGTCCTGCTGTGATGCGACCAGTCAACTAAAATTTTAATTGAGATGGAAACCAGTTGACACCCAGTATGTGTGTGTATAGGGCCCACGCACGCTAGTTGACATCGACACCAAATGTCAACTGGTGCCGATCCCGATTCAAAGCTTGCTGACAAGTTTACAAACGACGTTCAAACGCAATCTTTGAATTAGGAACGGGACCAGTTGACATTTGGTGTCGATGTCAACTAGCGTGTGTGGGGCCATAGCGCCAGAGACGTTTTCCAATTATGTTTTTGTGCCTGTTCCAAACACAAATATATACCACCCACAAATGTATAAATGAATAATTACAAAATTTATCACATAAATTTCATAAAATTATTGCAAGATTCTGCACATACTTTGCGGTCCAGAGTATACAAACAGTAATTCCTTATCGCATTACCTCATGTACACTCCAAAAGTGTCCTTAGACTCGCCAACTAAAACCTACAATTAGTTGACATGGAAGCTGACCAGTTGACAGCCAGAATGTGGCACAAATTGCACAAATAAACTACCGGTATCGAATTTCGCCACTCAACAAATACGACCTCCACAGAAAACTCAATCACACAAACCGGATAGCCTCTTCTTGTGCATTTTTCATCATTTCCGGTCTCACCATCATTTCAATCCAATTCCCTTGAAACTCTGAATGCAATCCGTCGGAATATGAATAGAAATTTTCGCCGTCAACTATCAAAACTTGGATCAGTGCCAAAGTGTACATAAATGCGAGCACAGCCAAAATTAGGAAAACCGCTCTCAATAAGCGCTTGCGCGGTTTACGCAAGCGGCAAAAACGTAAAATGCGTAAACTACGTAATAGATTCATACTGGCTGACATTCGATCTCTATAAATGGAAGCACATTTTCATTCTGCCTGGATGCCTGGAAAACATTGTTCAAATGTATGAAAATGGATGCAGACACAGAAATAGACATTTAGTTAAAAATACCTGAAGCCACTCTCATACCCCAATGCCATCAGATAACATTTGACATTTTACAGGGAATTTTACATGAAGATTGACACTTTGCAGGGCATTTTACATTTTACAGGAAATTTTACATGACTTTTCACACTTTGCATGACAATTTATATTTTCAACATCACTTTACATGACCTTTGACACTTTGCATGTCACTTGACCTTTTGCAGGGCATTTAACATGACTTTGACACTTTGCATGCCACTTGACACTTTGCAGGGCATTTTACATGACTTTGACACTTTGCATGCCACTTGACACTTTGCGGGGCATTTTACATGACTTTGACACTTTGCATGCCACTTGACACTTTGCGGGGCATTTTACATGACTTTGACACTTTGCATGCCACTTGACACTTTCGGGGCATTTTACATGACTTTGAAACTTTGCATGACATTTTACCTGACTTTTGACACTTCTAGTGAAGCGGTTTTTAGAAAAAATTTAAATAAAGCCGCTAGTGCCCAAAAACTTTTTATTAGCATAGCGGTGGGCTTTATTGTCGCGATTGCAAAAACTGGTTTTGAAATGTCCGCGCTGTTCAATAAAAAATCGTCTGGTCGGGAGATAAAGCGACTCTACAGTTTCACCAGTTTTTACCCGAGATTTCGGAAACCGATAAATGTTCCAGATGCATTCGACTTTACCAATGTGCCTACACACACTAGTTTTCACCGTGACTTCGTGTGAAAACTGAAATTTTTTAAAGTGCAAATTAATCAACACGGTTGAAGTACTTAATTAATTTTAAATTTGAATTGAAATAAATGAAAGTTAAACTTTGAAAATTTCAAAACTAAAACACGTATAGCATACAATAAGAGTAGGTTGAATGTCGCCATGTGGCCATTTCAGTTTTCACACGTGTCACGGTGAAAACTAGTCTGTGTAGGGCCAATGAATCATTTTAAATCTCCGTCAAAAGCTGTTGACGAACTAATCATTCCGGTGAACTTAAATGCGTTCTAGTTTCAAAATTGCGGCCGTCAACTAAATAGGCTATACTTGGTACAATTGCCCTGCGCACAGTGGTTTTCACACCTAATTTGGAAAACTCATAATTAAGCTTTGAACGCATTTGAGTTTTCTAAAACGAGTCACTTATAATCTCCGTCAACTGTAGTTGACGGCCACCTCATTGTAGAAAACTCAAATGCGTTCTAAGCTGATTTGTGAATTTTTGAAATTTCGTGTGAAAACTAGTGTGCGCAGGCACATAAATGTTTCAAATACATTTGAGTTTACAAAAATGAAAACATTTTCAACCTGTCAACAATTGTTGACAGACTCCTCATTCCGGTGAACGTAAACGCGTGCGAAGTGAATTTTAGTTTCCAAAATTATGGCTGTCAACTAAAAATAGGCTCTGAACAATCCACACGAGCCACTAAATATGAAAGAAAACCGCTCCACTAAACAAAACACCACACAAAAGCAAAAACAAATGAACATAACCTTTCAAAATGGAAACATCATATTTACCTGGGGCATTATTTCGCACAGAAATGTGCAAAGCAACAAAAAGCATTCGTCACTTTAATCGTCCATATCAAAGATCTAAGTGGTGCGAACAAGCGGTGAAAGTTAATGGATTATTTTTGAAAATGTTAGAATAAGCAGCGTGCTGCGTTGCGAGCTTTTTTGAAAGCTTTGGCGAATTTAAATTTAGTGAGGAAAGAGCGAAGTAATTTTTCATTTCGATGAGCCATAATTTTTAAATTTTAATGAGTGAAAATGAACTACAGAAATATTTAAATACAAAAAGGAAAAAAGTGACGCGAGAAGCTTTTTAAAGGTAAAAACCATTTGTGCCTTTGCACACTATTCTGCTCCGTTAATTCAGTGAAAACTGAAATTTTATAAAAAATTTAAATGAATTAACTCTGTTGAATAATTTTTAATGTTGAATAATCAATTTTTATTAAATTTAAGTTAAAATTTTAAAACTAAAACACATAGCATACAACAATTGTACATATTTACACTGGATGTCGCCATGTTGCCATTTCTGTTTTCACCAAAGTTGCACTGTGAAGACTAGTGTGCATAGGCGCATCCACTACCCAAATAGATACTCAGCAGATAAATACTAAATAGATACTCAGCAGATACTCAACAGATACTCAGCAAATACTAAAAGGATACTCAGCAGATACGAAATAGATACTCAGCACAAACACCATGGGCAACTGCACTCAGTGGAAAACTGTGCATGTGCAGTGAGCAATAAACACCCGTGGACAACCCACATGACATGCACTGCAGCTGCACAGCACCAGTGGCTGCCCTTTTTGCACCTGACTAGCGCCAGTTCCTTTGTCCATTTATAATTATCCACTGCATGCTGAACACAATGGCTGCTATTGTGCTGCCCTGGTGTGCAGC
Organism: Sphaerolaimus hirsutus; assembly: GCA_964036195.1. NCBI lineage: Eukaryota > Metazoa > Nematoda > Chromadorea > Monhysterida > Sphaerolaimidae > Sphaerolaimus > Sphaerolaimus hirsutus. The sequence continues at coordinate 24,462,513 of OZ038453.1, read as the reverse complement.
AGTATGGCAGCACAATAAACATTGCATCAGGGGTTCAGTATGGGGGTTATATTGAACCCCTGCAACCCCCCCCCCCATTTTTTTGCTGTGTATCCCTCTGGAGAAGCGATTTAATATCTATATGAACCACCAGAGGGGTCCAAATCACTAAACACATGCATTGCAGTAACTTGCAGCAATAGATGCATTGACACATACACGAACCATCCCTAGCGAGCAAAGATGTCCACTCAGCACAGTTGCCCAGGGGTTATTCACCTTAAATAGAGAGGAGTATCATGAATGGATAACACAGGGGTGATGGTCAAATACAAGCTGCCTACACAAACTACCAGTGAGTTAAAACCAGCTACTTATATAAAGATTATTCCATACTCTATTCCAAGACACCTATTATCCTTGTGTCATGAGATATTCAATGCGCTAGCAATATCAATAGGGCTTTTTCTACCCATCCAATCATAATGCAAGTCAGGGGAATTGTTGAAAGTGGAAGTTGACATCATTCAGCAACCCATCAACTAAAATCTGAATGGAAACCAGTTGGGCCAGTTGACACATGATGTCATTGTCAACTGATGTGTGAAGGGCCCATTATGCCTTTGAAACCGGTCTGCGAGAAATGTCGATGTTTGAAAATGAAACAATTTTATGTTGGGGAAACAATAGCTGTGAATCTATGATGTCGTGGCCTGAATTTAAATAGTATAGGCAAATCTCAAGCCAGATTGGCCCTACACACACACTAGATTTCACCGTGACTGATGTGAAAACTGAAATGGCCACATGGCGACATCCAGCCTACTCTTATTGTATGCTATACGTGTTTTAGTTTTGAAATTTTCAAAGTTTAACTTTCATTAATTTCAATCCAAATTTAAAATTAATAAAGTACTTCAACCGTGTTGATTAATTTGCACTTGAGAAAATTTCAGTTTTCACACGAAGTCACGGTGAAAACTAGTGTGTGTAGGCACAATATTTCAATAATATCCTAAACATCTGTGATAAACTTACCATAAAGCAAAAACTGCAAGAAATTACAATTCAAATCTCGAAATGCTGAAAATCAGTCATAAAGTGTCAAATTTCAGTCCTATAAATTTCGGTCAAACTTTTGGATTAGTTTCTTATATACTATAATAATCGTAATTTAGCGCTATATTATCACATCGGATACAAAACGTGATACAATTCATCGGCATTCTCTTTTCGATAAAGTGCCAAAAATTCGATTTGAATACACTTTGTACTTCGCAAACACATACTTTACAACAAATTTGTGATGTTTTCACAAAATTTCAGGCCCTGCTTAGGTCGGAGTTTTGTTGACCCGTTCATTCTCTGGAAGGAGTTAAGAGAGTCACTTGGACCTCAGCCAACTAGTCAACGAACACTGACAAATTGCTTGCCTAGGAAAACGCCCAAACTTTCCAAATTCACTAATCACCAGAACTAAGAATCCTCCAAAACATAAACGCTATAGTAACTGACCTCACTCGAATCGCTACTGCAATCCGCAGTTAGCATCGGTTACGAACGAGTCTGCACTTCACGAATTATAACAGGTAGCCGTAGATCCTGACAGGGTACTTTGCAATCGGATTCATGAGACGTACTTAGCGAAAACAGGTTACCGACTTGGACCAGTGCCAAAATCAAAACGCAGGAAAAATATCAACACAAACAAATTACTGTATGAGGCAGTTTTCTGCTATCCATCGTGTCGAACTGGCCCAACTATCTCCACCTATACAATTTCGAGAGAACTGCACGCTAAGGATGCTTCAATGCAAAAGATAGGAGGCACAATCACAGGCCTCATTGTGCCCGATTCGTGTGTGTTTTTGCACACAATGCAGTCACTATTTATTAGTACAAATGCCCTTTACAAACACGATCCACAATCTTGACAAACAGGGTTAGTAGATGGCAAAGTTGCTTCCCAAGAATGCAATTGCACATGTATAGGGGGTTGACTTGAGTTTTTAGGGGCTGAGTTTACAATTCAGGGTTGAGTTGATGGGTGTTGATAAATTAGGGTTGAGTTGACAGAAGTTTAAAGATAAGGGGCTGTTGACACAAGTTTAAAAATTAGAGGCTGAGTTTATGGGAGTTGAGTTGATGGGTGTTTGCCAAATTAGGGGCTGAGTTTTTGGGAGTTAACAATAACATTACCATAATCCTTAAGTGAGGCCCCCGGGGCTAAAAAATATAAATTGTGATATAATGCATTTGTGGGTTACTGATTACAATGATTTGAAATATGCACTCCATTCTGACAGTACATTACGATAACCCTGAAATTGAACCCAAAATGGGGCCAAAATTTTCTAATTGTGAAATGATGCATTGTGGGTTTCTAATTGCACTGATTTGATATATAATGCACTCCATTTTGACACTACATTACCATAACCCTGAAAATGAACCACTGGGGCCAAAAACTTTCAATTTGTGAAATGATGCATTTTTGGGTTTCTGGTTGCACTGATTTCAAATTTAGGTTTCTGATTGCACTGATTTGATATATGCACTCCATTGACACTACATTACCATAACCCGAAAAATGAACCCATGGGGCCAAATACTTTCAATTTGAGAAATGATGCATTTTCAGGTTTCTGATTGCACTCATTTGAAATATGCACTTCATTTTGACACTACATTACCATAACCCTGAAAATGAACCACTGGGGCCAAAAAATTTCAATTTGTGAAATGATGCATTTTTGGGTTTCTGATTGCACTGATTTCAAATTTGGGTTTCTGATTGCACTGATTTGATATATGCACTCCATTTTGACACTACATTACCATAACCCTCAAAATGGACCCATGGGGTTAAATACTTACAATTTGAGAAATGATGCATTTTCGGGTTTCTCATTGCACTCATCTGAAATATGCACTTCATTTTGACACTACATTACCATAACCCTAAAATGAACCCCCTGGGCCAAAAACTTTCAAATCATAAAATGATGGATTTGTGAGTTTCTGAGTGTAGTGATTTCAAATATGCCCAGGGCTTAAAAAATTAGAAATTGTGAAATGATTCAATGTGGGTTTCTAATTGCACTGATTTGAAATATGCACTCCGTTTTGACACTACATAACCCTGAAAACTACATAACCATAACCCTGAAAATGAACCTCTGGAGCCAAAAACTTTCAATTTGTGAAATCATTCATTTTTGGGTTTCTGATTGCACTGATTTCAAATTTGGGTCTATGATTGCACCAATTTGATATATGCACTCCATTTTGCCACTACATTACCATAACCCTAAAAATGAACCCATGGGGCCAAATACTTTCAATTTGAGAAATGATGCATTTTCGGGTTTCTGATAGCACTCATTTGAAATATGCACTTCATTTTGACACTACATTACCATAACCCTAAAAATGAACCCCCTGGGCCAAAAACTTTCAAACCATAAAATGATGGATTTGTGGGTTTCAGAGTGTAGCTATTTCAAATATGCCCAGGGCTTAAAAAATTAGAAATTGTGAAATGATTTGATGTGGGTTTCTAATTGCACTGATTTGAAATATGCAATCCATTTTGACACTACATAACCCTGAAAACTACATAACCATAACCCTGAAAATGAACCTCTGGAGCCAAAAACTTTCAATTTGTGAAATCATTCATTTTCAGGTTTCTGATTGCACTCATTTGAAATATGCACTTCATTTTGACACTACATTACCATAACCATAAAAATGAACCCCCTAAGCCAAAAACTTTCAAATCATAAAATGATGCATTTGTGGGTTTCTGATTGTAGCGATTTCAAATATGCACTCCATTTTGACACTACATTACTAAAACTCTGAAATTGAACCCCTAGACCCAAAAATTTCTATTTGTAAAATGATGCATTTTGCAGGTTTCTTATTGCACTGATTTGAAATGACTCAATTTCAACTCTACATTACTGTAAGCCTTAAATTGAACCCATGGGACTAATAAATTAGAAATTGTGAAATGATGCATTTGTGGCTTTTTGATTGCCTTGATTTGAAATATGCACTTCATTTTGACACTACATTACCATAACCCTGAAAATGAACCCCCAGGGCCAAAAATTTTCAAATCATAAAATGATGTGTTTGTGGGTTTCTGATTGTAGCGATTTCAAATATGCACTCCATTTTGACACCACATTACTAAAACCCTGATAATGAACCCCTGGGCACAAAAACTTTCAATTTGTGAAATGATGCGTTTGTGGGTTTTTTATTGCAGTGATTTGAGATGTGCACTCCATTTCTACTCTACATTACCATAACCTTTTAAGTCTAACCCTTGGGGCTAAAAAATGTGAATTGATGCATTTGTGGATTGATGATAGTGATTTTTTGAAATATTCATACCATTTTCACACTACATTACCATAAACCTGAAAATGAGTTTACGGGAGTTTCCAAATTAGGGGCTGAGTTTATGGGAGTTTCCAAATTAGGGGCTGATTTTAAGGGAGTTTCCAAATTAGGGGCTGAGTTTATGGGAGTTTCTAAATTAGGGGCTGAGTTTATTGGAGTATCCAAATTAGGGCTGAGTTTACAGCAGTTTCCAAATTATGGGTTGAGTTTACAGGAGTTTCCAAAATTGGGGGCTGAGTTTATGGGAGTTTTCAAATTAGAGGCTGAGTGTATGGGAGCTTACAAATAAGTGGCTGAGTTTATGGGAGTTTGCAAGTTAGGGGCTGAGTTTACGAGAGTTTGCAAGTTAGGGGCTGAGTTTATAGGAGTTTCCAAATTAGGGGCTGAGTTTACAGGAGTTTCCAAACTAGGGGCTGTGTTTACAGGATTTAGAGGGGGTCCCCATGGGGTGCCATTTTTTGGGTGGTCCCCAGGGGTGCCATTTTTTGGTGGTCCTCAGGGGGGTGCTATATTTTTTTTTTGCAGGGGGGTCCTAAGGGGGTGCCATTTTGGGGTGGTCCCCAGGGGGTGCCATTTTTGGAGAGTCCCCAGGGGGAGCCAACTTTGGGTGGGTCCCCAGGGGGTGCCATTTTTGTGGGGGTTCCTAGGGGGTGCCATGTTTGGGGGGTCCCCAGGGGGTGCTATTTTGGGGGGTCCCAAAGGGGTGCCATTTTTGGGGGGTCCCTAAGGGGTGCCATTTTTTGGTGGTCCTCAGGGGGTGCCATATTTGTGGGGCCCTAGGGGGTCTCATTTTTGGGCGGTTCCCAGGGGGTGCCACTTTTGGGGGGTTCCCCGGGGGGTGCCATTTGGAGGGGGGTCCCCATTGGGGTGTCAGTTTTTGCAAGCCTCTGAGTAGTGGGTACCTATAGCAGGATTCTCTCCAACCTTCAGTTGGGTTTTGTGGTTCTCTACAATTAATACCACAAGGATTTACAAACACAAAAAGAACAGCAAAGCACAAATGTAACCAATTGAAGATTACAACAAAGTTTGACACCTTGCAAAAACCACAGTATCATATCACAAAACCTATACCACACAGAATGCACACTGCACACCATCATACCAAATCGCAAACTGTCCACATTTTACTACCAAGTTTCATGCCCAACCATTTTACAGTTAACAGTTTTACATTTTACCAACCAAGTTTACAAAAATCCATTCCAAAACATTGCATCTTTGGTATTGGTCTTATTATTGTTGGTTATTGTTGGTACATTACATACTGCATTTCAAAACACATGCCTAGCATGTGGGCAAACTTAACTAAAGTATCATATTTTCTCCAATGGTATTAATTGTAGAGAACCACAAAACCCGACCGAAGGTCGGAGAGAATCCTGCTAGTCATCAACAATTTGTACCCATAATGCCGCGAACGCTCAAAACATCCCTTCTTTCCAGCCACCATTTTTATTTTTCAAGTAAATCCCGAATCTGTACAGTTGCATCTGGTTTCTATACGCACGTTGAAACTTATTTCATACCAACAAGGAGGCGACGTCAATCAGGAAGTATTTAAGGCGCAAAAAAGGCGATAACCATAACCGAATGTGCCCCCGCCCCTCCCACCCAAAAAAAAAGATTTTCCCAAATGCCGCATTTCCTCGAAATACCCCCAGGGGGTTTATTGGCCTCACACACGCTAGTTGACATCGACACCAAATGTCAACTGGTTCCGTTCCCAATTCAAAGCATGCGTTTGAACGTCGATCGTCGGCTCGTCAGCAAACTTTGAATCGGGATCGGCACCAGTTGACATTTGGTGTCGATGTCAACTAGCGTGTGGGGGATCATTTCTGCACGGTGCAAGCTGATGGGGGTTAATCGAGCGAGGGGGTATTTCGTGGGGGTTATTATTCCCTAGAATTTTTATACCTGGATATATAAGTATGTAGATGGTATAAGCCCTGTCCTAACCGAACTTAGTCATTACTATTATGCGTGCTCTCCCTTATACAGATCGCAAACTGCAGTTTTTGACAATTACATTCTCTGTACTCATTTCGGGTGGGGGTAATTCGAAGAATTACGGTAACATCAAACGGTGATAACAGCTAACCAGAAAATACGAAGCACAGAACCAATTTATGACTGAATTTTCTGTTGTAGGTTCACAAATTTTCATGTCATCAAATTGGTCGATTAAAATGGCATTAAAATTTATTCAAACGATTTCACGTGAGTATAGCCATAAATTTTACATGATAGCAGAAAAAATACCGGGGAAATGTTGCATGTTCACAGTGCTGTTTTATGTTGCTGCATTGGTTTATGCACAGCTGACACTCAGTGTGTAAATCAATTTGCATACAAAAAATGTCTGAAAATACCATTTTTACCTTTTTAATCTTGAAATATTTAATTTAGCTTAAATTGATTAACACAGAGATTTTACGTGAGCCTAGTGTAGTAGTTGATTGAATATCAGCTACTACGTTAGGAAAAATAGTCTAAAAATGAGACCAAAGAGAAAATTGAAAAAAAAGAAATGCGACGTTCAAAATGGCTTTGAAAAATTGAAAAACGCGATGTCCACACTTTCAAACGAAAGAATACACCGTAATACACCGTACATCATCAATTTTACTCGTAATATTGCCATTGTGACAACGACAAACCACGCACAGCAAATCATAGATGTTAAAACGTATTTACGTTTACACGTTAAATACGTATACTCGCGTACTGCCTCAATACGTTAATAAACGTTTATGTTTCCTCCCAAAAAATACCGATACTCACATTCCGGTACTCTCAAAAAGTACGCGAGTACAGAAAACTTATTTTAAGGGGACAGAAAATGTCATTTTGCGAGACAGAAAGTGACAAACATACGACATTTTCCTAAGAAATACTTATCAGGAGAGAATAACACATTAAAATGTGCATTAAGGAGTAAAAATTGAAAAAACACCATGTTTTACTATTTTTGGTGATAAGAATACACACTTTTACGATTTCTGTGAGAAAAAATACCCATTTTTATGTTTTCCCTGGAAAAATACTCATTTATACGTTTTCTTACAAAAAAAAGTAGTTTACTCACCTTTTACAAAGTGTAAAAGTAAAAATTAAATACTCTACATTTTCCGTACTCATATGTGAGTAAAATAAAAATACTTTACGTTTACTTTAAAAAAAGTTCTGTACTTTCAACAACTCTGCAGCAAATACGCACAAAAAATGCCAAAAGCGTAGAAAAAGCAGTATAGGTCCCTGTAAAGTGCAAAGTCAAGCGTCAAATGTAATGCAGAATGTCAATCAAAACAAAATAGAACAGTTTTACGGAAATTTCGCATGGTATTTGTCCAACTTGCATAACACTTTACACTTACTTCACACTTTACAGGGTGCGGCACTGGCCACAGGTCTCAAATTCAAACAATCTGAAACTTGGCAATGGTATCATTCAATACGGGAATGTCCAGGGCGGGATCGTAGGGTCTCACTGCCTGCACCGTCCATTTTACCCGGCGTTCGTCCTAAATGCGGAAATAAAATAAAAAAAATAGATAGAGAAAATGAGGCGCAGGGCATGGCAATGGCAAATTTCTGGCAGATTTTTTATCTGGCCCTGGAAGGGGGGGGGGGGGGCCGCCCCACGGTGGCTACGTCCACGATGAGGCGTTTAAATGACGTGCACTTTTAATGTCGATAAATCCAAACTTTCGAATAAGAAATATTGAATTTGTCCAAATTTTCACCATTTTTCGATTTTTTTAAATTCCTTGCTCTTCTGTGTAACATTTTGACAAATGTTATGAACAATTTAAAAGAAAAAATCGCTTGCAAGAAGTCGATAACTCCATGACGTTTCTGTGTAAATTAACCTCAGATTCTAATTCCAAGCGAAAGCTGATAAGAAAAATTATTTTACATTATTTGGAAGCTTTTAATGAGACAATTCAACATTTTCTCTATGTTCGTCTATTGTTCGTTTTTCACCATCTAAAACGGATTTTTTAAATCCTACTCAAAAGAAAAAAATCATGATCACATACATACCTGATAGAACTCGGTTTTTGCGCGCACGCGGAACAAATGCCTGACGAATGTAATCTCACCAAATTGCTTCTGATACTCATCCTCCTGAGAATAATATTTACAGTTCGATGTTGTCAACTCAATGTCAACTCAATGTCACTTGTAAACTCGAAATTGAGGTTTCTGAGTACGCGACAAAATTTAGATTGAAGTTTTCCGCGTTCATTGCCGGGTTCATTTCCGCTCACAAAAGTTCAAACTGTCAAACACCAATTTCAGTTGACAAAACAACACCTCAGTTGACAATTCTAACCGCACAAATGTCAACTGCAAACTAACGGATCTCTCCCTCAAAGCGCCCAATTCATCTGGACTTTTGCCCATCAATTGCTGCATGATGTCTCCGAAACACGTGACCCATTTGGTGCCAGTCATGTCGCATAGTTCCATCTGGTGGGAGTTTGATTTGATCATAAATGTGTGAAAATAAGGCGTGTTTAAGTAGACAATGTGAAAACACAACACTACAAAATGGCATACAGGTGCCACTCACGGACACTGTAAAATGACTAATGTAAAGTGTAGGAATGGTGGGGTTTTTTAAGCCCAGGTCATCGAAAAAACAACGTTTTTCCATCCCTAGTATAGTGCCAGAATTCATGTAAAATATCAAATTTTATTTTACTTTTCACTACCATTTTACAGGATACTTAACAGTCTGGGTGTGGCCCCAGGTAAATATTGATCACCTAGCGTTTTGGTAATATGAGCTAATTTTTTCAGTCATCGAAAATACAAATTTGAAAAAAATTCGCAAAAAATCCACTTGTTATGAAAACACGACACACAATTTCAGAGCTAACTCGGGCGCCAGGCACATTATTTTATAATTGAATCTGAGCCCAGTGCAAAAACTGTAAAACCAAAAAAACACCCACCGAAGTCATAAACTGATACTTGTGGCTATCAAATTCCTCCTGACACTTTTCACATCTATATTTCTTTCCCATCCCCATATCTCCATCGATTTCGGTCACTTTTTTCTTGCAGCCCGCCTTAATGCAAGACTTGTAAATGGCATTTTCCGTTCTGACGGATGTTATTTGCGCTTTTATGTTAAAATAGTCCGCCTGGGATTCGGAATCGCCCACTTCTAGAGCCTCGGCCGCGCCGATCAATCGATATATGTTATCTGAGCGGTTTTGAACGATTTTGGTTAATTGGATCCAGAGACACTAGTTGACATCGCAAATTCGTGTCAACTGAATGTCAACTAAATAACACAAAAAATAAAGCATTACATTTAACAAAAACAATGGAAATGAAGTGTCACGATATAAAATTAACTATGCTCTATCACATAGGAAAGCTGAAATCACATGATTAACCAAAATTCAGTTGACACGAATTTTGATGTCTACTAGTGTAGCTAAGTGCAATACAATCAATAATTCAAACAAAAAAAAACTCACCCCCACTTCCAACCCCCTCCCTCCTAGCGCTGTAATCCTTGAGTTGCATTTCGTCACCGCCCATTTCGGCCCACCAACCGAGCAAATCGTGTGCCATTGTTGTGTCCGGATTGAATTCGATTGTGCTGGATGAAGAAACGCCCAGAGAGATGCCCCCTGCGGGGGGTTGAGGGGGTAATTGGGGGTTGTTTTTTGGGTTAGAAGTAGGGTTGGAAAAAGTCAATTTGTTTTAAACGCCTTGATTTTTTTAAATTGATTTAAAAAAAATAAAAATCAGATTTTTTTTAAATCGCCCAAAATGGGGGTATAGAGAAAAATAAATGTATGTTAAGTGTCAGACAATGTGTTATGTCTATTGTGGTCATATTATGACTGTGGAGTCATGGGATAGCATTATAAGCAGTGATTTCTTTCAAAAATATCCATTTTACATCGCCTTATTACGTATTTATATCGCCTTTTGTCAAACGTTCATGACTTCAAGTGAAGTTCAGCATGGAATAGTGCTTAAATAAGGTTGTAAGAGAAGGCTAATACATTGACAGTGATGCTACACACTGTAGAAGTATGTGGGAGCACATTGGTTTGATATCATATACTACACTAGCATATCATGGCTTATTATTACACGGTAACATGAATAAATGGAATATTTTATAGTAAAAATGCCCCAAAACCCATGAAAACACCACAAATCGGGTGGGCGCGCCAGCTTGATCCCTCGCTGCCGAGGGAGGGCGCAAGCGACCCACCCATAATATGGTCGGACACACCAAAATGCGGAAATCGCAAATTTAAAATCGCAATAACTTCGGAACGCAATGCGCTAGTGCAGAACCGACTGCACCATTAAAAAGCCCGTGTCGAAAAGTACCACCATGCAAATTTTCAGATCCAACGGTTGAGTTCGAAGGAAGTTATTACGCATTTTCTTTTTCAAGTAGTGTTGTTGTTCTTGTTGTTCTTGTTGTTGTTGTTCTTGTTCTCCCGAAAATCTTCAAACTGCAATAACTTCCTTGAAACACGACCGATTTTCATGGTTGATGGCTCATTTGAAAGAGAATATGATGCCATTTCTTATTTTCGGGATTTTTTTTTCACAGGCTCAGCCCACTTTGGTACGGTATCTGTTTGAAATTTTCAAACCTCAATAAATTTAAAATTTGAATACAAATGGGGCAATAAAAAAAATTTGTTGATGTGTGCCATGACTAGAGCTTTCAAATGAGCCAATTTTTGGCAATTTTGGTACAGATTTACAAAAGTTATTCAAGTTTGCTTATTTTGTGTAAAATGCGCAAACATGCCTGAACCAGAGTTGCGAAAGCGTATTTACGCTTACCCGAAATACCAGGGTAAATGGGTATTTATATTTACGCTTACGCTTACGCTTTCATAAAATACCCATACGCTTTATTACGCTTTCCCGGGCGAAATACCCGGGTACTAAAAGCGTAAAAAACGTTTCACACGGTCCAGTTAACTTTTGAAAAAGCGTAAAACCACAAAAAAGAAAGTGAACGAGAAGCGAACTAGGAGGCGTACTAAAAAAATGACTGTGTGCGTGTAATAACGCACTGAACATAACGGCACATGTAAAAAACAAATGTATGGTGAAATATGTGCTGTCAAGCGTAGCTTTATATTAGGAATATTGGGGCCAATTTAGGATTACTACGACGATTTTTTCACCGTCGACAGGACTTAGTCTGAGTTAGAAGGTGAAGCATTTTCTGGGGGGGGGGTGGCTGAGTGTCTGGGGTGGGGTTTCTGGGAATCAATAGGTACTGAGCCTCAGGAGGATCGATAGCTGAGCAACCTTTGGGATAAAAAGTTGGGTTTGGGCATTTTATTTGGGCAACTCACAATCCCCCTACTAGACTGCTCAACAGCAAGACCACTTCATAAAAAAATTTTTACGCTTACGCTTTTTTTACGCTTTCCTAGGTATTTTAAAAATACCTTACGCTTACAGTATCCACACTCAAAATTTGGAAAGTGTATTTACGCTTACGCTTACGCTTTCCAAAAATACCGGTATTTTAACAACTCTGGCCTGAACTACTGCTTCATGTGATACTGAGCATGTGACCTTGCATGCTGATTACTATCAGGTCATAAATGTCTAGTGGTTGATGTCAAGTCAAATGTCAAGTGATAAATGTCAAGTGATAGATGTCTAGTGATAAAATATTAAGTGATAAAATATCAAGTCAAATATCAAGTAATAAATGTCAAGTCAAATTTCAAGTGATAAATGTCAAGTCAAATGTAAAGTTTTATGTCAAGTGATCAAATATCAAGTCAAATGTCAACTTATAAATGTCAAGTCTAAAGTCAAGTCAAGTCAAATGTCAAGTGATAAATGTCAAAGTGAATATAAAGTGATAACTTTCAATTGAAATGTCAAGTCAAATGCCAAGTGATAAATTTCAAGTGAAATGTCAAGTAATAAATTTCAAGTGTAATGTCAAGTCAAATGTCAAGTTAAATGTCAAGTTTAATGTCAAGTGATAAATGTCATGTCAAATGTTAAGTCTAATGTCAAGTTTAATGTCAACTGATAAATGTCATGTCAAATGTCAAGTTTAATGTCAAGCTTAATGTCAAGTGATGAATGTCATGTCAAATGTCAAGTTTAACGTCAAGTGATAAATTTCAAGTGAAATGTCAAGTTTAATGTTAAGTGATAAATGTCATGTCAAATGTCAAGTCAAATGTCAAGTTTTATGTCAACTGATAAATGTCATGTCAAATGTCAAGTGACAAATTTCAAGTCAAGTCAAATAACAAGTCATATGTCAAGTCAAATTACAAGTGGTAAATGTCATATCAAATGTCAAGTTAAATGTCAAGTGATCAAATATCAAGTCAAATGTCAAGTTATAAATGTCAAGTCTAAAGTCAAGTCAAATGGCAAGTAAAAAGAGAAGTGAGAAGTGAATTGCAAAGAAAATTGGCAAAAGTCAAATGAGAAGTGAAATGGCAAGTAAAAAATTAAATTGAAAAACTTTGATAAATTGATACTGAACTGTGATCCATATTTCTAGTCAATTTTTTTTTGTGAACAATCACATCATGCTATTGTCACAAATATGAGTTGTACATAGAAGCATGATACACTCCTTAACTCTTAATGGTGGACCAATTTGTTTAAGAGACATTTCTCAATGAGTTTTGGATATGTCATTTAACACATAGCATATCTAGTGGTTGATGTCAAGTCAAATGTCAAGTGATAAATGTCAAGTCAAATGTCAAGTGATAAATGTCAAGTGATAGATGTCTAGTGATCAAATATAAAGTGATAAAATATCAAGTCAAATTTCAAGTGATAAATGTCAAGTCAAATTTCAAGTGAGAAATGTCAAGTCAAATGTAAAGTTTAATGTCAAGTGATCAAATATCAAGTCAAATGTCAACTTATAAATGTCAAGTCTAAAGTCAAGTCAAGTCAAATGTCAAGTGATAAATGTCAAGGTGAATATACAGTGATAACTTTCAATTGAAATGTCAAGTCAAATGCCAAGTGATAAATTTCAAGTGAAATGTCAAGTAATAAATTTCGAGTGAAATGTCAAGTGAAATGTCAAGTCAAATGTCAAGTCAAATGTCAAGTCAAATGTCAAGTTAAATGTCAAGCTTAATGCCAAGTGATAAATGTCATGTCAAATGTCAAGTTTAACGTCAAGTGATAAATTTGACGTGAAATGTCAAGTTTAATGTCAAGTGATAAATGTCATGTCAAATGTCAAGTAATATGTCAAGTAACAATTTTCAGGTGATACCTGTCAAGTTGTTTATGTCAAGTGAAAACTATCAGGTGAAAAATGGCAAGCAGTTCATGTCAAGTCATAAATATCAAGTGATGCCATTCAGTCATAAATGTCAAGTGGTTTATGTCAAGTTATTGTCAAGTGGGTAATTTCAAGTCATAAATGTCAAGTGATAACTTTCAGGTTCTAAATGTCAGGTTGAAAATCTTTTGAATCTTAGTATTTGGCTTCTTCTTGACTATAGATTGTATTGCTCACTGCCACATTTGGCATTTGCTTGATTTGCAATAACTTATAAACTTTTGGGCCTGTGGCCCTCAAAAAGAAGTATATCTGATAAAAAATGGCTAAAGCCAACAAAAAGTGGACACTGCACCTAACCATGTGTATGCTTTTGAATGCACAAAAGTAATATATCATATACCATGCCATTTTCTGATTGAGCTATCAAAAGATATATATCAAGGGAAATGTACACAAATGCTAATAATATAGGCTATCAACACAGCAAACTGCATCACAAGAAACAATTTCACCAAACTTTTGCATGGCAGCGTGAGCTTTTTGTATCTTTAATGTTTGCAGCACTTTGACACAGCTCACGCTGCCATGCAAAAGTTTGATGAAATTGTTTCTTGTGATGCAGTTTGCTGTGTTGATAGCCTATATTGTTAGCATTTGTGTACATTTCCCTTGATATACATCTTTTGATAGCTCAATCAGAAAATGGCATGGTATATGATACATTTCTTTTGTGCATTCAAAAGCATACACATGGTTAGGTGCAGTGTCCACTTTTTGTTGGCTTTAGCCATTTTTTATCAGATATAAACTTGGCCCACATCCAAGTTATGGGTTGCATATTTTTGATCAAAATATAGTGCTGTTTGATGTGATACTGCCACTATATGGGTCTTCAAGGGTTATGATTTCAAATTGTGCAATTTTATGGAGTGGTGCCAGCTACTCCAAAACGGTGCCATTTTCATAGAGTGGCGCCAACTACTCCAAAACGGCATCATTTTCATGGAGTGGCGCCATCTACTCCAAAACGGCAGTGCCATCTACTCCAAAATGGCTCCATTTTTGTGGAGTGGCGCCATCTACTCGCCAGCATATACATTGTTCAGCAAGACACCTACTGGGTGTCATTCGGGGAAGCCTGGGCCACTGGCCACACAAAAGAAGTATATCAGTAAAAAAATGGCTAAAGCCAAACAAAAAGTGGACGCTGCCTCCACAGCAAATAGACATGAAGTGTGTCTCTCAAATGGACATGAAGTGCATCTCTCAAATGGACAGTAATATATATTGGATGCACAAAAGAAATGTATCATTGCTTAGAAAATGGAATACACTTCACTGATAACACACTTTACTGTGGTTACATATCCCACCTGAAAAAAGAAACTATCTGTTTTACATCACAAGAGTTACATGTATTGACTGTTAAATGCACAAAAGCAATATATCATTACATCTGCATTGTGAGAAATGTCTCACATTGAACCCAGACTTTTATTTATTCAATAGTTTTCAAGGCAGATTACAGTGTTAGATGTACATATCCATGTAAAAAAAGTTTCACACCCTTCAACTATCTGAGACAAAAAGGAAAAAAATTCACTCAAGTTTATCATAGCAGCGTGAGCTTTTTGGTTTTAAACACACACATAGGGTAATGGGTAATTTTTGAAAATTAAAAGTGACGTCAGAAAATTTCGCATATAAAATAAATTCTCCCCCTGGCAAAAATCCTAAAATCCATAAAATCCTGGCAAAAATATAATAAGATTTTGTTAAATTTTCCGACACAAAATTAAAAATATCACTCCAGATTTTCGAAATGCCAAACTAGAATGTGACGTTTCCGAGAAATACTTTGTCAAGGGAATACTCTCAGTTTCTATTTCCAATTTCCGAAAGTAAAACATTTAACTTTCACTTTCAGACTGAATTTCCCATTTTTCCGATTTTTTCAGTTTTCAGCATACACCGGAAATCGGAAAACCGACCTCCAAACTCCTTGACATTTGCATTCCGGATAGCGATCACTGGATGTTCGTCCTCGCCGGGCGAAAAATCGGCAGCCTGAATAGACTTATCGGATTTGTTTCTTTTATGTTCATACTAGAAGGTAGGGTTCAAACTGGATCACGATCCCGAATCCCCAGAAATTTTGCGGGATTTTGTGGTCCCGATCCCGAAACCTCAATCCCGATGCCGTAAAAAGCAGTGGAAAAAAGTGAAGAAATGATGTTTTTGCACTTCAAGATTTAGACGCGCTGACGCAATGCGTGCTGCCAGCGCAGCTGAATAATGAACTTGTTTGATTGAATGATATACGTTTATCGATCCAACATCTAAATAATCGCTTTTTATCCAGACTTTATCTAGATGTGCAATGGGTTTAGATGTGTAGGGCCGACTTTCTAAACATAACTCCAAAATTCTTGAAAACTCTATGGAGTTTTCTACGGGTGAACACGGAACAGTGAACTTATCATCACAAAAAACAATACATTTTGAACACCCCTCAACGCAATCTTGAGAACCCCCCCCCCCCCAAATCCACCCACCTTCTCCCCCCACAGCGTGAGCGTGACCGAGTTCAAATCCTTATCGATAATTACCACATCTCGTTTCTCCAGCGAACTCTGATCGCTTCTACGAATTACGGACGTAACGTCACCGGTCGATTTTAGAATGCCCATTAGGTCGACCTGTGAAAAACGGGGATTTAAAGGGAAGAAAAGTTGGGGGTGGTTGCAGTGGGCCTGTGCCTCTGTGCATGTTTACCCGCTGTGCATGTCAGGAGTATTCAAGACTTTGACCCTCCAGGGGGCTGAATAGATGGCTAATCGCTCCTCTGGAGGGATAGATAGCTAGAAAAAATTTTTGGGGGGTTTGGGGGTTTGCAGGGACGTACGCAGGATTTTTGAGCGGGGGGGGGCGGATTGTATACGGAGCCCGGCGAACGGGGGGGGGGGCGGCGCCCCCCCCCCTAAATTTTGGCCCTATAGTAAAGAAATTGTGCCATGGCGCTGGCGCCATTTGTAGGCGCCAACGCCATGGCAGTATTGGCGCTGGCGTTGGCGCCAACGTCCACTATATAGGTACCTTTATTTACCTATATTTCGTACAAGAATCATGTTGAGTACCTTTCTAACGCTGTTAGATTCCGGAAAAAGACATAGTAATCATCGGGTGGGTATTTGCGCGCTTGCGCGCAAAAAAATTTTAGAAGTGCCTACAAAATCGCTTTAGAAAAGTGCCATTTCTGGCAATTTTTTATGTCCGGCCCGGGAACGGGGGGGGCGGCCGCCCCCCCCCCCCCTGCGTACGTCCTTGGGGGTTTGTGAGGGTTCATTGTATAGGCTTTTTCATAATGAGGAAAAAAGGTAGAAAAATCGCTAAAAGTAGGTGAAAAATTACTAAAAATGGGTATATAATACATATACTACAAGAAATAGCTGAAAATAGACAATAAAACACATGAACTAGTGAATTTGAAAATGAAAATGTATAAAATGGTATGAAAATGAGCGATTTTGTGTGAAAATTAGGGTCTACATGCACAGCGGGTAAACATGCACAGAGAGCCTCAGTCGTGGTTGCAGTTTATGTACGCCCCTCCAGGCAGGGGTCTCGAATGGGGGGTTGTGGGGGTAACCCCCTAAAATCACCCAGGTACATACTTACTATCTGAAGCAATTTTCGAGAAATTTATAGTTTAGCGAACTTTGCATTTGCAATGTTTGCATTTGCATTTCTCAGAAAAAAAACAAGTCATTTTTTCTATTTTTCGTCTTTCATTTTTAAATTGGGCATTTTCTTCAGGAGGGGAATCGGGGTTATTTTACGTGATCGGTATTTTCAAATTTTAGGATTAACCACTTTCTCAAAAAAGTCCACATAGGGTTGGAAAAAAATCGATTTTTTTAACGACCCCGATTTTTTTTAAATCGATTTTTTTTTAATCGTTTTTTTTATAAAAATCGCTGGGGTCAAAATGAGCCCCATTTCTGTCTAAAATCGCCTCTGGGGGTAATAAAAGCCATATAAATTGATAGAGAGTGCACACTTATGCTTTCTGTGCTAATATAAGTACTGTAGAGCTTTGGAAAAGCTTGAAAGTCAGTTTTTTTAAGTGTTAAAGTAATTAAATTGTTATATTTGTGACGTGAATCACATTTCATCGACCATTTGCAATTTTGTTTGCAGAAATAGCATGTTCTTGCTCAGAACAAACTATAAATCATATTGGAAGTGAACATGGATGCATTTGCATAAATGTTTGATGTGACAACACAAAGCATAACTATGAATACTTCCTCAAATGATTTACAGCCTACCTTACACGCTTAAAAGCACACATAAATGCGTACTACACCCCCAAATTGGTTGTAAAAGCAATGAAAAAAGTAACTGATGGATTGTTTGCATGAAAGTGCGCGCTTGCGCGCAAAATTTTTACATTTTACTTAGTGCTCGAGTACCAAAATTTTTAGCCAGCGATTTTTTTTTTTAAATCGGTACAGGTGCTGCGATTTTTTGTAAAAAAATCGCTAAAAAAAATCGCTTGCCAACCCTAAGTCCACATAAACACTTTAAAACACAAAGTTTGCGCCTTCACAAGTGGAATAAACTGCATAATTTCACTAACGCTTTCATTGACGTGCGCCGGCAACTTATCAATGGAAACCGTGTGGAACATGTGTTTTGGAATGTTGCCAACATCCGACGTTTCCAAACAAGGCGTGATCTGCAAGGCGAATTAAATACGTAAATACGTATTTTTGAAGAAAAAATAATTGAAAAATATAAATTTCATCAATTTTTTCACAATTTACAAACCTCAGTGCTCTGGTTGAATGCGATTTCGTAATCATTTTTGATTGACGTGAATTCCTTGCGAGCCTGTTTGATGACACCGCCACTGATATAATACACCTGGAAAAAAGATTTTGTAAAAATAACTTATGAGGCGTTCAAATATAACTGTAAAGTAGGTGCCAAGTATTTAGTGTAAATAAATTTTACATGTCTGTTGAGTTCATTAGTATATTAGCTGTAAAATGATGAAATAACACGTAAAGCGGTCACGAAGGGTTAAAATACGTTGTTGTCTAGAAAAAAGCATAACACTGCACCAGATGCCAGTCTCAAACCCTGACAAATGCTGTGTAAAATGTCATGCAAATTGACAAAAGTATTGTAAAATGTCAAATATTAATTCATTTTTACTGGTTGATGACATTTTACATGACTTGACATTTTATAGTGTCTGGGTTTTAGGCTCCATTTGGTTTATTGCCATCAGATTCCAAACTAAGAAAAAGTAATGATTAAAAAACGTGTTTATTTTCAAAACTTACGTTTCCCACTGTCAAAACATTGTAAAACTTGTCACACTGCTCCTTGAAAGCGGTGGCTCGAATTTCGCTACTTTCATCTCTCAAATCCACCGAAAACAATTTGCCCTCCCCTCTGGCATTGGACCAAGTTCGGATGTCGCCTTTTGCAGTGACACGAGCGCGAATGCGCCATCTGAAATTTTTATTTTTTTTATAGTGATATGATTTAGGATGGAAAAATTTTGCGAGATTTTCTCGCTACCTAGTTGACAAACTAAATTTCCAGTTGACAGTAAATTTACGAACTTTTTTATTTATTTTTTCTTTGAAAGTTCAACGCATTTGATTTTACTGGAATCTTCAATTTTTGATATCCGTCAACAGTAGTCAATGGGCTCCTCATTCCAGTCAACTCAAATTTGGTTTAAACAGATTTATCGTTTTTGGAAATTTCGGTTGTCAATAGGGTTCAAACGGGACCGCGGTCCCGGTACATGGTTCGGCAAAAAGTCGGGACTGGGGCGGTCCCGGTCCCGGTCCCGGTCCCGACACCCCAGTCCCGGTCCCGGTCCCGGTCCCGACAATCAAAAAAGCCAGTCCCGGTCCCGGTCCCGGTCCCGACCACCCAGTCCCGGTCCCGGTCCCGGAATTTTAGAGCGGTCCCGACAAGGGATGGAAAAACATAATTTTCAACTACCTTTTCAAAAAAATTTGCCAGAAATGACACTTTTCTAAAGATTATGTAGGCACATATATAAATTTTTGCGCGCGCGCGCCAATACCCGCCCAATGATTACTATGTATTTTTCTGTAATGTAACAGAAGCGTTAGAAAGGTCCCCAACATGATTCTAGTATGAAATATAGGTATATAAAGATACCTAGATAGTAGGTGTTGGCGCCTACAAATGGGCCAAATGTTTCTTAACTATAGGGTTAAAAGTTAGGGGGGGGCGTCGCCCTCTCCCCCGTTTGCTGGGCTCCGTATACAATCGAGTGAAGATGGCAATGAAATAGTGTATGTATGAATAATGTTATAAGAGAAGGCTAATACATTGAGCGTGGTTCTTCACACAGTGGATGTGTGTGGAACAACATTGGCTTGATATTACCTATTTACCAATAAGGTTAAAACAAGACCGCGGTGCCGGTACATGGTTCGGTAAATCCCAGTCCCGGTCCCGACCCCCCAGTCCCGGTCCCGGTCCCGGTCCCGACAATTGAAAAAAGCCAGTCCCGGTCCCGGTCCCGACCCCCCAGTCCCGGTCCCGGTCCCGGTCCCGACATTAGAAAATTTCTGGTCCCGGTCCCGGTCCGAAAAACTGGTCCCGTTTGAACCCTAGTTGTCAACTGCCTTATGTATGCAGGGAGGGGCAAATCGATATTCTCTCAAAACGGACAGGTTCCCCGTAGGGTTCAAACGGGATCCCGATCCCGGATCCCGTGAAATTCCGGAATTTAGCAGTCCCGATCCCGATTCCGAAAGTTTTCATATCCCGATCCCGATCCCAAGAAACTCCAAAGTCCGGGATCCCGATCCCGGAAAAATTAGTGTAAATTATCAAAAGTGAAAAAACGACGTTTTTGCATGCAAAAATGTGAACGCAAACCCCCAGCGTTCATTTTATGCCACGTTTCTGGCATCCAACAGTGTTTTTAGACCTTTATGAACAACTGTGGATGCCAAAACATTGGCCAAAATCTCTATCCCAAAACCCCAATCCCGATCCCGAAAAAATGCCAATCCCGATCCCGTGACCCCAATCCCGGCCAATCCCGATCCCGATCCCGAAATCTCAAAAAACCAATCCCGATCCCGATCCCGAAAAGTCAATCCCGTTTGAACCCTAGTTCCCCGACAGGTGAACGTCGATCCAAAAATCCCACCTACACCCAAACCAAAGATGTATATCAACGAAAACTTGTCCATTTTCACACGAACCGAAAAATCAACACCCTCAACACAGAATAAAAGAAAAAAAACGAAAAACACACTAACTTATTCTGGTAGGGGTTCAGACTTTTTATCGGGTGCGTGTGCGTAGCCAAACTACCACCGGGCGCATTTGGCACTTTGCCAGAGTTCGGCATAACTGTTTGCTTGGAAACGGCCGGCGCGACCATGGGATGGGCTGAAACTTTGTTTTAGAAATTTAATAGCGATGTTTTTGAATTTTTTTTTTACTGCAAAATATCTAGCGGACAAGTAAGGTGAATTTCAGCAGACGATTAAAAAATCGACTTTGATATAAATACACGTCGAACCGCAGAGTATGCGTAGAATCCTACCACAATTAAATGAATAAACACTTTTGAGAAATTTCGCAATTACTCAGTGTTATGATGAAAAACTGTATAATTTGTGTATAACAGTTTGCTGTCTCTTCATGGTATTTTGATTTTTCGAATTCAGAGACCGAAAAAATCCAAAAAATGCGACGTAAAAAGATTGAAAATCCCAAAAACTACCCCCCCCCACAAAAAAACAACAACTCACTTTCCGTAGTATCCATAGAAGCCTCAATTTTGCCGTCAACTCCTTTAGTTGACGCCAAAATCGACTCGTCCATTGGAGTTAACTGAGCTTCTCCCAACTGGGAATTCGGTTTGAATTGCATATCGAATGATGAGATTATCATGATACGCTTCTTTTGGCTGCGAGTGATTTTGTGGGTTTTTGGAAATGGACTATTGGCTGTAAACTAGGGACGGAAATTTTTTTCAAATTTTCATTTTTTCAAATACCTTGGGTTTTTTAAATGTGAGACACCCAGAAAGTTTGCATTTTGATCGTTTTAAAGGTCAGCTTCCACCGTGATTTTTTTTAAATAAGACTTTTTCAATTTTTCCATAAAATACCATAAAACGCTGATCAAAAGTTTGCACCCCCAAAAACTCAACACCAACTTTTCCTTGTTAATCTCGCTGAAACTGTATTGATCGGATGCGATCGTAATCACGGGAAGGCCGGATAAATCCAGCGCAGCCGGGGAGGAGTGAATGCACGCTGCAAAATTGCATACTTTTGTGACTATTTTTGTTCAATGTCTTGATAAATTTGAATTATCGGCAATTTATGGACTTTTAGAAATAGTTGTTTGCAACTGGACAGACTAATCGCTATGCCGTGAATGATAGCATATTTTGATGAATAAGGTCACGTAAAAACTGCACCAAATTCGTCCAGTAGAAGTAGAAGCAATGTGATAA
Source organism: Sphaerolaimus hirsutus (assembly GCA_964036195.1). NCBI lineage: Eukaryota > Metazoa > Nematoda > Chromadorea > Monhysterida > Sphaerolaimidae > Sphaerolaimus > Sphaerolaimus hirsutus. The sequence continues at coordinate 24,440,275 of OZ038453.1, read as the reverse complement.
ATATGATGAGCAAAAATTTACCGATTTTTCTTTTATTCAGATGGGGTATTGTAGATTTCATTGTAAAGTGTAATGTCGCTGGAGTTTAAAAACTTTTCTTGCTTCCCTGTTCCCATGAAAAGAGGGCACGTTTTTGCTGGATAAAGTATGAACTTATCAACTTATTGATGGAGATTTTTTAAAACATAGTTAAATTGTCAAAGTGTCAAATGCGACTCGACTCAACTATATAAGCAGGAAAAAAATGCCGCTTTAAAAGAACGAACCGCCATACGAATTGACGCCGTCGGACAACGTCAGCCTGTATCGAAGTAGATCATCCGCGCTGCCCGGAGCTTTCTGTAAATTTTTCAATCTCTAAAAATGGATTTAAATTTTTTTAATGAAAATAGGGAAATCAAATAAGAGAAGACTCGATAAAGTGTAGTTACAAAAACGTTCACAATGACGCAGCACACACTACCTCACTAATTATATTTGAAAAACCGTAAATCAGCCTTGAAAGAATTTGAGTTCACTGGAAATAGTTATTCTTACTCTCCGTCAACTGCAGTTGACGAACACCTAATCCCTGTGAACTCAAATGTCATCCCAAATTGATTTGAGTTCACTATTATTCGTTAAGAGACGATAAACTAGTGTGTGCAGCACCAAGCATGGAAACTCACGATAGATTTGTAAGCGACAATTTGAACGGTTAAATCCAACGTTTCACCCTCGTGAATAACGCGCTGCGAATCGTAAAAAAATCAAAATTACGCCGGAAAAATTCGTGAATTGTAATGGGTGTGAACGTAAAAAAGTACCTTTAATCGACCAGTTGTGAGTTGAGCCATTTTGCTGAGATTTTAGCGCGGACTTTTTAGGATTTTAAGACTTTAGCGCTGGGAATTTGAAAATCAACATCGAATGGTGTGATTTTTTGAATTCGTTTTTGTTGGAAATCTGGAATTTATACGTTTCCAGATTTTCTGTGTCGGTCAATTTGAACAGAGAAGCGGTCAAATGTTACAAATTGCCGAAATTAAACAAATACGAGATTACTTTATCCCATTTTTAATTATTTCTATTCATTTTAATGTTTTGTAATGGTATTTTCCATGAAGCGATTGTACTGAAAAGTATAGTTTTTTAAACGTGTAGAAACTCGACCAAAATGCGCGCCAACATTTCAAAATAGAATAGTAAACAGAACAGAACAGAATTCACAGCAAAAAATGGATCCGTGATGCGTGTGGAAGCGGGCTGGATGCGCGTGAAGCGGCGCGCTTTCACACGCTTCCACCAACATCACGAGATTCTGGGTGAAGTGTCTTCCACACGCTTCACCAACTTCACCATGCGCTTCACGCGCATCCAAACATGTGGAAGACACTTCACGGCGCTGGCGCTTCCACACGCTTCCCCCACGTATACATTTGCGTGGGAGCGCCATATTAAGAAGCGTGAAGTGCCTTCACGCAGATTTTCGTGATGTGTGTGGAAGCGCTGGCAGCTTGGTGAAGCGTTCGGGAAGCATCGGCGTGAAGAGACTTCCCGACGCTTCACCGCGCATCCACACACCCATTTTTTGCTGTGATTTCAATACACTGAACTTTTGGGAAAAGTCCCCGTTCCCCCTCAAAATGGACACTATGAAATTATAAACCCCCTTGAAATACCCCGTCAAATTTAGTGTAAAGGGAACATAAAGTCGGCAGACGTATCGCCCTACAAACATTTGTGTCAATCTCTCCAGTGAAGAGTGCATGACGGCATTAGGCATTGTGACGCAATATTTAAACCATTGGAATAGATCGGGTCACGTATGAAAACTTGGCCCTTATCCCAGTTACCAGTTGCGTATTATACGAATGAGAGTGAAAACTGAAAGTTAGCTAAAAATCGTTAAAATTTGCTTCGCTTTGCCAATTTCCACCTTCATAATCAATATTTTTGTTTATATACATGGTTATATAGCTATTGTGAGTGTAAGGCACGCCATGGCGCTAGCGCCAGTGCCACTCCTACTATTTTATTTAATATCAACTCTAGTTGCTAGAGTTGATATCCTAACAACTTTGCCGCTGCGGAAGCGGCTGGGGGTAATTAATTAAACGCACTGCCGACCCGGAATCGGCAGTGCCGCACAAAATGTCACCTGCACGGCGTCAACCACCCCCCAGCCGCCGCCGCCGTAAAATCACACATTTATGAAAACGTGCCGCTGCGGCGGCAACCCCATTTCGCTCGCCGACGCGCCGCCGCCCAAAAACTACAGATCTTCAGCGAGATGACGCGGCGCGGCACGCGAACTGCGTCGGCAAATCTAGTTTTTCACAACGTAAATATAAGAAATGGAGATACGGCATCATGCAAACTACCTGCAAACTGCATAGTAAACGTACTCTTGACACTTCTGGGCGCAGTTTGCATGATGCCATCTATCCTTAATTGCTTTTGTCACATCATGAACTTGTATTGCCATAAATGTCACCTATATTTTGTTAAGTTGCACCCCCCCAAATAATTGTGCATAAAAGGAGGTGTGTGCAGTGCAAAAACCAATCAGTCTGGTATTCAAATCTAGAATTCCATCGAGCCAAAATAGCGCTAAATTAAAGATCATGGCCCTTGGGAGAATGCATGCATTTTGGATACCCTGGTTCAGGATTCAGACCCCTGTGGTCTCAATTTGACCCCCCTTTTTCTCTACAAACCTATTATGGTATTGGTATTTGCATGGCACACACAGGTAACTGAGTAAACTAGGGTAATGGTATGTTGTTTTATACTGTTTTGTGACTTAGGACCTCTTATTGCATGGAAATTCCTACATATTTGCAACCCCTGATACTATTTTGTAATTATTCGATCAGCCACCGAAAATACTGCTTTTTAGCTCTCTTAAATAAAGATGCTGATTGAAAATGGTCGAAAGATTTGATTGGCTTAATTAACACTTATAAAAACAAACTTAAGACACTAATTACCTGTCAGAAAGAATCCTCCCTACAAAGTAAACCCCGGGTAGCGCTGGCAATGCGCCAGAACCCGGGACCCCCCTACAGTGAGCCTATTTTATTCGACGTTGTGGAGTTATTATTCTGGCTTCGCTTGGCTTCTGTTGAATACTGTATGTGCGGCCTATAGCATTCATTCTGTTTTACATATTCACATGTGAGGAGTCGGCGCGGTGTCCATCAAAGGCGTGCACTTCCACCAGTAAATAGCCACATGTGACATGGACTTGCGTGTGACGCCGGATGAACTTCAATGTGAACTTAGTCAGTGCATCTGCTTACATCAGATTTACACTCTACATAGAGATTGATGTTAATAATTAGCAATTAGCATTGAAATTTGTTTATTAAAAATTGAAGGTAAAATAAATTGAAAAAGACGTGGAAATTTGATTGTGATTGTGCAGAAAACATTAATTAGTCAAGGGTGTCAGTAATAATTGTGC